>CM055902.1:51005213-51367713 GCA_029582155.1 Panopea generosa
GTTCATACCGTCATTTTTATTGATCATACATATATACATGAAAGAAATATAAATTAACAAGTACATTTTATTTACATAAATCAGAATTTGTAATAAACATTATATCTTTAATTAATCTGTTTCAATCTAAATAATAGTTTATTAAGTTTGGTTTAACAAACATATTATCATTAATTACATTATTACAATGATAGAAAATAACAAATAGATTACCGAACAAGTAAATAGTGAAACGCTTATATGCTTTATGATGTTCATGCCATCTTTTGACAAGTGCGATATATCAAGCATTTATATATAAAATCATGGGCGTTGTCATATGACTTGCAAAGATTACAGTTATCTTTATTTGCATAATCCGAATTGATATTAGCACTTAAATTAAGACACATACAACATCTGGCAATTCATATTTAAATTCTTTTTTTGATGAACTATTGATGTAACATTATGATCTTGGACTCTCTCCTCCGCCACGGCTATATGTAGTGTCATTTGGCAAGACACTTTATCCGCATAAGCTTAGTACTTTGAGCTTGATTTGTCCAAGTTGTAAGAAATTGTTTCACAATCAATGTAAAATAAACAACGATCTTTCTAAGGTGTGATATGGGATAATGATGCTGTGACTTTTTTGAAACTAATATTACTTAGTTCATAAATATACAAAACTATTGCCCGGATCATTATTTAAATGATAAAATAACTAAGTCATATTATGTTATGAAATAGTAAATATTCTCACCATAAGAACATCACCAAAGTACCCTCTCCGACAAGTGAAATTTGATCCAACGTATCTGGAAGGCGGCTTGTCTGTTGTCCAGAAGTCTAATAAGGCAGTCATTGGAAACATCTGGAACGAGAAAGAAAAGTGTCCGAACCAACTACATAGACTTAACTGCACTCGTCTGCTGCACAGCTGTAGGCATCATACATTGCCGTCAGAGAATGGACGTCCTTTTTGCAATAGTGAATTCAGCGATTGCATATGTTTGTGTAATCAGGAATGGTAGTACAGGTTGGTTTGCAAAAGCTCGCTCTCAGATCAATCCAAGGTGGTGGAAAATATGATAAAATATCACAAAGTAATGTTGATTTGAAATGCAAGGCACCATATGTCATTCTGGTCTTATCTAAATAACAAAGATGATGGCTTCTAAAAGAAACCCATGACACTGTTACAGATAGTCTATAACCATGGCAATCGACGCAATATTTAGTTCATGTCTAATATTGGGTGATACACAAGTGCAAAATTATCTTGTATATTGGGAAGTTCCTCTCTGGAACGATTTTGTTTAATTGCATCAGAGGAAGTGTTCGGACATGATGTAACCATTAAAAAGGCAACAATAAAGTTGTATGTGTTAATTTTGGACAGCCGAAATTGTGTACATGTTTTGTAATGATTCAGGTTATAAGTACGCCGAGTACAACACATGTTTCTCTCTACATCCAGGTGAGCATAAATGTGAACATTGTTCGCAGCAATCGATTCCAGTGTCGTTCATTTCATTGTAACACACAGACTGGAATGGGCAAAGCTCCTCAAACGTACAAATGGAATTTCATGTTTTACTGCATTGGGCTGCATCTGTTTGTAAAGAAGACGAACTGCATGAATAAGAGACACTACTAGCTGAATGTAGTATGCAGGCTACCAGGACGACCGCAAGGATGCTTGGTAACCACATCATGCATTAAGAAATGTCCTGAAAAAATAGTTCACACACTGTTAGAAACTCTTAAAATAGTTTTGATTAAAACTTCCATTTATCAATAATACTCCGAACAAGATTCAAATTTTTTTGTGTAAACCAAGCTGGATGGAGTTTCATCAACATTAACTTAACCATGTGTAAATTCAAAAACCTTAAAGTATGCAGATAAACTCACCTATTTAACCCTTTTCTCCATAGATACGCGTTTTCCCGCACCAATCACAGAAGGTCTTTGAAAATAGTGCAGGAAGAGTTCAGATTGCTCGTAATGTTTATACATCGATATACAAATTCAGTTGGGAGACCAGATAAGTGGTTCGAGCTAAATGTGATGTTCCAGCCATCCATGTTCAAGCCAACTAAGTTCTACTGTATTATTTCGGCATGTTTTAGCAGATATCCTTCTGGCAATACGGGGTCAGTAAATACAAATTATAGGCATCATGTAATTTTAAAATTTTGAAAAACCCTGATGTATTCCCTTTAATATTATATTGTCTGGGGAGTTAAGTTAGCCTATGCCAATATAATCAGTATTTATTGAACAAGTGAAAAGATATAACAGTAGAAATATTGAATTATTTTCATACATACAAGGTAGAGATTATCAGTGAAATTGTTTTTTTGTTTAGAGTATCACTACCTACATTTTGATGCATACTTTCCAAAATGCACACTTCCCACATTAGGTAGTGACATGTTTCTGTGCATGTGTTGTGAAGGCTGACTGCTGGCTCCCAGCTCTTGTTCCAGATATGCAGGAACCAGGGAGTTAGTGAGGTATTTGTACATAATCCTCATGTCATCTTGCTCCAAACCACTCCTATATACTTCCAAATTCCAAAGTCTTCAACTTTATATTGTGTTTATTTAATTGCAATTTTGTAATGTATACTCTGAGTAAGTATAGTACCAAGGATTTCATTGGAAATAAGCCTTCGGGCTTAATGGACAATCCAAGGTTGTTAATTACACACTATTATGTATGTCCAATGTTGCATTAATTGAATTAAATACTTCTTTGAAATTTGCCATCCATATCCTTTAAGTTACCATAGTTTTCTATAGAATATTTTATTGTGATAGATCATTAATTTTTTTTAAATTGAATTTTCCAAAAACTGCATTCTGTGATACTTTGTATTAAATAAGTTGCAATACTTAATTAATTTTATATACCTGGTAATATTGTTGATAGTTACAAAATTACCTTTTACTAATTTATCTATGTTTTGTTTGTAATCGAGTATGTATATTTATTGTAACCTGTATTTGTGTTTTAACCTGAATAAACATCAATCAATCAATCAATCAATCAATCAATCAATCAATCAATCAATCAATCAATCAATCAATCAATCAATCAATCAATCAATCAATCAATCAATCAAACAATAACATTATGACTTGTTTAAAACTTGATAAAGATGCGTATGTCACTATGGGTGGGGTAATACTGTTTCAGAGTTTTAAAATTTTGTGAACACAAACTTTGGAGAAAAAAAATAAAGTATGCATCAGTTGAAGTTTCTATAATTATTAATAAACATGCTTCAGCCGAATACTTATTGAAATACCACAAAAAGATGATTTTAAATTGACACAGTTCAATGCAAAATTTTGATTGATGAAAATTTTTAAAAAATCATAAAATTTATGTTTTAACTTGGTTTAATACGTGTCAAATACCAATTTGGACAAATTTTGAATGTTTTATCACAACAGTTTATGCTCATTTATAGTACTTATTGCAAACGACTGTATCAAAAAGTTTTTGGTTTGGTAACATTGAATTTGCATTGATTTTGTCCCTCAAAATCAATTTCTGCTGTAAAAGTTGTTTCACCTGATAGTGTTTCATTAAAGTAAAACATTTTTATTTAACACTAAAAAAGATTGACCTTATCTGACATCTAATTTATATACATGCCACTGAAATTGTACTGATAAAAGCCATAAATATATTAGACTAAATCACTTACTTTTATTGGTAACAGGTAATGTATACGATATTCAAGAGAACAGAAAATGTGTTTGTCTGTTTGAATATTTAGTGTCATTTTTATGCCATTAAGGATTTACAGCAATCAGTTAACCTAACCACTTAAGGTTATCCAATGCCAAGTTCATCTTCACAAGTAACTGATAACTTTCTTACTTGAATCAGCAGAGAGAGAGATGAATAGTAATGAGATGAAATGTAGTATATCAGTCATCACAATGACTGTGACTGGGCAGGTATATCAGTCATCACAATGACTGTGACTGGGCGGTTATATCAGTCATCACAATGACTGTGACTGGGCGGGTATTGTTGTAGTATATCAGTCATAACAATACTGTGACTGGGCGGTTATATCAGTCATCACAATGACTGTGACTGGGCGGGTATTGTTGTAGTATATCAGTCATCACAATGACTGACTGGGCGGTTATATCAGTCATCACAATGACTGTGACTGGGCGGGTATTGTTGTAGTATATCAGTCATCACAATGACTGTGACTGGGCGGTTATATCAGTCATCACAATGACTGTGACTGGGCGGGTATTGTTGTAGTATATCAGTCATCACAATGACTGTGACTGGGCGGTTATATCAGTCATCACAATGACTGTGACTGGGAGGGTATTGAAACTGCCTGGATTGATAGTCAGACATGCTAACAACTGAGATAACTTAAATATTCAGACAAATACCAATTCTTAACTTAAAAGTCAGGTAAATTTGATCTAAAGAAAGGGTTCTGGGTAATCTATGGTGCTACCTTAATTGACCCTTCACTTCATATGGACACCTTTGAACACTTCTAATATAGAAAGCTTTTTAAAACAGTGTAGAACCAGTTCTGATTGCTTGTAAAGAGCAATCAAAACAGGTTCGGCACTGTTTTCTGCTCTATCACAATAAATAGGTAAAATGTATCTATTCATGTGAATTGACTATGTGTGGCTTTTGAGTTCGGAAGAGTCCAGTTAAAATGCATATGGAGTAAAGAGTTAAGAACACTCGGAGTTTAAGTTCAGCTTGGTCCAAACAAAAATGAATACAAGCCTTGTCAGCTACATGTACTTGCAAAAAAAGTTGGTTCAACTCTGATTTCTGTATACGATGAATACATTTCTAAGGTCATTATGACTTCCACTCCGAAATAAACTGGATTTCATAATATAAGTTATGTGTTTAAAAATGATACAAATCCCGATTCATCTAAAGCAACTTTAAATTAGATATATTTAAGTAATCTCCCTTTGAATGAATTCATATAACTAGACAGGAGCGCGTGGTCCAGTGGTAGAGTACCAAACCCATCATTGGAGGGTTGTGGGTTTGATCCTCTGCCACAGCTATGTGTGGTGTCCTTGAACAAGACTTTTCAACATATGCTTAGTACTGGTTCTAACCAGGAAGACTTCGTGATTTGCCTAAGTTGTAAGAGCTTGTTTCACAATCAAAGTAAAATAAATACGTTTAAACTAAATAAACAGACCAGTTTGTCATTGTAAAGTTATCCTGACTAATTGATGAAATTGATTTTTAAGATATATTCAAGTTATCTCCCTTTGAATGAATTTGTCTAACTAACCAGACTAGCTGGTCATTGTAAACATATCCTGTCTACTTGATGAAATTGTTACATTAAAACATATTTGAGTTATTTCCCTTTGAATGAATTTGTCTAACTAACTAGACTAGCTGGTCATTGTAAACATATCCTGTCTACTTGATGAAATTGTTACATTAAAACATATTTGAGTTATTTCCCTTTGAATGAATTTGTCTAACTAACAAGACTAGCAGGACATTGTAAAGATATCCTGTCTACTTGATGAAATTGTTACATTAAAACATATTTGAGTTATCTCCCTTTGAATGAATTTGTCTAACTAACCAGACTAGCTGGTCATTGTAAACATATCCTGTCTACTTGATGAAATTGTTACATTAAAACATATTTGAGTTATCTCCCTTTGAATGAATTTGTCTAACTAACCAGACTAGCAGGTCATTGTAAAGATATCCTCCCTACTTGATGAAATTGTTACATTAAAACATATTTGAGTTATCTCCCTTTGAATGAATTTGAATAACCAGACTAGCTGGTCATTGTTAAGATATCCTGTCTACTTGATAAAATTGATACATTAAAACATATTTGAGTTATCTCCCTTTGAATGAATTTGAATAACCAGACTAGCTGGTCATTGTAAAGATATCCTGTCTACTTGATAAAAACATATTTGAGTTATCTTCCTTTGAATGAATTCATTATACTTACTAGACCAGTTGGCCATAATAAAGGAATGCTGTACACTTGATGAAGGGGAATAATGACTCCAGAATGTTGATAAAACACTGTACTTGTAAGTAGGTATTCTTGTCTAGCGGAACACATCAATGATATCAGCTGCAGAGTTAGCGAATACTGCAAATACATAAAAGTACATGTTGTAACCAGAGACATATATAATGAAAGGCCTTGATTGTTACTTTGGTTGGTAAACTTTTCGTTTTTTAATTTAAATAAATAAATAAAGAATGTTTATGCTGTCAGACAGTTAATTGTTTTGTGATCATCTTATCTCATTTTAAAGATGATTGCTATAGTTTTTGTCAAATTTTTGCTATGGATAGAATTTGATGAAACTTCCCAGTATTTAAGTTTACTGTATGTTCATGCAATATTAGAAATAAAAATCACATGCTCCCATACAGATTTTTTGGTATTACCTCCTCATAAACATACCCTACCTTGAAAGTTGGAGATTTAACAAGCAATGCGAAAAAAATAATTTAAAATTGTTTACATTTTGTATTTAATTAAAACTATTACATATATGCTTGCAAATTATTATAATATTAATTTTCATAGAAATGATAATTATAAACTTGAACTTAACTGTTTAGTCGTTTCAAAAACAAAATCATTTCGACAGAGTGCCAATTTTGTAATAAAAATATAGCGTTTTTTATATATTGTGATAGTGTATGGATAAATTTTGCTTAAATCCTTATAAAATACTCTCTAAGTCCTATTCTAATGACAATCAAAATAAAATATACACTTTACTGCGTAATTTGAGAAAAAATGCTCTTAAAGTATGCCATCGTTAAATAACTTTTTTTATACTTATTGAGCATGTATATTAAAGCCTAATTAAATTTCCGAAATACCCACTTTTTGATAATAACAAAAAAGATTGTAATTAAATGTGTTTATAGTATTGCCGAAACCATTCATGTAGACCCCTTAGTGACTGTTTTTAAAACACCGAGAAAATGAATAACTTTGATCGAAATGTGTATTTCTTAGACGAGCGGACCAAGCTTTTAACTTTTGTTTACATTTTTGTAATTCCAGTAATGACTCAGTTGCTTTCCTACTGTACCTCTGCCAGTGTTCGAAAATACAGAAATGAATACTGCAGTGGTAGTTTGCAGATTAAGACTGTTAGATAAGGGGTTCATTAACAAGATTAGAAAAGTTATGGCTTGACTAATATTATGTATCGTTATTGGGTTTTCATTTTTTTTAAAAAACATATTGATGTCTGCAATAAAACTGTATCGATCTTAGTATGCATTATATTATTTATACGCACTGAAAAGCAATGAGTGAAGAATACTAGTTTTGTCTACTAACTCTTGCTCAGGATCCTCCCTTGCATATACGGCATTATACGCGTGATACTATCGCACGCGCTATTACATCAAAATCACTTATTCGCAGTCAATATTGAGAGGCTACCAAGGGCGTTTTTTTTAGTACAGTTATTAAAAATGTAGCTTTACTTATAATTCTATTTGAACAATACACTATCTAACCAAAAGCAGTTACTTAATTTTTAACCACATCCCCTACAGTTCCCCATACTTTGTTTCTCTCTGAAGTGACTAGATCATAAATTGCCGACCAACGCGTTTCTGAACAAGCTTCGTTACTCCCCGTTTTCTGTCGAAGGTATTTATCGAAAAGAGACGAACACCGATTTGTAAACAAAATCCGTTCTTAATTATGTATTAATAATGTGCTTTATATTTATTTTTTCGTTTGGAAAGTCTCTCAGTGATCAAATAAACATGTATTCTTTCATCTGGAAGAGTAAAACTGACATAAATTAAAACTTAAAACGACCATTTCGGAAGTTTAATAAGCCTTTAAGATTTCTATTTTATTTCATATTTAAGTTAAATTGCTATAAAAATTATTTTATACCAGTATGCATATTTCATATATTGGACATAATATAAGAGACCAATATCAGGCGTATCCGTAAATGATTGTGACAACTGAAATAGGGTCAGTTGTAGTATAGCTGTATGTAGCGACTCTGGCAGGTCTCAACAAAATAAATAAGTGCTTCCCTTTGTGCGCTGAGTTGGTGCGCATGAAAAACTATAGCAATCGTCCTTAAGAAATCAGAGAAAAAATTCTGTAAATATCGATATAAAATTTTTGCTACCCATGGACAACTTACTTCTTCCTTTTACTTTAAATTTCTATTCATATGATGTGTGTAACAGTTAAAATGTTTTTGTTAAAACAAGCACCCTATCTTTTTCGTTAAAAAACAATTAATATATCATAAAAATTTCAACATTTATCATTTCCAAACCAAAAAAATTTAATTAAGAATAAAAATATTAAATAATTGATAATTGGAAAAGTCAATATATTGATTGACTTTACTTTGGTACCAACATTATTAAATTCAGAAAAAGGTTCAAAGAGTTATTGAAGAAATAGTATTAAAAGGTGCAACTCAAAATTTCAGCTATGTATATATATATATATGTTGAATTGATAATGATCTTCATTAAGTCACTGTTGTATTTATGAACAGGGTGAGCTATTGTATATCCTTTAAATTCTAGTAACATAATGAGAATCTTACAGTTTGAGATTCAGAGAAAATATTCTTGGCTACCGCATAAAAGGTATGGATTTTGCATCCTACACCTCCTGAATGCATTTATCCTTTCCTCCTGATGCTATGACAAACACCTTTCATAAAATCCTAACACTATGATGAATTTCTCGCACTATGACATATTCATTCATAAATATTATTTATGGTATCCTTGTGCTACTATGACAAAAAAAAAACGACAGAATAAAATCTTTAAAAAATCACACAGTAATGGTTGCATACAAGAAAAAATATCTTTCATTGGGGTTTTGTGTGGGGATAGAAACTTTTGTCACTCAGGATAATGAGGCTCTACAGTTATCCCTCAAGATGGAATTTTCCATCTGCACCTCAAACCCATTAAAGATACATTTAGTACATCGTGAGGATAAATATTTTGGCAGAAATAAACTTTAGTTCCAGCGAAAATAGTTATAACAGGTGACATAAATTCTAAACGAACAAAAAAATTATGAATGATTCTTTTTCTTGCATATGAAACAAATTGAGTAATTGTTTTAATTTAGATTAAATCACAAAAGATACGTTATACATGTAATATTTACAAAGATGTTTCAATGTCAGAGCAGGAGAATTTTATCTTGTCTCT
This sequence comes from Panopea generosa, assembly GCA_029582155.1. Lineage (NCBI taxonomy): Eukaryota > Metazoa > Mollusca > Bivalvia > Adapedonta > Hiatellidae > Panopea > Panopea generosa. The sequence continues at coordinate 51,014,460 of CM055902.1, forward strand.
GGGGTAAAATAGAAATATCCAACCCCAGTAATAATGTAGATGTCCCTTAATCCGTTATGTAAGAATTACTATTCTACACCAAGTCAGTGCTCCAGAGACGCTACATATTTGCGTATTTCACTCAAACAAATTTGTGGAAAATGCAAACAATCTTCTTTTTAAGTGTACCAGTTACGCAAATAATTTTACCTTTCCCTGAAAACATTACTAGTACCTGCAAATCCAAACAAATGTTTCATATTTCCTGTATTTCAGTAAACAGGTTGCAGCCAGATAAAGATAAACTGGTACCTACCAGGTAAGTACGGTTTGTACCTTGCTAGGTATTAGCAGAGTGGAAGTAGAGACCAATACCATTATATTCAGCCTTCTTATACAGAAGTTTGCATATTATTTGTACATGGTTATGATAGTATCTAGATTATCAAGATCACACATGTTGACAAAATGTTGAAGTGAGAACAAAAATACCAGCTTGCAAAGGAAAAAACATGCTCTAACTCAAATCAATGTACAATGTTTAGTTACTTTGTGCCCCCAACACACATTTCTTCAATAAGTATTCTGAAATAATATTATATGACATTGCCAATGACAAATTAGCCAGAAATTCTGAGTTGCTGGCAGCTGCATGGTGCAGGAAGCAACTAGTTTGATCATTTAAGAGTTGCAGGCAGCAACATTTGATACAATACTGAAACTGGTAATGCAAATCAAGAGCTGCAGGCAGCAACAATTTTATAATACTGTGCATTTACCATAGGCTAGCTTAATAAAGGAAAAACAAAATGATATGTTTCATTTAGACAATACTTCATGTTTCATTCAATTATTGTAGACTTACTGAGTGAAAATCACCCAATTAATTCTTGATTATAAGATATCACTCAGTTGTTTTAATTTTGAATAATTTTCACCCTATTCAGTCAGTTCTTATCTGGGGCACTGCAAGACAGAAAACACGTGTTCAAGTTGTGCCGCATGGTATAAACGGGCTGATCTTAATAACATATTGCAGTTCCAATAAAACTTTTATTACACAATTTACAATTTAATATAAGACACAGATGTCAAGTGGTTACTAATTGAATAACATATAGAATAGAATATAACACAATTACAAATAAACTGACTATCAATTATGTTTTTCATCAATATCCAAGGTGACCAATCTCACATAAAAATATGTAAATATTCCTACCAGTCTGAAGACTGTTTTTCTTAAAAGCAATACTCCAAATTAAACTGAAATTCAACACAAAATTTGAACCAATTCAATTATTAATAACAATCTAAACTATTCGTATTTTACAATAGAATCCATTTCTCAATAATAGAATAAGTTTAAATACAAAAACTTGTGACAATTTATAAATTTCTTCATATAAATTTTGTTTTGTGTAACTTTAATTTATGAGAGTACTGTTACATAATTTAATTTATCGAACCAACGAGGTAAATACTAAAAAAAACGGAAAAGTATTTTGTACTGCAGGATATTGTACAGATATATATCTATAATACTGTATCATTTTGTGTTTTTTTTATACTGCAGTGTTAAAAGGAATAACATTCACAAATATATTCATGTGATACTAAAATATTTCATAAATGAATTAACTATCTTGGACTACATGTAATGACAACATATAAATAAAACTGAAACAAATCAATTCATGAATTTGCAATTCTGATATGCCAAAGATATATCAGTGTTTTCTCCAGCTCTAATTTTTTGGGGGCCATTGATGACCCACTGACTAAAAATCTGGGGGTCATTTTCAAAACCTGGGGATCATCAGTTGACTCGTTTTAAACTTAATCAACTTGAATAATTGGAGGTAAAAAAATACATATGTTACTGAAACAGCTTTATTTTCTGTTTCACACAAATTTCTCAATCAAAACACTGCAACTTAAGTTAGCAACTTCAAAACAATTTAACTTCAAAGGAATGTTTCACTCTTGGTAACAAGTTACAACAACTAGAAACTAGGGCCATGAATTTTTCAAATGTCATGGTCACAGTTCAATCACCAAGGCCCTTACTATTTTAAATGATAAACTGTAAAATTATTTCAAAATTTTATATTTCAGCTGAGCTATTTGTTTAGCGTTAACAAGCATTAAACTCTTTGGAAAACAAAATTTTGTTGTTTTTTTCCCCCCAAAAGCATTTCTCTTCTGGCCCATAGCTAGACTCATTTTGGAGTAATGTTACCTTAAAAAAATTATATAAAAACATTCTAATGGTAACTTAACACAAAATATTTAAATTTCTGAAATTATGTAAAACGAATTTAATTTTCTAAAAGTTCTTTCTTCCGTAACCTTTTAATCGTGCATTAAAGAAACATAAACGGCGCCCGGATTACCGCCGTAAAACTTGGACCAGCTATGTTTAACTGGTATTAAAATGTTACGCATGCGTGTCTCGATACCTTATAGAATATAACAACACAGAGTATGGTCTGTACCTCTCAAACAACTTAATTGAAAAGTTTCACAATTTCCACATTTCATATTTATATTACAATCTAAAACTGGGTATATATCAGTGCAATTGTTGTAGCGTACGTTTGTTTTAACAGATGTTTTCAAACTACAATATTGCTTTGCGGAAAATTATCTAAAATATGTGATCATAATCATCTACGCAGTTGCATCAATAAAGCGCTAATAACCAATTAAAGTGTTTACGTAACTTAGTAGAACCATGTGACCGGGGTTTCCCTGAATCAGACCATGTGATCTGTCAAAACAGCTAGCATTGTAAAAATAACTCTGAAACCAGCTTGCAAAAATAAATTTGGTGGTTTGAATTTCTGTATTTTTAAGGTTGCATTATAGTGGATGCACTGAACAAACTTGATTGCATCAAATGATATTTAATTGTGTCAAAAATGCAAGAAACACACTCTGGATAAAACACTGATATATTTTAAACTTTCACACTGTATACTTATTATGATAGAACAAAGATTTATCTAAAACAAAATAATATATATCTACATTAAAATTTCAAGAAAAGATCACTTACCTAAAAAGATAAATGCGAAAAAGGGGCATCTGAATCAAAATACTTAAATATCTAAATTTTTGACAAGTTGTAAATTTTCAAAGTTTGCAATATGACATAATTTTCATTTATTCAAAAAATAATTTATTATGACATCATAAACAAATTTAAATGAAATTTTACACCTTTTTCAGTAATTCAAAACAAATATCATAAACAAATTTTAATGAAAGTTGCTACACAACACTAGCTCCCCCTTTATTCCTGCAAAGTTGATGAAGAGACACAATTTATCCATATTTACCAAATGAGTTTTAGCAGATAAGCAGGTAAGTAACTACAAGTGACTTGAGTTTTACAGTATTGTATCATACAAATCATGTAATACCACTAGCAATACCTTCAACAATAACTAGATTCTTGCATACCATCATGATTATATAAATTCATCTTTTATGACATAAAATATTGATTCTCTTTACTACTTTCCTCATGGTATTTGAAATATCAAACATGTACTTTATACATTTTATAAAACATGTAAACTAATAAAACTAATAAACTAGTCTAAGAATTAAAGGAAAATACTAAGACACACTGTCATTTCATGCACTGAACTATCCAATATACTATAAGGTTATTATACAGTTCACTGTACAATATGGATTTATATTGTACGCGTCAATGTTGTGGTGAAAACCTGTTTTGGATGAGACACCGCATGCGCTGAGTACAATACAGGTTTTCACCACAACATGGACGAGTACAATATTAATCCATATTGTACAGTGAACTGTATAATATCCTTTTTATTATTCACCTCAAGTTCTTTTCATATGAAACACATTGATTAATTGAATATTTAGAGTCATTTTTATGCCATTGAGGGCAACAGATGATCAGTTAACCTAACCACTGTTTCCTGGGATTAACCAGTACTCGAGCACACCCTGTCTCTGCAAGTAACTGATAACTTTCCCACTTGAATCAGTGGTGAGAGACAAATTATAATGAGTCACAATGTCATATATCAATCATCATGGAGACTGTTGCTGGGCGGGGGATTCAAACTCACGACCCCTGAATTGATAGTCAGACGCGTAACCAACTGAGCTTATCGGGCCCGGCTTATATGAAACACAATATAAGATTAAAATTTTATAAAACAATTTATTTTAACAAATGGTCATTTTCTTTAAAATACGGAAAAATAACAATGTAGTTGAGGTTTATGACATTTTTTGATAATATTAAAGCTGGCACTTTTAAAAAAATATATCAATATTAATATAATTCCTTTACCACAGCTATTTTCTTACTTTTTTTAAATTATATTTCTTAAAGTATCTACTTATATGTTTTGGAATAATATACTTCAATTTCTCGAATAAATATATGTTGCTTGTTTCAAATGATACAATATTCATTAGGAGTGCCTCAGTGATTTCTCTTACATGTTATATCTGAGATATGCAGAGTTTTTATATAGTTAGAGTTACCATTCTGTAACGTCCAATACGAAAAATCTATCCAGATCTTCAGGACGCTTCTGGTTTGAAGTGTACAATAATAATTTCTTATGTACAATCACATGGTACAAATGCTTGAAGCTCGAGTACTTTAGGTGGATAATAGATATATTAACATAACTCCATATTTCGTGAAAGTGACTCAGAGTCTTTTTTCTGAATTGGGAAGAGGCCCAAGCCTTCAAGATTGGAAAAAAAACCTGCGATTTAGGGGAAATTATTTTAAGGATTTATAGCAAACTGAAAAAAAAAGCATAACACTGTCAAGATCATGTTCTAACCAATTATTATCAGATATTACAAAATTGTGTTATATTACAGTTGTGTTATTGTATCCCGTAGTGTAATTTTTTTTTTCATTTTGGGACTTTTTTTTGCCTCAATTTGGAAAAAGCACATGATTTATGAATTGGGAACTAGCCACCAAATATCGGCATCTGTTTAACTGTGACTGCTTATAACTCGTAACTTGTAATTTTAATCTACTTTACTTTATGCATTTAATTTATTTTCAGTGAATAACATAGTGTGGATTCAATATTTCCTGGTACTTATTATTCAGATATAATCAAAACTTCAGTCCATATACAAGTATCCAACATTAGAACACAAAACTGTAGTGTATAAAAGTTATTAACATTATAAAGATACCAAACAATAGTTGTCAGAAGACAACAAAGCTCGCCTATGGGATAAAACTCACCACCAATGCAAAGATTGAAATTGGAGGCAAACACCAAAACTTTAACACAACTAAACGCAAAAGTTTAACCTGGGTGTCTACAGATGACGCCGACACCACTGTAAATGACACCGTGGTCATGGCAATAGCCCTCCTGGACATTTGTCCTAGCGAACTTAAAAACATTTGACTGAATGTACTTTATTTATCTGTATTATTCATCACATATGTTTTTACATGCAAACTTTAACATATAAAAAATGATCTTCTATACTATCAACTGTCATTTAATTCTGTTCTATTTTGATCACTGCCCACACAATACAGTTGTAATCATTAGTATGTCATATGCCAAAATATTGTACCAGACAACTGACAATTTACAAAATATAATACATGTAGGTATATCAATATATTCTTTGATTGAAAAAAATATAAGTACTAAAGCAATATAAATGGAATTTAACCTGTTCATATGATAGATATCCTTTACAAAATTTTATTCAATCAAAAATAAACTCCTAAGCATGGAGGTGTTTTCCTTCTCGTTCAAACAGTAACCTATATTTTAGCTGATGCAAGTCAAGCAAAATGTTATCAGACACAACTGTAGCACTCAGGATCATGATTACGACCATTGTAAATTTTATTTCAATCCAGTGCACTAAAATATATAACAAGAGGGCCAAGATGGCCCTATATCGCTCACCTGACTAATCTTGAGTCTCCCAACATAAGTAGATTATATAATACATGTACACTCAAAATTCCAGAAAGACGAGATGGGCAAGTAGTTAGAGTTTTGATTTGTTTTGATGATGTAACAGATGCATAGAAAAATTCAAACTTGGTAGAAGTTCACCCATGGTAAATGTCAGTGAAATTACATCAAAATCAGGTCAGTAGATTCTGACAAGAAGGCTTTTGAAGTTTTTACTATTACTGCTAAGTCTTCAAACTAAGATAAAATCCAGTTCCAGCACAAAACTAACCTGTTATGTTTGAGAACGGTTTCAAACTAAAGCATCAGACTAAACTATTGTGCATGAAACAATCCACAGTTCCAGCACAATAAATATTCCTATGAGTTTCAAACACAAGCCTCCCTAAATTCTATCGCTTGAAAGAATCTTTGTCGCAATGCACTCTCCCTCAAAAACAATTAAGCTACTCCTCCTAGATTTCAAGTACACTTTCACACTGAAAATCTCAAGCAGACTTCTTGCTGTAATGAAACTAGCTAAATATATGGTATTGCTTTATTATGAAGCAGTAAACCATCCCTATCTGAACCATAAAAACTCTGACTTTTATATTCAGAAAAACACCTATTTTAAAATGGTTCATGATATATGACTAATATTTCAATCTTCAATCATTGATTGTAATTGTATCATTCATCTTTTTATGATGAATTATCTTTTCAAACTTTTATCTAGTTTAATATTGTATAATAATAGCAAGGTGAGCTAAAAATGTTTGCAGGTTAATGCTGTGCTACTAGAAGTGCCCTAATGGGTCTGCAATTTTTCAGTGTCTGAACAGTATACCAAGGGGAGACTTCTTTGCGACATTTAATTATGTCATGGACAGCAATACTTCAAAAGTGTGTATCTGTGCGAGTGGGGGTGTGTGTAGGGGGGGGGATACTTTGAAGGGTTGGCCTGAAAAAAATCCTGTTCCTGTGAAAATTTTAAATATGTGGAGACCATTGACAGAATATATTGAATGCCCCTCATATTAAAGTACAATTGATTCAAGTAAACATTCAGATTACACAATAGTACCAAAAGTTCGAAAATAATACTCTAAGGTATAAAAAATACATAACTTTGTAAAGTACCAAACAATGTTTCTCTGATGTTCTTGGCACACATAATATTATGTACATGAACCTCAAACAATTTACATTACAAAAATTTGATCTCTTCACTTTCTTCATTGAAATCAGCGATATTCTTTATATTTTGACAGTCTGAAGCAGAAACGTTGACTGTACAATAACTGTCTATAGAAGAAATGATGACTGTACACTGACTGTCTATAGCAGAGATGTTGACTGTACACTGACAGTCTAAAGCAGAAATGTTGACTGTACAATGACAGTCTATAGTAGAAATGTTGACTGTACACTGACTGTCTATAGGAGAAATGTTGACCGTACAATGACTGTCTATAGTAGAAATGTTGACTGTACACTGACTATCTATGGCAAAAATGTTGACTGTACACTGTCTACAGCAGAAATGTTGACTGTACACTGACTGTCTATGGCAAAAATGATGACTGTACACTGACTGTCTATAGCAGAAATGTTGACTGTACACTGATTGTTTATAGCAGAAAGGTTGACTGTACCTTGACTGTCTATAGCAGAAATGTTGACAGTACACTGACTGTCTATAGCAGAAATACTGACAGTACACTGACTGTCTATAGCAGAAATGTTGACAGTACACTGTCTATAGCAGAAATGATGACTGTTCAATGACTATCTATAGCAGAAATGTTGACTGTACACCGACTGTCTATAGCAGAAAGGTTGACTGTACCCTGACTGTCTATAGCAGAAATATTGACTGTACAATGACTGTCTATATCAGAAATGTTGACTGTTCAATGACTGTCTATAGCAGAAATGTTGACTGTACAATGACTGTCTATATCAGAAATGTTGACTGTACACTGATTGTTTATAGCAGAAAGGTTGACTGTACCCTGACTGGCTATAGCAGAAATGTTGACAGTACACTGACTGTCTATAGCAGAAATGTTGACTGTACACTGACTGTCTATAGCAGATATGTTGACTGTACACTGACTGTCTATAGCAGAAATATTGACTGTATAATGACTGTCTATAGCAGAAATGTTGACTGTACAATGACTGTCTATATCAGAAATGTTATCTGTACACTGATTGTTTATAGCAGATATGTTGACTGTACACTGACTGTCTATAGCAGAAATATTGACTGTATAATGACTGTCTATAGCAGAAATGTTGACTGTACAATGACTGTCTATATCAGAAATGTTGACTGTTCAATGACTGTCTATAGCAGAAAGGTTGACTGTACAATGACTGTCTATAGCAGAAATGTTGACAGTACACTGACTGTCTATAGCAGAAATACTGACAGTACACTGACTGTCTATAGCAGATATGTTGACTGTACACTGACTGTCTATAGCAGAAATATTGACTGTATAATGACTGTCTATATCAGAAATGTTATCTGTACACTGATTGTTTATAGCAGATATGTTGACTGTACACTGACTGTCTATAGCAGAAATATTGACTGTATAATGACTGTCTATAGCAGAAATGTTGACTGTACAATGACTGTCTATATCAGAAATGTTGACTGTTCAATGACTGTCTATAGCAGAAAGGTTGACTGTACAATGACTGTCTATAGCAGAAATGTTGACAGTACACTGACTGTCTATAGCAGAAATACTGACAGTACACTGACTGTCTATAGCAGATATGTTGACTGTACACTGACTGTCTATAGCAGAAATATTGACTGTATAATGACTGTCTATAGCAGAAATGTTGACTGTACAATGACTGTCTATATCAGAAATGTTGACTGTTCAATGACTGTCTATAGCAGAAAGGTTGACTGTACAATGACTGTCTATAGCAGAAATGTTGACAGTACACTGATTGTTTATAGCAGAAAGGTTGACTGTACCTTGACTGTCTATAGCAGAAATGTTGACAGTACACTGACTGTCTATAGCAGAAATACTGACAGTACACTGACTGTCTATAGCAGATATGTTGACTGTACACTGACTGTCTATAGCAGAAATATTGACTGTATAATGACTGTCTATAGCAGAAATGTTGACTGTACAATGACTGTCTATATCAGAAATGTTGACTGTTCAATGACTGTCTATAGCAGAAAGGTTGACTGTACAATGACTGTCTATAGCAGAAATGTTGACAGTACACTGATTGTTTATAGCAGAAAGGTTGACTGTACCTTGACTGTCTATAGCAGAAATGTTGACAGTACACTGACTGTCTATAGCAGAAATACTGACAGTACACTGACTGTCTATAGCAGAAATGTTGACAGTACACTGTCTATAGCAGAAATGATGACTGTTCAATGACTATCTATAGCAGAAATGTTGACTGTACACCGACTGTCTATAGCAGAAAGGTTGACTGTACCCTGACTGTCTATAGCAGAAATATTGACTGTACAATGACTGTCTATATCAGAAATGTTGACTGTTCAATGACTGTCTATAGCAGAAATGTTGACTGTACAATGACTGTCTATATCAGAAATGTTGACTGTACACTGATTGTTTATAGCAGAAAGGTTGACTGTACCCTGACTGGCTATAGCAGAAATGTTGACAGTACACTGACTGTCTATAGCAGAAATGTTGACTGTACACTGACTGTCTATAGCAGATATGTTGACTGTACACTGACTGTCTATAGCAGAAATATTGACTGTATAATGACTGTCTATAGCAGAAATGTTGACTGTACAATGACTGTCTATATCAGAAATGTTATCTGTACACTGATTGTTTATAGCAGAAAGGTTGACTGTACCTTGACTGTCTATAGCAGAAATGTTGACAGTACAATGACTGTCTATAGCAGAAATATTGACTGTACAATGACTGTCTATAGCAGAAATGTTAAATGTACAATGACTGTCTATATCAGAAATGTTGACTGTACATTGATTGTTTATAGCAGAAAGGTTGACTGTACACTGACTGTCTATAGCAGAAATGTTGACTGTGTTTAGCAGAAATGTTGACAGTACACTGACTATCTATAGCAGAAATGTTGACTGTACACTGACTGTCTATAGCAAAAATGTTGACAGTACACTGACTGTCTATATCAGAAATGATGACTGTACAATGACTGTCTATATCAGAAATGTTGACTGTACACTGATTGTTTATAGCAGAAACATTGACTGTACCATGACTGTCTATAGCAGAAATGTTGACTGTACCCTGACTGTCTATAGCAGATATATTGACTGTACAATGACTGTCTATAGCAGAAATGTTGACTGTACACTGACTGTCTATAGCAGAAATATTGACTGTACAATGACTGTCTATGGCAGAAATGTTGACTGTACAATGACTGTCTATAGCAGAAATATTGACTGTACACTGACTGTCTATAGCAGAAATATTGACTGTTCAATGACTGTGTATATCAGAAATGTTGACTGTACACTGACAGTCTATATCAGAAATGTTGACTGTACACTGACAGTCTATAGCAGAAATGTTGACTGTACACTGACAGTCTATAGCAGAAATGTTGACTGTACACTGATTGTTTATAGCATAAAGGTTGACTGTACCCTGACTGTCTTTAGCAGAAATGTTGACAGTACACTGACTGTCTATAACAGAAATGTTGAGTGTACACTGATTGTCTATAGCAGAAATATTGACTGTACAATGACTGTCTATAGCAGCAATGTTGACTGTACAATGACTGTCTATATCAGAAATGTTGACTGTGCACTGATTGTTTATAGCAGAAAGGTTGACTGTACCCTGACTGTCTATAGCAGAAATGTTGACAGTACAATGACTGTTTATAGCAGAAATATTGACTGTACAATGACTGTCTATAGAAGAAATGTTAAATGTACAATGACTGTCTATATCAGAAATGCTGACTGTACATTGATTGTTTATAGCAGAAAGGTTGACTGTACACTGACTGTCTATAGCAGAAATGTTGACTGTGTATAGCAGAAATGTTGACAGTACACTGACTGTCTATAGCAGAAATGTTGACTGTACACTGATTGTTTATAGCAGAAAGGTTGACTGTACCATGACTGTCTATAGCAAAAATGTTACAGTACACTGACTGTCTATAGCAGAAATGTTGACTGTACAATGACTGTCTATATCAGAAATGTTGACTGTACACTGACTGTCTATAGCAAAAATGTTGACTGTACAATGACTATCTATATCAGAAATGTTGACTGTACAATGACTGTCTATAACAGAAATGTTGACTGTACACTGACTGTCTATAGCAGATATATTGACTGTACAATGACAGTCTATGGCAGAAATGTTGACTGTACACTGACTGTCTATAGCAGAAATATTGACTGTTCAATGACTGTGTATAGCAGAAATGTTGATTGTACACTGACAGTCTATATCAGAAATGTTGATTATACACTGATTGTTTATAGCAGAAAGGTTGACTGTACCCTGACTGTCTTTAGCAGAAATGTTAACAGTACACTGACTATCTATAGAAGAAATGTTGACTGTACACTGACTGTCTATAGCAGAAATATTGACCATACAATAACTGTCTATAGCAGAAATGTTGACTGTACAATGACTGTCTATATCAGAAATGTTGACTGTACACTGATTGTTTATAGCAGAAAGGTTGACTGTACCCTGACTGTCTATAGCAGAAATGTTGACAGTACAATGACTGTCTATAGCAGAAATATTGACTGTACAATGACTGTCTATAGCAGAAATGTTAAATGTACAATGACTGTCTATATCAGAAATGTTGACTGTACATTGATTGTTTATAGCAGAAAGGTTGACTGTACACTGACTGTATATAGCAGAAATGTTGACTGTATAATGACTGTCTATATCAGAAATGTTGACTGAACAATGACTGTCTATATCAGAAATGTTGACTGTACACTTACTGTCTATAGCAGAAATGTTGACTGTGTATAGCAGAAATGTTGACAGTACACTGACTGTCTATAGCAGACATGTTGACTGTACACTGATTGTTTATAGCAGAAAAGTTGAGTGTACCCTGACTGTCTATAGCAAAAATGTTGACATTAACTGACTGTCTATAGCAGATATGTTGACTGTACAATGACTGTCTATATCAGAAATGTTGACTGTACACTGACTGTCTATAGCAAAAATGTTGACTGTACAGTGACTGTCTATATCAGAAATGTTGACTGTACAATGACTGTCTATAGCAGAAATATTGACTGTACAATGATTTTTTATATCAGAAATGTTGACTGTATACTGACTGTTCATAGCAGAAATGTTGACAGTACACTGACTGTCTATAGCAAAAATGTTGACTGTACACTGATTGTTTATAGCAGAAAGGTTGACTGTACCCTGACTGTCTATAGCAGAAATGTTGACAGTACACTGACTGTTTATAGTAGAACTGTTGACTGTACATTGACTGCCTATAGCAGAAATGTTACTGTACATTGACTGTCTATAGCAGGTGGGCTTACTGTACACTGACTGTCTATAGCAGACATGTTGACTGTACACTGATTGTTTATAGCAGAAAGGTTGACTGTACCCTGACTGTCTATAGCAAAAATGTTGACAGTACACTGACTGTCTATAGCAGATATGTTGACTGTACAATGACTGTCTATATCAGAAATGTTGACTGTACACAGACTGTCTATAGCAAAAATGTTGACTGTACAATGACTGTCTATTTCAGAAATGTTGACTGTACAATGACTGTCTATAGCAGAAATATTGACTGTACAATGATTTTCTATATCAGAAATGTTGACTGTATACTGACTGTTCATAGAAGAAATGTTGACAGTACACTGACTGTCTATAGCAAAAATGTTGACTGTACACTGATTGTTTATAGCAGAAAGGTTGACTGTACCCTGACTGTCTATAGCAGAAATGCTGACAGTACACTGACTGTTTATAGCAGAACTGTTGACTGTACATTGACTGTCTATAGCAGAAATGTTACTGTACACTGACTGTCTATAGCAGACGGGCTGACTGTACACTGACTGTCTATAGCAGAAATGATGACTGTACACTGACCATTAATAGCAGAAAGGTTGACTATACCCTGACTCTCTTTAAGAGAAATGTTGACAGTACACTGACTGTCTATAGCAGAAATGTTGACTGTACACTGACTATCTATATCAAAAATGTTACTGTACATTGACTGTCTATAGCAGACGGGCTGACTGTACACTGATTGTCTATAGCAGAAATGATGACTGTACACTGACCATTTATAGCAGAAAGGTTGACTATACCCTGACTCTCTTTAGCAGAAATGTTGACAGTACACTGACTGTCTATAGCAGAAATGTTACTGTACACTGACTGTTTATAGCAGATGGGCTGACTGTACACTGATTGTCTACAGCAGAAATGATGACTATACACTGACTGTCTAAAGTAAAAATGATCACTGTACACTGACTGTCTACAGCAGAAATGATGACTGTACATTGACTGTCTATAGCAAAAATGTTGACTCTACAATGACAGTCTATAGCAGAAAGATTGACTGTACACTGACTGTCTACAGCAGAAATGATGACTGTACACTGACTGTCTATAGCAGAAATGATGACTGTACACTGACTGTCTATAGCAGAAATGTTACTGTACACTGACTGTTTATAGCAGATGGGCTGACTGTACACTGATTGTCTACAGCAGAAATGATGACTGTACACTGACTGTCTAAAGTAGAAATGATCACTGTACACTGACTGTCTACAGCAGAAATGATGACTGTACACTGACTGTCTATAGCAAAAATGTTGACTGTACAATGACAGTCTATAGCAGAAAGATTGACTGTACACTGACTGTCTACAGCAGAAATGATGACTGTACACTGACTGTCTATAGCAGAAATGATGACTGTACACTGACTGTCTATAGCAAAAATGTTGACTGTACAATGACAGTCTATAGAAGAAAGTTTGACTGTACAATGACTGTCTATAGCAGAAAGGTTGACTTACGCTGATCATCTATATCAAAAATATTGACTGTACACTGACTGTCTATAGCAGAAATGTTGACAGTACACTGACTGTCTATAGCAGAAATGTTGACTACAATGACCATCTATAGCAGAAATGATGACTGTACACTGACTGTCTAAAGTAGAAATGATCACTGTACAATGACTGTCTACAGCAGAAATGATCACTGTACACTGAATGTCTACAGCAGAAATGATGACTGTACAATGACAGTCTATAGCAGAAAGGTTGATTGTACAATGACTGTCTATAGCAGAAAGGTTGACTTACATTGATCATCTATAGCAGAAATATTGACTGTACACTGACTGTCTAAAGTAGAAATGATCACTGTACACTGACTGTCTACAGCAGAAATGATCACTGTACACTGACTGTCTACAGCAAAAATGTTGACTGTACAATGACAGTCTATAGCAGAAATGTTGACAGTACACTGACTGTCTGTATCAGAAATGCTAACTGTACACTGACTGTCTAAAGCAGAAAGGTTGATTGTACAATGACAGTCTATAGCACAAATGTTGACTGTATAATGACAGTCTATAGCAGAAAGGTTGACTGTACAATGACTGTCTATAGCAGAAAGGTTGACTTACACTGATCATCTATAGCAGAAATGTTGACAGTACACTGACTGTCTATAGCAAAAATGTTGACTGTATATTGACAGTCTATAGCAGAAAGGTTGATTGTACAATGACCATCAATAGCAAAAATGTTGACTGTATAATGACAGTCTATAGCAGAAAGGTTGACTGTACAATGGCAGTATATAGCAGAAAGGTTGACTGTATAATGACAGTCTATAGCAGAAAGGTTGACTGTACAATGACCATCTATAGCAGAAATGATGACTGTACACTGATCATCTATAGCAGAAATGTTGACAGTATAATGACTGTCTACAGCAGAAATGATGACTGTACACTAACTGTCTATAGCAGAAAGATTGACTTACACTGACTATCTATAGCAGAAATGTTGACTTAATCTGACTGTCTATAGCAGAAATGATGACTGCACAATGAGTGTCTATAGCAGACGGGCTGACTGTACACTGACCGTCTATAGTAGAAATGTTAACTGTACACCGACTGTCTATAGCAGAAATGTTGACAGTACAACGACTTTCTATAGCAGAAAGGTTGACAGTACAATGAATTTTTATAGAAGAAATGATGACTGTACACTGACTGTCTATAGCAGAAAGATTGACTGTACAATGACAGTCTAAAGCAGAAATGTTGACTGTACAATGACTGTCTACAGCAGAAATGATGACTGTACACTGACTGTCTATAGCAGATGGGCTGACTGTACACTGACTATCTATAGCAGAAATGATGACTGTACACTGACTGTCTATAGCAGAAATGTTGACTTAATCTGACTGTCTATAGCAGAAATGATGACTGCACAATGAGTGTCTATAGCAGAAATGATGACTGTACACTGACCGTCTATAGTAGAAGTGTTGACTGTACACTTACTGTCTATAGCAGAAAGGTTGACAGTACAATGACTTTCTATAGAAGAAATGATGACTGTACACTGACTGTCTATAGCAGAAAGATTGACTTACACTGACTGTCTATAGCAGAAATGATGACTGTACACTGACCGTCTATAGTAGAAATGTTGATTATACAATGCCTGTTTACAGCAGAAATGATGACTGTACACTGACTTCTATAACAGAAATGATGACTTTAAACTGACTGTCTATAGCAGAACTGTTGACTGTACACTGACACTTTTTTTGGCAAATAATGAAGCAGCAACAAACTGAATTTTCAGAAGACAACTACATATGCCAATAGGCACTATGATGAATTATTTATCATATTATGTGCAACTTTTAGCCAATGTCAAAGACTTGACTGCAGTTCCTTGATACATAAGCGACTATCGAGAATAATCTTAAAGAACTAAATGAGTTATGGTCAATGATACACTTATCAGCTCCTAAAGTGGTATCACTCCATATTGCAACTGGAAAAATATTGCTATACTTCGACATGTATTTATGGGTTGAGTAATGAAGTGCTTTCAAGCACGATTCTGGGGTTAGAAATTGGATGACACATACGTAATGCATTATTTCAAATCATCATTAGGCATTCACAATATATGAAACTTGTTTTACTTTTAGCTTACAACAAATCCTTTCTTTAACGGATATTTAATTTCAATATCAATTTTTATGTACTGTCAATAAGCAGTTCAAATTATTAAAGTGATATACCTATCTATGCGTGACTGATATCAATAAATTCAAAACTAAATAATAAATACCCCAAACAGGAGCTTACAATCACGTTATGTAAAAGAAAATGAAAAAAAAAATGCTTAAAATGTAATAACAAGAAATGTCACTGGTAAGTGTCGCATGCCCCGCAAATGGTCGTTGAAAAATAACAATAAAATTGTTATAATAGGTAGCGATGTATCCATGAATATAAAGAGTAATGGACTGATGTTTCTGACAAGACATGCAATTTCATGTTTTTTAAATTAAAGCATTGACCTTGACCTTTGTGTAACCTTGACCTTGACATCTGATGTAATGGTCTGGGTATTTCAACAGTTAAATGCTGCTGAAACATCATCATGACATCACTTGTGTCAAGCTATTTTAAATTCCCTAAATGTAAGACAAAGTTACAGATCAATTGTTGATAAATTGAATCTCACAAACTCAAAGTGTTGTTAAACAAACTCAAATTGTGACCTTGACCTTTGAGGTGCAGGTGTGCGTCTTACTCATGACATGTCGTCATGTTATGTTGATCATTTGTAGCAAGTATTTATAAAATCCATCTATGCATGACAAAGTTACAGGCCAGACACGAAATCTCGCACAAACTCGAAGTGTTGTCAAATAAACTCAAATAGTGACCTTTACCTTGGAGTTACGGGTGTGGGTCTTACTTGTGACACGTAGTCATGTTATGTTGATCATTTGTAGCAAGTATCATTAAAGTCCATCTATGCATGACAAAGTTACAGGCCGGACACAAATTCTCACATAGACTCAAAGTGTATTCAAACAAGCTCAAATTGTGACCTTGACCTTTGAGGTACCTGTGTGGGTCTTACTCGCCACACGTTGTCATGTTATGTTGATCATTTTTACCAAGTATCAACAAAATGCATCTATGCATGACAAAGATACAGGCTGGAAATGAAATACCGGACGGAAGGACGGACGGACGGACGGACGGACGCTGTGAAAATCTTTTGGGGCAGGGACATAAAAAAACTGACTCCTAAAGGGAAGGGGGTGTTGTGGGGTGTTTGGCAAACGCACATGCGACAGCCTAGCTAAAAAATAAATTGGACCCCCCACAACTGTGCCTACACATTGTTTGAAGCCAAGCTATGCCCATGTCTGTTGATCTCTTACAGAAAGTAACCCCTTTTAAAAGTTCCAGTTTCACATGTTATGATAACTATGCCCCATACCAATATGACTAAAATAATTCCTCAAATATGTGAGAAAACGATAATTTCATGTTTTCCCATAACATTCCCATGTAAAAATCAAAGTCACCTTACTGGACACCAATGGGCCCTTAGTTCCCTGTTTCCACTTTTAGTAAATGACTCAATTCTATACTTGAGAAAGAGTAATGACCTTTAAACTCTTTACCTGCGAATGAAAATGATATGTCTCGCCATGTCCGCTTTGACCGTTAATACACACATAGGCGAGAAAAAAATTAAAATATCATTTTCATGCAAGAGTTATCTAACTTGGTTAATGTAGTAGGTTTAATGACTAAGAAATATTGTAGGAAGTATTGTGTGAAGCTTTGATCAAATACATTATAAGTGATTTTTGAGATATGGACATGATGGTAATTGCACACAAAACTTTAATCAGTATTTCTAAGTAAAACATATTTAAAAAAAAAAAAAAACTTTAACCAGTATTTCTAAGTAAAATATATTCATCAAAAAAAAAATAAAAATAAAAAAAAAAAAATAAATAAATTAAACAAAAAAATATATTTCTAAGTAGAATCTAAAACATATTTAAAAAAAAAATTAAAAGAAAATTAAAAGAAAATTAAAACAAAAATTAAAAATAAAAAAAGAATAAAAATTTGTTTAAATGAATTAAAAAAAAAGAAAACCACTCAGCATCTGCATTATATAATGCAGGGTGTTAATTGTAACTATGATCCAAGTATGAGTGTCCTAGCACTATTACTTATTGAGAAATAATGTAGAAATGAAAACTTAACGTTGGAGGTAAATGCAAAATTCAGCATCAATCAATGTCAATGGACCCTGAAATGTAGGTCACACTCAGCATCTGCAGTATATAATGTGATGCAGGGTGTTAGTTGTAACTATGATTCAAGTATGAGTGTCCTAGCATTTGTACTTGTTGACAAATAGTGTAAAAATGAAAACTTAACGTTGGAGCTAAATGCAAAATTTAGCATCAAACAATATCAATGGACAATGAAATGTAGGTCACACTCAGCATCTGCAGTATATAATGTGATGCAGGGTGTTAGTTGTAACTATGATCCAAGTATGAGTGTCCTAGCACTTGTACTTGTTGACTAATAGTGTAAAAACGAAAACTTAATGTTGGAGCTAAATGCAAAATTCAGCATCAAACAATGTCAATGGACAATGAAATGTAGGTCATACTCAGCATCTGCAGTATATAATGTGATGCAGGGTGTTAGTTGTAACTATGATTCAAGTTTGAGTGTTCTAGCACTTGTACTTGTTGACAAATAGTGTAAAAATGAAAACTTAACGTTGGAGCTAAATGCAAAATTCAGCATCAAACAATGTCAATGGACCATGAAATATAGGTCAAACTCAGCATCTGCAGTATATAATGTGATGCAAGGTGTTAGTTGTAACTATGATCTTAGTATGAGTGTCCTAGCATTTGTACTTGTTGACAAATAGTGTAAAAACGAAAACTTAACATTGGAGCTAAATGCAAAATTCAGTATCAAATTATGTCAATAGACCATGAAATGAAGGTCACACTCAGCATCTGCAGTATATAATGTGATGCAGGGTGTTAGTTGTAACTATGATCCAAGTATGAGTGTTCTAGCACTTGTTCTTGTTGACAAATAGTGTAAAAATGAAAACTTAACGTTTGAGCTTAATGCAAAATTCAGTATCAAATTATGTCAATAGACCATGAAATGTAGGTCACACTCAGCATCTGCAGTATATAATGTGATGCAGGGTGTTAGTTGTTACTGTGATCCAAGTATGAGTGTCCTAGAACTTGTAAAACGAAAACTTAACGTTGTAGCTAAATATAAATGTTTGACACCGCCATCACCATCGACGGAAAAAACACACCATAATCTCGTCTATCCTTGACAAAAATCATAGGGTGTCACTGTACCCTCTTTTAAAAAACCCAAAGCTGGTCAATCTACCAGTTATTGTGCATTTTTTATGTGGGGATACATTCCTGCTATGAAAAACTTTTTTATATGGAATAATTTTATATATATATATCATATAATAATTAACCTGGAAATCATATACCTTATTTTATATAGAACAAAGAACAAAATTCAACTGTGAAGTACATGAAACCTTATTCTTGATTAATTTCTTTAAATTATTATTATTTTCAACTCTAGTGAAATAATCACTCCTGTTTCATCTTTGTTTATGTTTGGAAGAGAGTGATATGTTTGTGCGAAATATATGCATTAGTTTATAATTATTGCAAAAATAATACCATCATATTAATTTGCAAGTCCATTTTAAAGCATCGTGGAGGGCTGCAATTAATGTTGTTATAAGATCTAGCCCAACCCTTTTGTATTTTATTCATAATTAATGCTACAAATTGATGTTTCATGTAAAATTTGCAATAAAATATTATTAAATTGAATTAAATGTGTAAAATTATTGATCGGAACAGAGATTCTACTTTAAACCTTTTGATAAGACTTGCCTGTTGATTTGACCTCAATAATAACACTCTACAATTGATTCAAAGGTTTAGTTTATAATTGCACGGTATAGGTAAATTGGATATCGTAATTATTGTTTCTTATGCTACTAATTCATACCTCAACTAAACAAAAATCAGACTGTAGTATTATCATTTGTTCAGACTGCGGCGTGGTTTAACGGTAGAGTGTCTGCCTCGCATGTGGAAGGTCGTGGGTTCAATCCCTGGCAGGGTCATACCAAAGATTTTAAAAATGGTAATAGAAGCTTCATCACTTGACGCTCAGTATTTAGAGGAGAGTTCTAGGTCTGGTCAGCCTGGTGTCAGTATAATGTGACTGGGTGGGGTATCATACCATGTATCTGGGGCATGATACTCCAGTGTGACAGCGCTTAGAATACTGTCTCAAGTAGACACCGTTGCGATACAACTGAAAAATTGTTGAAAGCGACGCTAAACACCATACAACAACAACATCATTTGTTCAAATGTTTATTCAATACAGCTGAACTAATTAATTGTGTAAAACAAAATACAAAAAGCACATTATGTACAGTGTAGGGAATATTCATTTACCGATAAAAGTATCTGAGTCTCGGCATGTAACTAATCAGCAGACAGCATAGTTACATAGATAAATATCCATTTATATTCATTATGCTCTTGACTTGGAAGGTTGAACAAGGAGGTGTTAAACAAATCTGATGTGTTTTGGGGATTACATTCTTTCAACATGAAGTATATTAATTAGTATAGACAATTATTTAACAATTAAAAATGAGTGGTACTGATGAAGTCTCCAGTAAAAAAGTCTTGGGTCAAAAGGGGAAGCTTCTCTCGGCCAGCCAACTAGGTGCCTTGGCAGAAAACTTTGACTTGTTCTGTCATCCGGGTGATGAGGATCACAAGCGCGTAGAGGCTTGTGGATTCTGTGGGGAGTGTAAGGACTATCTGTGTGGTGGCTATGTTCAATACCATAGGAAACTTAAAGTCACAAGGAACCTTGTTATACTGGACAAACATGTCATGCCCAAAGATGTCAAACAAGGAAACCCTCAAGTACAGAAACCTAAGGATATATGTACAGAACCATGTACAAAGCACCATGGGAAAGTTCTGGAGTACTACTGTGAGGCACATAAGGTGTTTGTGTGCAGTGCTTGTGTGACCCTTGGACATATAACCTGTGGGGTGGGATATTTTCCTGAACTAGCTAAGGGAATTGTGAATTCAGATAAATATAAACAATTGCTTGAGAAAGTAACTAACTTGCAAAAAACAACACAAACAAATACATCAAAATCAATAGCTGAAGTTGAAAGTGAAAGTGAAAGTGAAAGTAAAGCCTACACTGATAAGGTAAATGAATTTGGAGAGGACTTGATCAAACATATCAAAAATTTGATGCAGATAGCAATAGATGAAAAAGATAAATTTGTCAAAAAATGTTAGCTGAATTAAAAAGTTTCAAAGAGAAACGTGAGAAAACAACTGAAGAAATAAATTCTATTGAGATAGAGTTGGAATCCAAAACCAATTCTGATATAGAAAGTTTTGTTGCAATGAAAAAGCTTGTACTAGATATAAAGGAAATAAAACAAGCATTAAACAACAGGTGGATTGATTCAAAGCCTACAGTTTGTCAATTCATGGAAAACCCTGACCTGAAATGTATTCAAGAAATCAGAACCTTTGGAACATTAATAAAATACATCAGAATTAATGAACAGTTAGATGACATCAATATTTCCACAGAGGACAATACAGGAAACACCTAGCATAACAGACATTGAAGTTTTATCTGATGGAAGACTTGCTATTGTGGATAATGCGAACCAATCAGTTAAACTTGTTGAAACAAAGGCTGCAGTGTCACTGAAACACAACTGCAGCATTACTTCTGGGACATTATATAGGTCAGTAAAGGTCAACTTGCAGTTACTTTACCAAGTGAATACAAGATTCAGTTCTTCAATGTAACAGACAGGCATCTTAAAGGTCATAAGCAATGAAATTGAATCCTCAATTTAGCTTTAAAAAACAATAGATATCATTAAAAGATTAACGAAATACACTATTTCGATGTTTTATTTCTATCCGAAGTACTTAAAAATATGTGTGAAAAATCTGTAAAAGAGCAACATTACGAAACATTGCCTCGCTTATCTCCCCTTATTTCCAATAACACTGTGACGTAAATCATGACGAGCCGCCATTTAATAAAGGTAAACAACATTGATATCGAGTAGGATTCCGATCTCGGTGAAATTGAAGGGCTGGACTTAAATGACGGAATACAGCCATATATGTTCAAACCGATGGTTTTAAGGAATCAGGCTGACGCCAGAAATGAGGAACATTCGTCATCTGAGAGCAAATCTGAGGAAGAAACAGACCGTCAACATTAACTTGGAACAGATCTGTTTGAATGGCAAGAGCAATGCCGTGCCCACCCAGCACATGAAAAAAATATATGATCATTTTGTTGGTATTTTTTTACATATTCGGCAGCGATTATAATAAAATTATTAAATAAAACCAACTTAACAATGAAAAAAATAATTGTATTTCTATGTAATGACAGGCATAATTGTACACAGTGATTACACAGGAGCTTGGAGAGTGGATAATAAAGTTTAATGGGGGTGGGTAGGTCCCCTAGCGTATATAAAGAGACTGACCGCTAGGAGACCTGTCCACCCCCATTAAACGTTATCATCCAGTCCCCAAGCTCATGTGAGTTACTGATTAGCGTTAATTGTTGTTTACCAATTATATCAGTATGCACCTTGGAACCTTTTCACATTTTTAAAATTACTAGACTGAAAAAAAAAAAAAAATGAGTGACATGAATCGGATTCCAAACCTCCAGTATTCTGCAGATGTCCCCACCAAAAACAAACTCTTAAATGAGACTGTAGCAATGCCTATATAAACCGATCTATTTACAAAAGTACCCAACTGTATACTGATACGTGCCTCCACCTTTACTAAATGATGGATGACGTGTTCCCAATATCAATATAATAAAAGAAACACACATTCAGTTGCAACTTTTATTTCTGTTTTTACTGTAGGTGTACATGCACAAACTGCATGCAGATGCCCACCTTGTTGGAAAGTGGATGCTGCAGAGAAAATGATGTAGTCAATGGCAAAGTTGAAGAACAAGGGCTTCAGTGTATTACAGAACATGAGGGGTTTCTGGGCATCTGTCTCAACATACACATGGTTGAAGCCTGTTATAATGAATATATCGAACAAGAAAGGTTTCCTGTTGAGGGTCGGCTGATCCATAAGTACACTCATTTAATAAAATGTTTATACATGTACATCTACTCATTTGACTTCATTTCAGACATGCTTCAAGTCTTCCTGGGTAGATTTGATTTAACACTTAGATTATAACATACATCAGCTCTTTAGTTTAGTAAATTACCTTTTAGTGCAGTTGCAAGAACGCAACATAATTATGTGTCCTATATATTTATTGTTCAATAAACACTGCGATTTTTACATCTCAAACTGTAACACATACCAAATATGGTCCTGTTGAAATTCCTTTATTTTTGAGGCATCGTCTGTAACAATGCAAGTTTGGATACAAGACAATATTCTTATAGTTTTGCCAATGGCCAACCCTAGTTAATGTTTTATTGTGTGCTAAACTCCTAAACAATATGTCACCCAAGTGACAGTCCATATCAAATGTTATTTCTTAAAAAACATGTAATAAGAAATGGATATGTATAAATTTAAAGATATCTGAGCTATATTGTTGTTTGTTTATTATATCAGAACGTACCGTTACATAGCGTACAGACAATTTGTTAGATGGGTTTGGAAGAGACTTCCAAAAAAAAATGAAAAAGGTTCTTCCTTCTTGTGTTGTTTCCAAAATCAGACAACGGTATCCATCTGAAGAGTATTGTGGATTTAAATATCCTGTCTTGGAATAGTTTTTGGACATATACATAGTGAAAACAAAATGTTTAGTCAGTAGTTTCATGCAAAATAATACATTTTAAGATTTCGTTGTTTTTATAGTTATATAACTATATTTGTAGAAGTGTGTAGAGAAACTTCCAACAGAATTTTGGATTCATTCTATAGTCTGGTTGAAAGGTTATCACCCCTTTATGTAAAACAACTTTTAGTCCAATTGAAAACATGCAATCACAGTACCTGCAGTTCTTCATGAAAGTTGAACAGTGGTAAATTTAATAATACCTTTCTTTATGTTGAAAGAGGAATGATTAAGAATGATGGATACCACCATAATAAAAGTTTGTGTACTTTTACTAAACTGTGAATTATCTTTGGTCATTGTTTCTCAGGTTGGCTGTGATTAAACAAAAAACTTAAACTTATTCATTTTACTTCGATTGTGAAGTTCTTACAACTTATGCTACAGGTAGAACCTGGGCAGAACCAGTACATATGCGGAAGTGTATTGCTGAAAGACATCACACATAGCTGTGGTGGAAGACCGAACCCACAACTCTCGGATTATGGGTTCGGTATTCTACCACTGCACCACACACTCCACTAGAACACAAGAAGATGCGATGAGTGACTATTGTTTTTTTTAATGTGAAGTATGGTGCAGAATTGATGATTTTGAATACACTTTATTTATTACGTTGAAGGTCATAGACACCAAATATAACAACACATGTCAATTTCTAACAGTTTTAATTTGGTTAACACTGTTTATTGACAAACCTAAATAATATTGATTATTAAAAATGACAGTGTTACAATTACAGATATGTAGTAATATTAAATCCACTCACAATCACACTTTAAAAAAGCAGTGTCCAATAAAATAGTATATTCAGTGAATAAAACTTAAATGTTAACACAGTATATATAATAATGGCTGGAATCCAAATTTATGTTTACAATAAAAAGTTATTAAAGTAAATTTTACTTTGATTTTGCAAGTTTTTACAATACTCATAAAGACGATATTGATCTCATGATATAGTTCACATGTGACATCTGTGAGAACATGTGCTATAATTAATTATTATACCTCAATTTAAGTCTCTAAGTTAAATAACCCATACCCGATCAGTCAATAGTTTTTAAAATTGCCCTGCAAAATAATATCATATGCATGACTTTATTGCGGGTACCGTTTTAGTATAGACTCAACAAGGCCAATGCCATTTCATCTGTCAAGATGAGTTAGTCTATTCTAGTATTAAAAGAATGCGTAACTTCTAAAAATCTGTCAAGTTTTACAGCAAAACATGATTTAAAATGTAGCAAATAAATGCAGTGTTGCCACAACAGCAAACATTGAATAATTTTGTTATATCTTCTGATAGGTGTAATTATTGTGGTTACATTTTCAGCATTTCTTAATATAGACATTTGACAAATATTAAAAAAAACTTTTAACATACAACTTCTGAAAAAAAAACAAGAAAATATCGGTGGAACTGATGGATGCTCCCCAAGTGAGTGTTTGACTCTGTACCATATTCCCTTAGTACTGATGGCTACTTGGTTGAAAAATACCAAACTGCATAGCAGGAACAATATGTGGCTCTGAACTTGACAGAACTCATTCGCAAATCATTGAACCGGAACAAAATAACAATTTGCACAGATCCTAGGTTGTTTTACAAAATTAAAACCAGAGGTTGTAGCTAAATAGTGTCATGAAGACAATATGCACATCTCCACTTGGTAATCATGCACCCTAGCAAGTTTCATAAAATTCCAACCAGAGGTTGTAGAGAAATAGAGCAGAGAAGAGTTTGGTCACAGACATAACGAAAAAACATCGAACTGGAACACAAACATAGCAAATTTCATAAAATTCCAACTTGAGGTTAAAGAGAAATAACCCGGACAATAATTTGGTCAGACTCAATGAAAGGGCCATAACTCTGTGAAAAATCATCGAACCAGAAAACAAAGACAATATGCACATCTGCACTTGATAATGATGCATCCTAGCAAGTTTCATAAAATTCCAACATCGGGTTGTAGAGAAATAGCGGGAACAAGAATTTGGTAATGATGCATCCTAGCAAGTTTCATAAAATTCCAACCAGATGTTGTAGAGAAATAGCCTGGACAAGAATTTGGGGATGTACAGACGGACGCACAGACGTACGCACAAACAAAGCAGTGACTATATGCTTCCCCCCTGTGGAGGAGCATAATAAACATCAACATTTTACATCAAAATTCCCCAACCCAAATCATGTTTTTAGTATACATTTGTTTCAACCAGTAGATTATTCAATTTAATTTAATAAAACAGAAGTATTTTTATTTAACAATAAAAAAGAGTGTGCCACTAATACATATCAAAATGTAATTGTGTGCACAAAATATACAAAAAAAACATTGGACTAACAAGACCTCGATAAATAGACACAATTCCACAAATAAATGTTACTCCTTAAGTGTTTTTTTCGGCATAATAAAATAATTATCACATTCAAGTGAGTGCGCTTTTGAAAACTGTCAACCGTCGAAAAATTATATTATTCTCAGGTTTACAATTTTCAATATCGCCCTCACAGGAATGTGATATTTATATATTGGCACGTTATTAGCATTGTTATTGGTAGAAAATTTGAATGCTGTTTAATTACATAGAGAAAATGCTAATGAATCAAATTAAAAGTTTAAAGAAAGTTCATGAGAACATGCTGTGTTATTAAACACTTGACGTCATCACCAAATTCCTTTGTTACAGATCAAATTGCACTTTCAGGCATCTTCAATATTCAGATACACATCTGGTTTTAAATTTACTCTACAGCATTTCCAATGTATTTTTAATTGAATAAACTTGTTGTTTAAGTATATATGTACACATATCTTAGTCTGGTAGAACTATTTTAATTTCATCTGTGTGATCCTGAATTATTTTAACATACACTTACACATATTAAAACTTTTTATGTTACAATGATTTCTGTTATTTATTTAATATTCATTTTACACTGATTGTAAAAAGGAATTATGACAACATAGACAAATCACTCTTTACGTTTTCCTTTCTACAAGTAGTATAAAGTACACCACACATGACAGTGGCTACCATCTAGCACACAACAATTGCTTCCATGCTTTACAATTGAGCCATGCAAAT
Source organism: Panopea generosa (assembly GCA_029582155.1). Classification (NCBI taxonomy): domain Eukaryota; kingdom Metazoa; phylum Mollusca; class Bivalvia; order Adapedonta; family Hiatellidae; genus Panopea; species Panopea generosa. The sequence continues at coordinate 51,041,609 of CM055902.1, forward strand.
TCTATTATTTCATTGAACTGCCATGAACATATTAAAAAATCTGTGAAAGTTTCATGTTGTCCATTTTTGTATTCAAACTGTCATTTGTATATCAGAGTTCTCAGAGCATGTTAAATATATGTAGGAATGTAGTTGATGAAATAACAGGGCATTTATTGCACTGCCGGTGCTGTTTCAACATTATTATTCAATTTAGCCAGTTCAAAAACTTGTCCCAGACATAATTGTTATGTAACTACTATATATATATTTGGTAAATATCCAATTAAAAAATATTCTGCTACCATGCATACAAAGCCGATAAACACAATTGTTATGCTTCAATATGGGTGGTATATAAAAATGGCAGTGACAATTTGTTTGTCTAAATTAGGTATTTCCATACCGTGTACTTTGGTGTTAAATGCTCATGTCAGCAATTCAGGTAACTCTCTTGCCGACAGAAAGATATAGTCCAATTAAAATACAGCCAGTATACTTAACAACGAAAAATAGATGCAAAAACCTAAAAGTCAGTGGACAATAATTGAGCCATTAAAAATGTCAAATGTTGTTATATGCAGCAACTCCAGAGACTATTTCACAATAGTTAAATAATTCCATTTCACAGAGAACAAATATAATGGTTATACACATGTCAATGCCAAGCTGAATAACCAATATAACTGTTATTCACATCTCAAGGATGGAGTTCCACTAAACGAAGAACAGTATAATGGCTATTCCGTCTCAATGACAGGCTTCTGCCAAATCACGAGGAACACTATAATTGGGATTCACATCTGAATAACACGCTTCCACAAAACAAATGTTTCAAATCAATTTCATACTAATATTTCAACATGTTGGTATAAATTGCTGAGGGGCCCGCCTAAGATCACCGACTAAATCGTGTTCTCACTGCGTCGACAACACTTCTTTTACTGGGCCTTAACGGCGTTCTTTGTGCTAAAGGTGGAGGTCTGGGTCTATTGCCATCCCCTGCACTTGGCCAGGTTGTCTCTTCTAGTGTGCTCAAGTCTTTGGCAGACTTGAAACTGCTGCAGGTTTCTCTTCGCAGTAACACTTCAGCCATTAATTCCTCGATGTAGTCTGAAACAGTCGAAATATTTCCATATCAATAGTTTGCCAACAGCAAAAATTTTAAGGTTGTTACACCAATATCAGATAGTGTATGACCGAATACATGAAATATGTATTCTTTAAATTTAGGACTTCTCAGAAATACCTATTCTGTTTTAAAATACTTGAAAGTCATTTAACGAATTTATTGGTTTAGAATCACTTTTCCATCTTCATCGTTTGTGAAAGTGTGCTATTTCTGCTGCTCCAAACTATTAATAAATTTTATTTTTAATCTGATAAGAACAACAGTCAGTCCAAAGTATCTAGCAAACTTTCTGAAATAAATTTCTTTGATGAGCTGAACTTTAACCCAGCCCACAGCAGTGTGAGGTAATCCAATCCCATTACCAGACTATAGAGGACCTATTCTGAATGATGAAAATAACAAAACTAGTATTGGTATATATACCAAACGTCTGTTTGACCTTTACATATTTCGCAACTGCATGTTCTCTACTCTGGGAAATGAAACTTGCCACTGAAGTTCTCCATTGTCTAAGCTGAACCTCTGGTCTCTATTTTGATTTTCATTGAAATCTAATGCTGCCAGACACAACCTGTAAATTATTAACCCTTTACCTCATAAAGACGCCTTTGGACACCTCTAATATTGAAAGCATTAATTCACCACGTATCGGCAATGGGTGAATTATGTTTATATTAACTGACAGAGTGGAAAACAGTGCAGGAAGTGTTCAGATTGCTCGTTACGAGCAATCTGAACTCTTCCTGCACTGTTTTCAAAGGCCTTCTGTGATTGGTGTAGGAAAACGCGTATCTATGAAGTAAAGGGTTAAACAATTCAGACTGAAATTTATTAAGACAGATGACAAATCCAAACAAACAAGAGTTATTTAACTTACTAAATTGAGAAGGCCTTATAACTGCAATACCATATATGAAGTTTGAATTCAATACATGCAAAAGCTGTTGAGTTTCAATTAAATACATTGAGTGTTTGTTGTGATATGGACTTCATGATACTTGCACACAACACTTAAAATTTAACCAAATAAAAAAGTGAAACAAGGGAAATACTTTGCATTATATTAATACAAGAGTTATATATTACTTAGTTATTCTAGTAAGTTTGATAAGTGGGAGAATCAAGTCAATACATGCAATTGTTACCAAGATAGGGGCTTACGTGCAAAACTTAAACACAGTGTAACGCCGACGTTGATACCCAGGTGAGTAGCATAGCACTCTTTATTGTCTGAATGGTCAAGCCAAAAAAACGGGTTTTAAACCCAATATGTCATGCATTGTGAGCACTGAGAGAATATGGTGTTTTCTGCTGGTTGGAGTAGGCGCCTGGAATTTTTTTATATTCTAAAAACCAAATTCTCTAATCCAGTAAGTTTTAGGGGTGAATGCTTGTTATTTACATCAATATTTTTAACAACTATCAGATGTAAAATGAACCGGATTTCAAACCCAGAACCTCCACTGCCAGTTAAAATGTGTGGGAGAAGTTGGATTGAGCTAGTGGCTAAAACCCACCCCGATCAAAATTGATCCCTTTCTGGTTGGATACTATATAGGAAAAATGGTTGTGATTTACTCCAATATTTTTGTGACATTTGAACATTTTATTAAGAAAAAAATATAAAATATATTAAACAAGATGACCCTCTATCGCTCACCTGACTGACCTTGAGTCACCCAACTTAAGTAGATTATATAATTCATGTACACTCAAAATTCCAGAAATATGAAATGGGCGAGTAGTTAGAATTTTGATTTGTTTTGAAGATGTAACAGATGCGTAGAAGAGTTAAAACTTGGTAGAGGTTCACCCATGGTAAATGTCAGTGAAATTACATCAAAATCAGGTCAGTAGATTCTGACAAGAAGGCTTTTGAAGTTTTTACTGTAGCTGCCTATATAGTAAACTAGCACCTCACTGCGGCCATGATGTTTTTTAACAAACCACAACGGTTTGAACAAACTTGGTAAAGGGTCACCCAAGGAATGGTAAAGGGTCACCCAAGGAACATTTCTGTGAAATTGTTACTATAGCTTATTTAGTAAACTAACCCCACCCCCTTGCGGCCATGTTTTTTACGAATCAAAATGGCTTGAACAAACTTGGTGGAGGGTCACCCAAGGAACATTTCTGTGAAGTTATATCAAAATTGGCCCAGTGGTTTCAGAGGAGAAGTTGTTAGAAGCTAAAATCTAACGACAGATGATGGACGACGGATGACAGATGACCGACACCAGGTGATCACAAAAGCTCAACTTTGAGCCTTTTGCTCAGGTGAGATAAAAATGGGTTTCAAACCATATGCATCATGTGCGTGACAAGCCAAAATGTGAAGAAGAGTGAAAGGGGCTGGTGGCAGTGCAGGGTCTAAACCGGGGATGAGGGAGGGGCAAAGTATATGCTGCCCATGTCACTCCCACAACCTCAAATTGATAATAGTCCAATTTTTTTAATTGTTTACCTTGCTTGCATCTGCGGATGATCGTAATGTAGAAATTTAGAAGCAAACTGGCAACCTACTTTGTGGTAGGACTCCAGGGAAGAGGTCTGCTGGGCTGGTGAAAACTTCCCTACATCTTTCAGAAGAACCTTGTTTTCCACTGTTTGTTGTAGTTCTTTGTATGACTTGAACCCTGTATGCAAAGCAATGACATTTTATATCCTTTTTACAAATAGTCACACTAGTTTTGAAATTATTACTTTTTAAAACGTTATCCATCTGAGACTGATAAAAATAAAATATAAGTAAAAAGTAAAACTAAAGTGTTTGTTTATTATAGTGTCACCCCTATTGAAAGGGCCAGCCACACCGGGCTTATGAGACACCTTTATGTTGTACACAGTTACTTTCTGAAAGCTATCATTGTCAAACGTCAGGCTGTTAGACATTCCGTACCCCTCAATTTAACTAGCTGCTGGTGAGTAACCGGCCCTATCAGAAACAAATCAAAGTGCTTCCACCAGGAAACGAACCTTCAACCTCCCACTTCCGAGGTGGTTGCCTTAACCACTAGGCCACAGAAGACGTGTATGTAATGAGAAATATGTGAAATCAAATACTTTTACTTACTTTACAAAGTTAGACCCCTTTCCAAAACAGAAACAAAACTATTTTTATCAAATCTTACTTCACATGTATCATGTAGACATATAATTTACAGAAATAGAATTAAGTGAAGTTTTATCAAAATTGTGCCATGTCACTTTAATATTTGATATAGTACAAAGCCTTGGTAAGGCGACAAATTTACTGTATTGTTTCATTGAACATAGACCTGAACGCTCCACTGACCAGATACTACATGTCAAATATCTAAGGTGAAGGCGACCTTTCAGAGAAAATGTTTCTTAAAATTTTGCTTAAAATGTGCTTATAAGCCCTGTGGTGGGGGCATTTGTGGTCAAATGACGCTGGTTCAAGAACTTGTCCGAGATCTTGGGATTATATAACTGCTGTGCAAGTCTGGGGTTAAGATTCAATGAAAAATGAAAGTGCCATCACGTCTACAAGTAAAAGGTTAATAAACAGACAACGGACAATTAACCATGACATAAGCGCTGCTGGCCTTTTCGCCAGTACAGCTAAAAATAAAGGTGCTATTGTGTGTACAAGAAAAGGTTTAACAGACGGACCAACAATTTACCATGATATAAGTGTTGTGTTTTGGCCAGTAGAGCTAAAAAATGAACTATAATTAAGCAAGAAAATAATCTAACAGAGAAAACAGCTGTAATGCCATATTTTATACATACAGTATGTTTATATTTGAATTATATTCAATCAAATAGCATTGTTTGCCTTGGGAGCAGTGTTGATTGGAAAACTTATAGGGTAACCTAACAAAGAATGTGTAAAAAAATATCAGATTAAGAAATTTTATCCTTTATCATCCACTGCCTCTCACCAATATCATGTTGACAAGTTGGGAAATTGTTTCCATGTCCTTCATGTATGTCCTGGATATGGTTGAGGATAGACGTCCACTTCTGTCTAACCATTTCACCATCACCATCACTAGAAGCTGCACACCAGTACAAGTGGTTACTGATAGAGTGGGCCCATAACTTTACCTTCCCACAACCTCTCTTCTTTCCAGCAGCTTCCAGTTGTTTGAATTTGCCTGTAATTTATAAAAATGTTGTCATTTCATAAATGAACCTGTTGACGAATTACCATATGTCAGATTCTCTGCCATGGGCATACACGAGGAAGGCAATTTTACCTGCATGCATAAAAATGTTTTTCACCAATGAAGTTTAAAAGTGATGTAGGCCTGCAGGACCCTAGATAATAATTTAAGCTTATGAGTAGTAATTACCCATCAAATCAGAGCAGATGAATATTCAACAGTTTTTCAAACTAGTGATGAGTATTGTGCAAAAAATTTAAAACTAAATATGTGTTCAGCTGCAGCATACAGTGGGTGGTACTATAGAGCATGTGGTTGTTAAATGCAGACCAAGTTTGACTGTAAATATAAAACTAACATGCTTGGCTGCTTAACACAAGTAGCTGTGTAACAGGTAATTGCAAACTTGGATATTTTGTGTTTAGCTGTTCAAATGGGCATCAAACTTTCCATTTTGCCTTTTATCTTGTATCAATTAATTTGCTGCTCAATCTTTGGGACTGGTCGGATTAGCTCAGTAGTTATAGCATATGACTATTAATCCACGGGTCGCGAGTTTGCAACCACGTCTGGCCCAAATCTCTGTGATGGTTGATAAATGACATTGCGTCTAATTATCATTTGTCTGTCACCGCTGATTCAAGTTGGAATGTTATCTGTTACTTGTGGAGGTGTGGTGTGCTTGAGTACTGGACAGCCTTCCAGGATCTCAAAAAACACTGGTTAGGTTAACTGATCGTCTGTTAGGCCTTGATGGCATCAAAATGATGCTAAATATTCAATCAATCAATCTTTGGAAATCTTATAGACCATTGCTGAGTAGTTACTTTTGCAGAAACATCATTTTTTTTTGTTGTGATTAATTACCTAAATCATCTGTCAGTTTATTGACTCTTCTAATATTTTCTTATCAAATATGTAAGTGGCAATGCATAATGATTGAGATAAGGAAGTGCATATAAACACCACAAGATTTCACAATAACCAACCCTACATGTGTCTTTTCCCTGCAGCAGGAATATGGCCGGGCTATCGGAGACCCTGATTTTAGTATCATTGATAAAACAAACTTCTTAGCTACATTGTACAATAATTACACAGACCAGATTACCATTATAACCATTAAAATTTATCACCTAATTTTAATTTAAGCCAGTTCACCTGAAACCATTCAGCTATTTTTATTTACACGGGCAAGCCAATAAATAAGTGCAATGAAGATCAATTCTTATTTATGCGCATAAAAATTGAATTTAGCGTAAAACTCATTTCTTAAATTTATAGGCACGTAAAACAAATTTAATGTATATCAACGAATTTCTTATGCATTTGTCATATATGCAAATATGCATCTTATTTGTGGCTCTGCGGCCTATAAGTTGTAATAACTTGTTAAATGAATAAGTTTAAACTAAGTAACTTTAGTTTAAATTACCGGTAATATATTTCAGCTGAATTGTAAAGTAAGCTCAGAGTTATATGAACCACTCTCAAGTAGGCTTCAAGGTTAGATCTGGTATTGAGTGGGTAGTTTTGATAGTCCAACAAGTGAACCTGGGATCAAATGCTTATTATCTAATGTGAGTGGCCAACACTGTATTCAGTCAACTATTGTAAAACTTTAAATGAAGTTGTTATCTAAATGGATACTCACAATATACTCTTTCTTTGCATGTGTTTTGATATATTATTAGCAGGGCCCCGTTAGCTCGGCTTGTAGTGCATCAGACTCAATTAAGGAGTCGTGAGTTTGAATCCCAGCCGAGCCATGTCTCTGTCATTCTTCTCTCACCATTGATTCAGTTGGAAAGTTAGCAGTTACTTGCTGAGATGCGTGTGTGTAGTACTCAAATTAAAATTTCTGTACCTTTGGCAACATGCCAGACATCAAACCAATGGACAATCTCTGGGTGCTCCTCCCTCATACACTTCTTAACCTGCACATGTCGGTCTGTGACCAGATGTGAACCGGTAATACGCTCTTCTTCGATATTCAACAAACATCTCTTGAGGCTTTCCAACTCCATCTGAAATGAGTTACTTCATTGCTCTGAAATATAGACATTTTCCTATTGATATTAAATTAATATTGGACATCTAACACTCAATAGAGAATAAAAACATTGTAAATAGTTATTTTTTTAACTTTTTTAAATATTTATTTGTTCATGACAAAGATACTAGAAAAATAACTTGACGAGTGGCCATGAGGCAGACTAAAATACCTGCCATGAAAAGTGTAAAAAAGATATTGTTCACCGCAGAACTAAGGATCCTGGTTTTGTGCAAGACATAGCGTCATGTCATGGTGATCATTTGTGTCTAGTTATTAAAAAATCTCTCAACAAAAAGCTATAATTTCAAAATCGAACAATAAATGACACAGTAACAGATTGGATACAAATGCCACTTTCTATATGCATACAAGATATATCAGAAATATGTTTCACATCTGAAGGTTACGTGGACATGTGAGGTACCAGATTTTCGCCCATAGAAACAAGTTGATATTCAGACTTTTGCACAACTACAAATAGTTAACATTTCCCCCTATTTGGTAAAACAATTTCCATTAACAAACTTATTTACCGGTAGTTTGCACCTAGTGAACATGATCAATTATTCAAATAATCAAAACGCATGGAATAACAACATTTGGCCCAATTACAATATATTTAAGCATCATGGTGATATTGATCAACTAAGGGAGGTTACTCGATTGATAATATGTTTAAAATGCGGCCAAAATATGACTCTTGCCAAGATATTTATCGGCCAGTCGTAGGATAGTGCACTCCACAATTCCCGGAAATCTGTTTTCTTGTTGGTAATATATTTTTTTATTTTCATTAAATATAAAACACAGTTTGATGACCTCCATTAATTAGTCTGACTATTTCCGAGATGAGCCAAACTGAACAATATATAAAATCTACAAAATTTAATTACCTGTACAAGATGAACATCTAATATCTTGTTGGTTTCAAGGTCCATAACAGAGCAAGATCCATAATTGGCTGTGTGTCGTTATTCGTCAAAACGGACGTCACTTGGAACACATCATCTGAAAATTAAATTTTATGAAATTTCTGACCAACATCTCATTTTTCAAGCAAAATTGACATATTGCATATGTAATAAAAGTTTGAAATGTCCTCTTTAAAAGTGTGTGTTCTGTTTTTACATATTATATAAAAATATGCAAATAATAAACCCACGAAACTGTAACATATATTTTGAAACACCCTGTAGGTACGTTGAAAAAAAAACAGGCAATCCTTGCATGATTGAAAATGTTAATGACTTTAGTTGCACTACTACCACTAAATAAGAATGCTGCAAAGAGAATTAAATTACCATTTGCAAGTCGATGCGATTGAGGCTGACTGCACCACTCCCGTTCCATTAAACAAAAAGTAGCTATATAGTATAAATATAGCTGTTCCAGTGACTCTTTTTTGCGATGTTCACTATAAATGTACAATTAGGACATTTGTCCAATAATTGATCTTATTTTGAATCAAATACAATAAATTTTCTTTCTTTGGCCTCATTTACTCCTCTTCATATGGAATAGTTTCATCTATCTCTATGATTCCACTCTGATCTAGAGTTAGTAGATATTTCACTAATGAAACTGTCCTCAAATGAAGAGTGTTTTTTGTTGGCATATCCAGTTTGTTTGTGGCATCATTGTAAATTGAAAATATACCAGGTGTAAAACAAGAAATTTCAGTCTGTGTTTCCATTTCAACACTGGAAGGCATCTCTTGGACAGCAATGTGTCTCCTTCGCTGCAAAAACAAAAATGTATCTAACCTGAAGTCTACACAATAAAACATATTGATGATGAACAGACTATATTGACACTATTCAATGATTTGGAATAAAAATATTATGAAATGAGAATAGAGCAAACTAGAAAATTAATGTTTTTGAAATATGGATATTTAGAGGGATTAACAAAAATACAAAGCCATATTATGAAACTTTAAATAATTTTGCCGCTACATTGTACCACTACAAAGATAGCATTTTTCTCTTAATTAATTGTCTTATGACATGTAAGAGCCACCTGTCCTTTTCTTTATAGCACTCATAAGTCACTCTGTAGCCATAAAAATCAACATTGCTTAAAATGGCATAATGAGTCCGATACTCATTTGAGTAAATACCTCTTCCACCTCCCCCACGATTGATAATGGTGTTATTCTTACCGACATACAATATAAATACTAAATTGAACAAGAGCTGTCGGAGGGACAGCGCGCTCGACTATTTCGATGCCGTTATGAAACAACAGCTTTTTCAGGAAATAAGTAACAAATGGAAGACAATTAAAACTCACTGGTGGTAAAATTAAACTATAATTATTGCTTTTCTGTTAAAAATAAATCAGCAAAATAATTCACCAACACTTCAATTTTCATAATCATCAGCTATGCTTTTTTAAATAAAAAAAGTGAATGGATGGCTAGAATTGGCTTAATATTATATAACTCAGCATGACATAAAGTCCTATGGACTAACTTCTCCTCAGAAGGCAATATATTGGTACCAGAATCTATAGTTGAAATAATATTGTACCAGCATGAACAGCTGGATACCCTTTCATGAAAATGAAGAAAATAAATCTAAACAAAATAAAAAGAACAAAGATTTAAACTGTACAAAAAAGAAAAAATATTAAACTTTTAGAAAAAAGTAAGGAAAAAAATTAAAATTAAAATGTTGACCGCTTAGCGAACAAATTTGAGAGAGGACCACAAACTGACCCTATTTGTCAAACATCAAAGGTCAACGCCAAACTTTAACCTGTAAAAAAATCTAAAAGTCTAAAAGGGAAATAATTCTGTCAAAATGCAACAAAGTGTTGCGATTCTTGTCTCTATGAGTTTCCTATAGGATGTTGAACACACACGTGAATTTTCATTCATTTCCAATGATATAATGGTGATATAAGTACCAAATCAAAACCTTTAATTTCAAAAAATCTCTTACCAAATTTTCTAACACCAAAACGGCCATTACTTTGTAAAAATGCAACCCAGCGTTACAGTTCTTATCTCTACGCATTCTAGTGATTATGCTGAACATAATGTGAAGTTTCATTCATATCAAACGAGTGGTTGCATAGATATATTACCGGATAAAAAACTTTAACCTGAAAAACCAACGCCAACACAGACACCAGAGCAAGTACAATAGCCCCCCTATTCCACTAATAGTCAAGCTTAAAAGCATTGATAAAACACTTACAACTATATTATATGGTACTTGACACTGGACACTGTACAATTCTGGACGTTTTCTCTCTTGTGTGTTGATATCAGTTGAGTAGGTATCAATTTCTAGCATTGTGTCATCAGCTACAAACGGATAATTGTTTTTTTATTTTCCAGTACACAATTATAGCAAATACTACATCATTATCAAGATCAACATAAGATTTGAATAATCACTTTTGTAATTCAAGACCCTGACAATTTGTTATTACTCTACTTTACAGTGCTCAATATCAAAGCATGTGACCGATCCCTGTGATGCCAGAGGGAAGGCTCAATTTTGACACCATGGCCATGATTTGAGCAAACCTGAGAGAACTGCATACACGATTTGCACAATAGTTGGTGAAAATCGGTCCAGCAGTTTCAAAGAAGTCGTTTGAAGCAATAGTTAAGAGGGACAGATGAACGATGGTCACAGAGTGATCCCAAATGCTCATTCCACGTGAGCTAAAAACAAACAAAAAATAGCTGTTTCTTTTCGATACATATGTTTAAAAAAAAAATAAAAAAAATACCTTCAGTTTCAACTTATTTTCTGCAGTGCATCATCGTATGTCGGTCTTGCAACAATTCCATCATAAGATTTTCTTTTCTCTGGCATGAAGGGAACTGCATCACATTTTAGTCTTAAATATGCTGTGCTAATGTTCAATGACTTTAATAAGGCAGGATCCCTCACAAACTTATCGTTTCGGAAGTGCAAAGCGCACAATCTTGAATGTTTTGTTGGTTTGAACTTTTCGGTGCACTTGACACTATCTTGTCTCAATGTCGCATCAACCGATACTTTCAAAAGTTTCTGATCATTTAAAAGAAGCTGGCACAGTCCTACTCCAGTTCCAACGCCTGAACTGCATTCATAAGTGGCACAAATAACCATTTTTATCCGAACGAATAATCAGTCGCAAACTATTGCAAATGGCTGCATGCTACGCGTTCCAATTGTCGCAGATGACGTCACAATTCAAGGAAAATCAAAGGAGGTAATTCAGTGTGCTAAAATTAGCAAGAGTATGAAAGATGATTTTGATTATCGATTAAACACATTTCTGTTTTAAATATGATTTTGGAAACAGATGCTTATATTCAAAATGGTATTATCGAAATACTAAATGCAACAGAATAACTTTTCATAATTCCATTGCTTATGACCTTTAAGATTCAACAATTGATAAACACACAAGGTGGGTGTTTTAGAATAGCTGCCTGTCAGAATAAGCTGATTGTTGGTATGTGTGGTTCACACCGTGAGGTTCATATACTGGATATGTCTGGGCAAGTATTGAGTAAGATCACCAATGCTGATGATGGTGAACAGTTGTTCATGTATACATGGTATATCGCAGCCAACCCTGATCTATGTATGAGATTATAAAATGAATACCCTGACCTGTGTGGTTATGACAGGCAAGGTCAAGTTTGTCAATAATGATAAAGATATGAATGAAGCACATGGTCTAGCACATGACAAAGATTGATCTGTGTTTGTGGGTGGAAGTGGTGGTGTCCACCATGTAACTGGGGAATGAAGGAAGATTCAGACATTGTTGGAAACTGGACAGGAAGGAGCAAGTGCATTATCTATTTCACATGACAAGAACACTAGGAATATTTTCCTGGGTTCCCTTGGAGAAAATTTGAAAATATACCACTTACAGTGATGGAAATAACAAACAAATTGAATATTTACTAAAACCACACTAATAAAACAAATTACAATACCACTCACACTGATGGAAATAACAAACAAATTGAATATTTACTAAAACCACACTAATAAAACAAATTACAATACCACTTACACTCAGTCTGATGGAAATAACAAACAAATTGAATATTTACTAAAACCACACTAATAAAACAAACTAAAATACCACTTACACTGATGGAAATAACAAACAAATTGAATATTTACTAAAACCACACTAATAAAACCAATTACAATACCACTTACACTCAGTCTGATGGAAATAACAAACAAATTGAATATTTACTAAAACCACACTAATAAAACAAACTACAATACCACTCACACTGATGGAAATAACAAACAAATTGAATATTTACTAAAGCAACACTAATAAAACAAATTACAATACCACTCACACTGATGGAAATAACAAACAAATTGAATATTTACTAAAACCACACTAATAAAACAAACTACAATACCACTCACACTGATGGAAATAACAAACAAATTGAATATTTACTAAAGCAACACTAATAAAACAAATTACAATATCACTCACACTGATGGAAATAACAAACACATTGAATATTTACTAAAACCACACTAATTAAACAAACTACAATACCACTCACACTGATGGAAATAACAAACAAACTGAATATTTACTAAAACAACACTAATTTAACAAACTACAATACCACTCACACTGATGGAAATAACAAACAAATTGAATATTTACTAAAGCAACACTAATAAAACAAATTACAATACCACTCACACTGATGGAAATAACAAACACATTGAATATTTACTAAAACCACACTAATTAAACAAACTACAATACCACTCACACTGATGGAAATAACAAACAAACTGAATATTTACTAAAACAACACTAATTAAACAAACTACAATACCACTCACACTGATGGAAATAACAAACAAATTGAATATTTACTAAAACCACACTAAAAAAACAAACTACAATACCACTTACACTGATGGAAATAACAAACAAATTGAATATTAACTAAAACCACACTAATAAAACAAACTACAATACCACTTACACTGATGGAAATAACAAACAAATTGAATATTTACTAAAACCACACTAAAAAAACAAACTACAATACCACTCACACTGATGGAAATAACAAACAAATTGAATATTTACTAAAACAACACTAATAAAACAAACTACAATACCACTTACACTGATGGAAATAACAAACAAATTGAATATTTACTAAAACCACACTAATAAAACAAATTACAATACCACTCACACTGATGGAAATAACAAACAAATTGAATATTTACTAAAACCACACTAATAAAATAAACTACAATACCACTCACACTGATGGAAATAACAAACAAATTGAATATTTACTAAAGCAACACTAATAAAACAAATTACAATACCACTCACACTGATGGAAATAACAAACAAACTGAATATTTACTAAAACAACACTAATTAAACAAACTACAATACCACTCACACTGACTGAAATAACAAACAAATTGAATATTTACTAAAACCACACTAAAAAAACAAACTACAATACCACTTACACTGATGGAAATAACAAACAAATTGAATATTTACTAAAACCACACTTAAAAAAACAAACTACAATACCACTTACACTGATGGAAATAACAAACAAATTGAATATTTACTAAAACCACACTAAAAAAACAAACTACAATACCACTCACACTGATGGAAATAACAAACAAATTGAATATTTACTAAAACCACACTAAAAAAACAAACTACAATACCACTCACACTGATGGAAATAACAAACAAATTGAATATTTACTAAAACAACACTAATAAAACAAACTACAATACCACTTACAGTGATGGAAATAACAAACAAATTGAATATTTACTAAAACCACACTAATAAAACAAATTACAATACCACTCACACTGATGGAAATAACAAACAAATTGAATATTTACTAAAACCACACTAATAAAATAAACTACAATACCACTCACACTGATGGAAATAACAAACAAATTGAATATTTACTAAAGCAACACTAATAAAACAAATTACAATACCACTCACACTGATGGAAATAACAAACAAACTGAATATTTACTAAAACAACACTAATTAAACAAACTACAATACCACTTACAGTGACTGAAATAACAAACAAATTGAATATTTACTAAAACCACACTAAAAAAACAAACTACAATACCACTTACACTGATGGAAATAACAAACAAATTGAATATTTACTAAAACCACACTAAAAAAACAAACTAAAATACCACTTACACTGATGGAAATAACAAACAAATTGAATATTTACTAAAACCACACTTAAAAAAACAAACTACAATACCACTTACACTGATGAAAATAACAAACAAATTGAATATTTACTAAAACAACACTAATTAAACAAACTACAATACCACTCACACTGATGGAAATAACAAACAAATTGAATATTTACTAAAACCACACTAATAAAATAAACTACAATACCACTCACACTGATGGAAATAACAAACAAATTGAATATTTACTAAAGCAACACTAATAAAACAAATTACAATACCACTCACACTGATGGAAATAACAAACAAACTGAATATTTACTAAAACAACACTAATTAAACAAACTACAATACCACTCACACTGACTGAAATAACAAACAAATTGAATATTTACTAAAACCACACTAAAAAAACAAACTACAATACCACTTACACTGATGGAAATAACAAACAAATTGAATATTTACTAAAACCACACTTAAAAAAACAAACTACAATACCACTTACACTGATGAAAATAACAAACAAATTGAAGATTTACTAAAACAACACTAATTAAACAAACTACAATACCACTCACACTGATGGAAATAACAAACAAATTGAATATTTACTAAAACCACACTAAAAAAACAAACTACAATACCACTTACACTGATGGAAATAACAAACAAATTGAATATTTACTAAAACCACACTAAAAAAACAAACTACAATACCACTTACAGTGATGGAAATAACAAACAAATTGAATATTCACTAAAACCACATTAATAAAACAAACTACAATATCACTTACAGTGATGGAAACACTAAAAAAACAAACTACAATACCACTTACACAGATGGAAATAACAAACAAATTGAATATTTGCTAAAACCAGGCACAATCAGACTGGTTATTTTTTGCCAGACAACAAATTAGTTCCACATCTACTTGGGTTCCATTTCACACATATCCCAGAACCCACAGAATGAAACAGTGATATAGAGAGAACTGCATTATAGAG
This sequence comes from Panopea generosa, assembly GCA_029582155.1. Classification (NCBI taxonomy): domain Eukaryota; kingdom Metazoa; phylum Mollusca; class Bivalvia; order Adapedonta; family Hiatellidae; genus Panopea; species Panopea generosa. The sequence continues at coordinate 51,057,162 of CM055902.1, forward strand.
AAAAATTTGCCATGAAAAAATCTAAGTTGGTTATTCACACTTACTATGTTGCTTGGTACTGACTTAATTGTAATGTTAACACTGTAATGTGGCTATGGAGCATGTGTGTGGACAACAGATATAATTAGATATGTGTAAAATAAATAATAAAAGGAAAAACATTTTTTTGTGTGTGTTTTGATAAAACTCGATTTTGCCACCATTACCGTGTAACATGATTGTGAAAATGATATCTTATGTAAAAGCTCACCAGACTTCAATTTAATCAAAAAAAAATTATTTATGTAGATCTACAGAAATATATATTTAATACATTATAATATATCAACAAAACTTAGTTAAAAGAACATCAATAAAATGTTGATTATCAAGTTTTGTGTATGTGTTTTCTTTTATTTAGCAGGGCCCGATTAGCTCAGTCGGTTACGCATCTGACTATCAATCCAGGGGTCGTGAGTTCGATTCCACGCCTGGCAACAGTCTCCGTGATGATTGATATACAACATTGTGTCTCATTATCATTCGTCTCTCACCGCTTATTCAAGTGGGAAAGTTATCAGTGCTAGAGTACTGGTTAATCCCAGGAAACAGTGGTTAGGTTAACTGATCGTCTGTTAGCCCTCGATGGCATAAAAATGACACTAAATATTCAATCAATCAATCAATCAATACTTTTATTTAACACATTGCCAAAAAGTTTGATGTGACAAAATACCCATGATGCATTCATAACTTGATCACTGGATAATAAATAAGTTTGCAAATTGTTTCAGCATATTGGACATGTCAACATGATTACTGGTAAATCACTCTAATTATTACAAGCTGTTGGTAAAAGACCAGTGCACAAAAAGCGTCTGGTCCAGGAAAATCATACACAGATTCAGCAAGAAAGTATACAACTTTCAAAAAACTGGGATAAAATGGGTTTAACGTCGTTTTCAACACATTTCAGATTTAGACTTATTCATTTTACTTTGATTGTGAAACAAGTTATTACAACTTAGACAAATCACACTCCAAGTCTTCCAAGGTAAAACCAGCACTAAGCATATGAGGAAAAGGTGTCTTGCTCATTTCAGGTTATATATGGCACATCCAGTTTTATTTGTGGGGGGAAGACCTCAGAAAATTCTGAGTAGAACCACCGTTCTTCCACAAGTAACTGGCAACCTACGAACTAAGTGGTGAGATGTAAGTGACCTTGAGATGATTTAGATCACTTGGCCACTGAGGACCGGTTTGCCAGATAGAATAAGTTACAGAGAAACTGGTTGACTTTATATCATAGTGAATAGAAACCATGACTATTTTGGCATAGCATGTGTGAATAAATACATTCCATTAGTTGCATGTAGAATGCTTTAATAGTCCAAAGCAGCACAGTTGCATAAAACTAAAAAAAAAATGTTCACAAAAATTTGAAAACAGTGCAGTCGTAAATAGTTTTATTTTGTTTATGCCAGTTATCTCACTTTGATATGACAGTTTATGACAGATGTCGTTGTAACATATGACAGTTTATGACAGATGTCGTTTTAACATATGTCAGTAGTATCCTGATAAAACAATTACAAACTGCATGTCAGTGCTCATCATCAGATATCCCCGGGTGTCAACTCCAATACTCTCCATACATCACATGATGGCCAGATATTCGCAAATCTATATGCCTCCCCAACACATGCACGCATGCACGCACGCACGCACGCACACACGCACGCACACATGCACGCACGCACACACAAACACACTTCCATTACAATGATGAGGGCAGAAAAAAACTACAACAATAGTTGTCAGAAGACAACAAAGCTCGCCTATGGGATAAAACTCACCACCAATGCAAAGATTGAGACTGGAGGCAAACATCAAAACTTAAACGCAACTAAACGCTAAAGTTTAACCTGGGTGTCAACAGCCAATGCAGATGACTCCAGGGTCATGGCAATAGCTCTCCTGGACATTCATCCCCGCAAGCTAATAAAGTGAAACAAGAGGCCCAAAAGCCTTAATGGTCACACGAGTATACAATGCAATGACATAAATCTACATGAATATTTTTTTGCAGCTCCATAGCCCCTTCCTTTAATGCCTCAAAGGACCAAGGAGGTTATAAGCTAGATGGCTGACAGTCAGTGTATCTACGTTCACCATTTGTCTGTTTGTGTTGAATATAATATCAACATATTTTTTCACATCATTGGTACATTAACAGATGTTTTATGAACAATCATTGTTCGAAGGAAGGCCTGTCCCCTATATGAAATACATCATGGTGGTGTGACAAGATTGGCCAGATTTAGTCTGTCCTATGAATCATCAATCTCGAATCAACATCCCGACATTATTGTATAAATAATATAACAAGAAGGCCAAGATCGCCCTATATCGCTCACCTAACTAACCTTGAGTCACCCAACTTAAGTAGATTATACAATACATGTACACTCAAAATTCCAGAAAGACGAGATGGGCAAGTAGTAAGAATTTTGATTTGTTAAGGGTTGTAACAGATGCGTAGAAAAGTTCAAACTTGGTAGAGGTTCACCCATGGTAAATGTCAGAGAAATTACATCAAAATCAGGTCAGTAGATTCTGACAAGAAGGTTTTGAAGTTTTTACTATAGCTTCCTATATGTTTGGTGACTGTTCCAAACCTAAGTCTTCGAACTAAGATAAAAAAATCCAGTTCCAGCACAAAACTAACCTGTTACTATTAAGTTCAGTTTCAAACTAAAGCATCAGACTAAACTATTGTGAATGAAACAATCCACAGTTCCAGCACAATAAATATTCCTATGAGTTCCAAACACAAGCCTTCCCAAAGTTATTGCTTGAAAGAATCTTTGTCGCAGTGCACTCTCCCCCAAAAACAATTAAGCTCCTCCTCCCAAGATTTCAAGTACACTTTGACACTGAAAATCTCAAGCAGTCTTCTTGCTGTGAAGAAACTAGCTAAAAATATGGTATTGCTCTATTATGAAGCAGTAAACCATCCCTGTCTGAACCATAAAAACTCTTGACTTTTATATTCAGAAAAACACCTATTTTAAAATGGTTCATGATTTATGAATAATATTTCAATCATTGATTATAATTGTATCATTCATCTTTTTATGATGAATTATCTTTTAAAACTTACATCTGGTATAATATTGTATAATAATGGCAAAAAAAAAGTTTATTTAAAGAGTTTATTACCTCTTATAATAATTACTATATACACACATTTATGCTATAAAACAAGGGCATTAATTTGACATAAAACTAACCCCACCTCCTGGCTGCCATGTTTTTTTATGAATCAAGATGGCTTGAACAAACTTGGTAGGGAGTCCCCCAAGGAACATTTCTGCGAAATTATTTTAAAATCGAGCCAGTAGTTTCTGACTTGAAGATTTTTTAAGTTTGACTATAGCTTATACAGTAAACGAACCCCACCCCCTGGCCGCCATGTTTTTTGACAAACCAAGATGGCTTGAACAAACTTATTAGAGGGTCACCCAAGAAACATTTCTGTGAAATTACTTTAAAATCGAGCCAGTAGTTTCTGACAAGAAGATTTTTTAAGTTTTTACTAATTAAACATGCCCCGCCCCCTGGGGGCCATGTTTTTTGATGAATCAAGATGGCTTGAACAAACTTGGTAGAGGGTCACCCAAGGAACATTTCTGTGAATTGGCCCAGTGGTTTCAGAGGAGGTTAAAAGCTAAAAGTTAACGACGGACGACAGACGACAGACACCAGGCGATCACAAAAGCTCACATGTGAGCCTTAGGCTCAGGTGAGCTAAAAACGGATTGAGACAATACACTGAAACAAATTGTGTACAATTTTGGGGGAGAAACCAATAAATCATACAATGTTTGATATGGAGGACACAGTTATTTGAGACTCTGCCGTTGTTGAGTTTTAACAAAGGATAAAATCCACATGAATATATTTCTTAGCTTTGCTAAAAAGAAACCTTCAACCATTTAATATTTTTGGATCAAAACTACTTTTAGTATCAATTCTTCAATTCCCGCACCCCCCTTGTGTCTCAATCAAATTTATATATCTCAGCCCTTGGTCTTTGGGATGTCCTTGGGGGTCAAGGGCACAAATTCAATCATGGATTTTGACCGTCATGTCAGCAATAACAAATCACACCAAAAATCATTCATATAAGTTAATACGGTTATGAAAAATAATGTTTTTTTTTGTCATTTTATCTTTTATAGATTGAGTAAAGTAGGCCCCACTACCAGAGCCAAATGCTGAGACCCAGGGGCATGCAGCTCACATTTTTTATAAAAGACCTACAGGCCTCAATAATCATTCTAACTATTTGCTTCCCATTATATGATATTTTTTTAAAGTATACCTTGAATTGGACTGTTTGGCCCTCGTACCCAAGACTACAGAGGGGTTGGTGCACTCAATAAAACATGGATGTTAACCATTACATCAGCAACAACAAAACACCAAAAACCATTGAAATAGGTTATTTCAGCCATGAGAAATAACAGTTTTTTTCATTTTCTCTATATAGATTAAGCAAAGTAATCCCATGGATTCAAAAGATATGTAAAGGACCCATAGGCCTGAATAATTATGCTTACTTGTTTCCCAGCACTTCCAATATCAAGAAGGAAGATTTTTTAAGCTTACCATGAATTTGGTTATTTGGCCCCTAACCAGCCCTACCCCAAATCCCCAGTGGGGTAAGGAACCATGAAATTCACAATTTTGATTCAACATGATTCAACAATGTACCAGAGCTACACACAATATTTCATTACAATCAGCCAAACAGTCCTTGAGGAGAAGTAAAAAATGTGAATCGTTGACAGACACACTAAGTCACCTCCATTTTGTAAAGTCCATCCATTTTTCAATATGAAATTTGAAGAAATAGTTATAAACAATCAAACCTGTCTTAATCAGCTAGTAAATGGAAGAAGCAAAAGTGGACTTTTAAGACAGGTTGTTGTTTAATGCAGGTTAATTTGCTCTGAAAGCATATAAATGGGAAATAACAAATGTAGCTGCTTAAGACAAGTGGTCGCTTAAAAGAGGTGACTGCTTATACAGGTTTTACTGTATAGACATGCTATTTATATATTCTTTCTTATGGAAAATGTTTATATATTCAATATATTACAACCATTTGCTTATATGTTTAAAGTTGTTAAGACTTGATTCGCAAACATGGGAAAGATCTATTTGTACATCAGTAGTGTGCCCTGTTAGAATTGGCTGTTGTTACACCATACCTTGTTAATCTCCCTCTGTCTGTCCCTGCTAACTATTTCTTCTATGATTTCTCCATCACCTTTCACAAGTCTGCAAAAAGAAGTTTAATATGACTTTTAACAAAAGTTTCAAAACATAATCACTTATACAGTTAAATCTGTGTTAGTGGTCACCTCTATTAAGCAACCACTTGTCTTAAACGACTATATACAGTCACACCTGTCTAAAGCAGCTAATTAAGGGAAGAATTAAAAATGGCCTTTTAAGACAGTTTGTTGCTTAATGCAGGTGGATTTGCTCTTAAAGCATAGAAATGGGAAATAGTAAATGTGGCTGTTTAAAACAATTGGCTGCTTAATAGAGGTGACTGCTTATACAGGTTTGACTGTACCATTTTTATAATTATTAAAGCATATACGTATTAAGCAAGTCACCTGTCATTTTACTCTTTTCGTTGAGTGGCTGCTCAACACAGGTTTGACTGTAAGTCACCTGTCGTTTTACTCTTTCCGTTGAGTGGCTGCTCAACACAGGTTTGACTGTAAGTCACCTGTCATTTTACTATTTCCGTTGAGTGGCTGCTCAACACAGGTTTGACTGAAAGTCACCTGTCATTTTACTCTTTCCGTTGAGTGGCTGCTCAACACAGGTTTGACTGTAAGTCACCTGTCATTTTACTCTTTCCATTGAGTGGCTGCTCAACACAGGTTAGACTGTAAGTCACCTGTCATTTTACTCTTTCCGTTGAGTGGCTGCTCAACACAGGTTTGACTGTATACATGTTTTAGGTATATACAATGATAACTACCTCACTTGAATCAAGTGAGAGTTGAATGGCATTAAGATACAATGTCATAATATAATAATCATTAAAGAGACTGCTGCTGGGCAGAGATTCAAACTCATGATCCCTGGATTGATAGTCAGATGCACTACCGACTGAGCTGACCAGGCCCAGCTCTACAACGCTGGTCTAACATTATTTTCAACACATATTACAGGTTAAATTATACATGGAATCCAGTTTTATTGGTGATTGAAAACCTCAAAATGAATTCAACTATAACCACCATACTTCTGCAAGTTTGAGAATTCAACTAGAACCACCATACTTCTGCAAGATTGAAATTTCAACTAGAACCACCATACTTCTGCAAGATTGAAATTTCAACTAGAACCACTGTACTTCTAGAACCACCGTACTTCTGCAAGTTTGAGAATTCAGCTAGAACCACCATACTTCTGCAAGTTTGAGAATTCAACTATAACCACCATACTTCTGCAAGATTGAGAATTCAACTAGAACCATGAGAATTCAACTATAACCACCATACTTCTGCAAGATTGAGAATTCAACTAGAACCACCATACTTCTGCAAGTTTGAGAATTCAACTAGAACCACCGTACTTCTGCAAGATTGAGAATTCAACTAGAACCACCGTACTTCTGCAAGATTGAGAATTCAACTAGAACCACCGTACTTCTGCAAGATTGAGAATTCAACTAGAACCACCGTACTTCTGCAAGTCTGAGAATTCAATTAGAACCACCATACTTCTGCAAGTTTGAGAACTCAACAACAACCAACATACTTCTGCAAGTTTGATAATTCAACTAGAACCACCATACTTCTGCAAGTTTGAGAATTCAACTAGAACCACCATACTTCTGCAAGATTGAAATTTCAACTAGAACCACCATACTTCTGCAAGATTGAAATTTCAACTAGAACCACTGTACTTCTAGAACCACCGTACTTCTGCAAGTTTGAGAATTCAGCTAGAACCACCATACTTCTGCAAGTTTGAGAATTCAACTATAACCACCATACTTATGCAAGATTGAGAATTCAACTAGAACCACAGTACTTCTGCAAGATTGAGAATTCAACTAGAACCACTGTACTTCTAGAACCACCGTACTTCTGCAAGTTTGAGAATTCAGCTAGAACCACCGTACTTCTGCAAGTTTGAGAATTCAACTATAACAACCATACTTCTGCAAGTTTGACAATTCAACTAAAACCACCATACTTCTGCAAGTTTGAGAATTCAAATAGAACCACCGTACTTCTGCAAGTTTGAGAATTCAGCTAGAACCACCGTACTTCGGCAAGTTTGACAATTCAGCTATAACCACCGTACTTCTGCAAGTTTGAGAATTCAACTAGAACCACCATACTTCTGCAAGTTTGAGAATTCAAATAGAACCACCGTACTTCTGCAAGTTTGAGAACTCAACTAGAATCACCATACTTCTGCAAGTTTGAGAATTCAACTATAACCACCATACTTCTGCAAGTTTGAGAATTCAACTAGAACCACCATACTTCTGCATGTTTGAGAATTCAACTAGAACCACCGTACTTCTGCAAGTTTGAGAATTAAACTTATGCTGATTTAAGGATAATTTATATCAAATATTAACTAGTTCGACTGAAAGGTTATTGAGAGGAAGCTTTGTGAACATTCCCAATTTTAACCTTATTGCCCCATCCACCCCCTTGTCCCTTTTGGAAATTCAATCCTCTTTATTGAACAAAATCAAATTTATTGTTACTAGACAAATGCTTTAGATCTCAAATTGAAAAATATATTTACCCAAATGGACAAAAAAATGAGAATTTTTTCCATTTTCCCATAGTATTCCTATGTAAAACTCAAAGACCCCTTACAGGGCCTCTATACACCCCAGTGTCCCTTGATTTGTGCAAACTTAGAACTCTTAATCATAGAGATAACAGCAAATGTGTTGTTTCCTTCAATACATACAATAGAATTGTGCAGTTTGTTTGTGTTCACTTTAAATAGTGTTTCATTAATAACTATTAATATTCATTTTAAATATATTCCATTAGATGCGGATGTCTTTTTAATGAAATGAAAATAATATAATAGGAGTTGAAAGTGGTAGTATGCAAACTAATATAATTTTATATTCATATATTATAGTTTAGGGAGAATAATACTGCAATTGGCTATTCGTTTAAATGTCACATTCAATAAATAGTGCTTCTGACAATGTTCAAGGCTATATCCGGTATACATGATACTTCCTGTTCACATCCTGAATTTTTTGTGTGAAATTGATTGAAACTGGTTCATTTGAATGAGACTACAATGTCATGATTTCTGCAAAGACTTGTACAGAAGGCTAGGAAACTTGCATCTCCTGACTAAATGTTGATGAAACAGCACATGAAGGATTCATAATTTGCAACTTAATCATTCATAATTCACAGGAAACTGATTTCTTGTACATAAACTGTAATTTGTATGTAATCTTAAATGTTAAAACATGTTTCAGTCATAAATAAAAAAAATAAACAAACTGATAAAATTGCGTGGTAGGTGGGTGAGCTTAACGTACAGTGGTTTTATTTAGAAGGAAAAATTGTGATTCTTACGGCAAGCATTCTCACAGCATTAAAAACCCTGAACTGATTTGCGTTTTGGACTTTTAGAAGCCCTGGTTTGGACTACTATATTATTGAAACTAGTTTTTGTAATAACTTTATGTTTGCAAATCAGTGCTTTTATATTTGTAAATTTAAGTTGATATGAAGAGTTTGTAGTATGTTGTGCTGATGCTCGTTTGTAGCCAAAAGCATTTTTTAGATAATTACATGTAATTATAAAGATATATATGGAAATGAGTTATCAATACATCATCAAACAGTAATTTGAAAGGTGAAAAGGTTACAGACACTACTAAAGTATCAAGCAACCTCTCAAAACTTTGATGACTCATTTGATGAGAAAAAAATAATTGTACAAATGTATTCTCTTTTAAAGACAAAAAATATGATAAAATTTATGAATATCAAATAATTTTCCAGGCAATAATGGCCTTAGGGCAGAGAAAAAGTGCAAATTATAAAGGAAGTTTATGGTTAAACTGGCAATAATGGTCTTAGGGCAGAGAAAAGTGTAAATTATCAAGGAAGTTTATGGTTGAACTGGCAATAATGGTCTTAGGGCAGAGAAAAAAAAGCATTTATTATCAAGGAAGTTTATGGATGAACTGGCAATATTGGTCTTAGGGCAGAGAAAAAGTGTAAATTATCAAGGAAGTTTATGGTTGAACTGGCAATAATGGTCTTAGGGCAGAGAAAAAGTGTAAATTATCAAGGAAGTTTATGGTTGAACTGGCAATAATGGTCTTAGGGCAGAGAAAAATCATTAATTATCAAGGAAGTTTATGGATGAACTGGTAACAATGGTCTTAGGGCAGAGAAAAAGTGTAAATTATCAAGGAAGTTTATGACTGAACTGGCAATAATGGTCTTAGGGCAGAGAAAAGTGTAAATTTTCAAGGAAGTTTTTGGTTAAACTGGCTTAAATAAAAACAAAACAGTGCTAATCTATAAATGAATATATGCTCAATATTTTCTTTCAAGAATGATCTGCGACAAAAACACTTGAAACAAGACAAAGGCACTGAAAAGTGAAATACAATAAGACAGCAAACTATGGTTAAAGTTCAGAAAATTGAAAGAGAAATTGAAACTAGACAAATATGTGAAATGAAGATGATGGGTGGAGAAAAAAAGACAAAGGCTATATTGGACACCAAACTCCTGGCAATATTGGACCAACTCAGGAAAAATTCAAATGCTATGAGGAAGAAGAAAGCTTAGGAAAAGGAAAAGTATAGAAATAGAAGAAAAAGAAAACCTTTAGAGACCTTACATGTGAATACAAACAGAAATGTAAAAGCCAATTGTAACCCCTTCCCATCCCAGACCGTGAAATAGACAGGACCTTGACTGATTCTGCAGAAACTAGCAAAGTCCCTTTCCTGTAAGGACACTTTGCTAAAAGTATTTTGCAACTGGTGACCTCTTATGGTTATACAACTACTGTGCAAGTTTATTTAAGATTCTTTGAAAAGTGAAAGTATTATACCACAGTGCATATGATCAAATAAAACAAAAAAACAATTCAAGGGCAGGTAACTCAGGCAGTAGTTATATGATCAGACCAATTCAGGAAAGGAACAGCCATAATCACGGCTATTTTGGCACAAAGTAAAACTCCTGTACGTCCACAGTACTGCAGAGACGTTCATGCTGTAATTTTAAGGGTGCTGCATTTCAGCTCAGCTGTTGCTGGCTATGTCTCAGCCTTTGGGGAGCCGGGTTTAGAAATGAATGATGCATAAGACAGAAAATATGCTTAAACTTATTTGGAAGTGTAAAAAAGCTGTGAAAATAACACAAACATGGCAAATGCATATATAAAGAAAAAAAAAACTTTCTCAGCAAAATATTTCACACAATGACAATTCCACTGAAGAATCAGAAAGGAAAAACATGTCAACACGTTTTTATTAGAGCATCAATTTACAGACACATACAAAAAGTAAACTGTCTCAGTTCTTCCAATTTAGCACTTCTTGGAAAAAAGCTGAAATTATTGAGATACTTATCAATTGGCCATCCACATCTAACATTATATCAGAAAATACAACTCACTTAGTTACATCAGACTGCGAAAAGAAACATGAAATGGCTCATGCATTTGTGAAATCGGTGTTAATGTAACCCTAAATTTTAAGAAGTTGTGAGAAAGATGAAAAAAATGGTGACACTTACAAAATAACAACTATGTAGGCAAATCATCAACAACTACAGAAAATGCACTATGAAGGAGCACCTGAAATTGCATTAGAAATCTGATAGGTTCAAGCAAGTCTGGTTGAGAAAGCAAATAAGAGACTGGTATTACAAGTGACATTTTATGATTTAAAACTTTGAGTGTTGAAATTAGTAGCCGCAGTGAAAATGTCTTTTTTGAGTGCCACAAGCAGCCAAGAAATACCAAGAAAACATGAGGTAATTAGAATCAAGAGACAGTATAGAGAGAAGGAAAAAGCATGTCATGACAACGCCATTCGAGAAGGCTCATAAACATCAGACAAGACAGCCTAAAAAAATTGGGTTAACATTTCATTCATGAAGCTGAAGCCTGAAAATGTGAAGAAAGTGTCAGAAACAAGCAGACAATCAGCCTGTGTCAGTCATGTATAAACATGTATCAAGGAAGATTGGATTTTACTGAAGTTCCGAATTAACTGTTAATGGTAGTGCCCGTAACCCATTGTAGTAGCAATTTTTAATTGATCTGTTTATTACAAATGCATTTTTTTAGGGGTAATGTCTATATTAGGTTTAAAGAACTTTGCCCAGTCAAGCTTTTACATGCCTTTAATTTGATCTAGCTGTCAGTATTTTAGAGAAACTAGAAATGATGTATTTTAAAAAGTTTTAAGTTTTTACTGTGAACAAAGATTGACGGAAAAATGTTCCATACAATCTGTACCTGGTATATAGGAGTTAACTTTTCTTTTTCTGTTGACATATGTCCTAAACATGTTATTTCTGTAAAATAATGAAAGTAAATTTGATTTTTGTACTAATTTTTACTTTGTTATATGCACACGGTAGTGTCAGTAACTTTCCAAAACACCATGATTGTGAAATGGTAAGTGTCACATGCCCAAAAAATGATCTGTGAAAATAACGATATATTTTATAATAGATAGGGATTTATATGTATCCATGAATATCAAGATTAATGGACTGACGTTTCAGACTAGACACGCAATTTCATGTTTTTAACATTAAAGTGTGACCTTGACCTTTGTGTAACCTTACCTCTGATGTAAAGGTCTAGTTATTTATACAGGTAAATGCAGGCAGCACATCATCATAATATGTTGCTCATTTGTGTCAAGCTTTCTTAAAATCCCTCCATGTAAGAAAAAGTTACAGACCAGACAAATTGAAAGTGTGACCTTAACCTTTGAGGTAAGGTTCTGGGTCTTACACACAACATGTCTTCATGTCATTGTAATCAATTGATAAATTGAGACAATTGTTTTTGAAATCCATCCATGTATGACAAAGTTACAGACTGGACTTGAAATCTCAATTAAGCCAAGTTAAATCCCTCCATATAAGAAAAAGTTACAGACCAGACATGAAATATCAAATTGAAATTTTGACCTAGACCTTTTTGGAAAGGTTCTGGGTCTTACATGTGACACTTCATGTCATGTTGATCAATTTAGCCAAGTGGTTTTGAAATTCATCCATGTATGATAAACGTAGAGACTGGATACGAAATCTCACACAGACTTAACAAGTTGTCAATCAAACTCAAAAGTGTGACCATGACCTTTGGGGTACAGGTGTGGGTCTTAGACATGACAGTTGTCATGTCATGTTGATGAATTGAGTCAATATGTTTTTAAAATTTATCCATAGGTGACACAGTTACAGACCAGACAAGAAAGCTCAAACAGACTGAAAGTGTCATCAAACAAAGTTAAATTGTGACCTTGTCTTTTGAAGTGGGAGTCTAGGTGTTACCCATGACTCAGTTCAGTGGCATATGGTTTATGTTTCAGTTACCATGACATGTAAAATACTAGATAAACAGCAGAAGATCATGAAAGATTAAGTTCAGTGGCATATGGTTTATGCTTCAGTTACCATGACACGTAAAATACTAGATGAACAGCAGAAAATCATGAAAGATTATATTCAGTGGCATATGGTTTATGCTTCAGTTACCATGACACGTAAAATACTAGATGAACAGCAGAAGATCATGAAAGACTAAGTTCAGTGACATATTGTTTATGCTTCAATTACCATGACACGTAAAATACTAGATGAACGACAGAAGATCATGAAGGATTAAGTTCAGTGGCATATGGTTTATGCTTCAGTTACCACAACACGTAAAATACTAGATGAACAGCAGAAGATCATGAAAGACTAAGTTCAGTGACATATGGTTTATGCTTCAGTTACTACGACACGTAAAATACTAGTTGTACAGCAGAAGATCATGAAGGATTAAGTTCAGTGACATTTATGGTTTATGCTTCAGTTACCATGACATGTAAAATACTAGATGAGCAAATGAAGATCATGAAAGATTAAGTTCAGTGACATATGGTTTATGCTTCAGTTATAATGACCCATAAAATACTGGATGAACGACAGAAGATCATGAAAGACTAAGTTCAGTGACATATGGTTTATGCTTCAGTTACCATGACATGTGAAATACAAGATGAACAGCAGAAGATCATGAAAGATTAAGTTCAGTGACATATGGTTTATGCTTCAGTTACCATGACATGTAAAATACTAGATGAACGACAGAAGATCATGAAAGATTAAGTTCAGTGGCATATGGTTTATGCTTCAGTTACCATAACACGTAAAATACTAGATGAACAGCAGAAGATCATGAAAGACTAAGTTCAGTGACAAATGGTTTATGCTTAAGTTACCATGACATGTAAAATACTAGATGAACGACAGAAGATCATGAAAGATTAAGTTCAGTGACATATGGTTTATGCTTCAGTTACCATGACATGTAAAATACTAGATGAACAGCAAAAGATCATGAAAGACTAAGTTCAGTGACATATGGTTTATGCTTCAGTTACCATGACATGTAAAATACTAGATGAACAAAAGAAGATCATGAAAGATTAAGTTCAGTGGCATATAATTTATGCTTCAGTTACCATGACATGTAAAATATTAGATGAACAGCGGAAGATCATGAAAGATCAAGTTCAGTGACATATGGTTTATGCTTCAGTTACCACGACACGTAAAAAACTAGATGAGCAGCAGAAGATCATGAAAGATTAAGTTCAGTGACATATGGTTTATGCTTCAGTTACCACGACACGTAAAATACTAGATGAACGACAGAAGATCATGAAAGACTAAGTTCAGTGACATATGGTTTATGCTTCAGTTACCATGACACGTAAAAAACTAGATGAGCAGCAGAAGATCATGAAAGATTAAGTTCAGTGACATATGGTTTATGCTTCAGTTACCATGACACGTAAAATATTAGATGAACGGCAGAAGATCATGAAAGATTAACTATCAATGTTTGTCTGTGAAGTGTGGCTGAACTTCACTGATCTTAACCTACATATTTTGCGAACAAATGAAAAATAGTGTATAGTTTGGAATTACTACATGTACGTATCAAGAGTGAACAATGATTTTTATTCTGTTTATGCGGTGTGGGGATAATAAAGAAATAAAGAAACAAATTACAAAATATATATCAGAAGACAGAAGAATTTTTTTCTTTTTCTTATATCTCTTTAACATTTCCACTTTAAATTTTTTTTTAATTTATTCTTCAGCAGTGATGAAACATTTTGAAATAAACATAGATATCAACTAAAAAAAACATGAGGAAATGTCAAAAGATAGAAGGAAACTGTCTTATTCTTCTATAACCAATACTGCTCACACCATACTCCAATTTTGCATGTACATGTTTCCACCCAGTAACTCAGATCTAGCTCGCATCTAACTCTACGCCATCCTTAAAAAAAGTTTATCTGCTGTGCTCCGACCCAGTATTTTCAAGTGGGTAGGTACATTTGTTTTTTTTGCCAGATTTTGATTTTGCATAGTCAATTTACAGAAAAATGGACAGAAATCATGAAAAAAAACCAAGAGGCCCAAGAGGACTTGAATGCTCTACTGGCAATAGATGCTTTATAGGACCTCCATGCAATGCTACACGTAAAATATCTTAGGTCTAGGCCTTGAACTTTCAGAGAAAATGTTTTTTAAAATTTTGCTTAAAATGTGCTTTAAAGCCCTGTGGCAGGGGCATTTGTGGTTGAATGATGCTGGTTCAAGAACTCGTCCAAGATCTTGTGCTTATATAACTGCTGTGCAAGTTTGGTTAAAATTCAATAAAAAAATGAAGGTATAATCGCGTCTACAACATTTTCCCTATATAACTCTATCAGGACTTCTAAAATTGCCGTTTTTTTGGTTTTTGGACCAATATCTGAAGTTCAAAACCGAAAAAAAAAAGTTTAATAAAAAATCGGTCCAGATATTTTCAAAGTTTAATAAAAAATCGGGCCAGATATTTTCTATCAGTCGTATAAAATCTCATAAATTGCTCTTACCATGCCATATTGACCTGTGAACCTGTGAAATATGCCTTGCAGCAATATCATTTGACCCAATAATCGGATTGTTTTGTCACCTGCTGTGTGAAATTTGACTAAACCATTAATGATATTAGGGGAATTTATCGGAAGAGTCTATCGCCATGTAGCACGCCTTCGATGTGTGATCAGCGACCCATAGCGTTCTGTCGGTTCATCAAAAGACTGTGTTTGTGTCCGTAATTTCTTTGATATACCGCTAGCCAAAGCTTGAACGGTCAGACCAAATATTGTTTGCTTCATTAAAATATTTGATAAAACGTGCAGTGTTACTTGTTTGTTTCATTTTTTAAAAAAATAACTTTAATTATATATACAAGCTGGTTTTGGTAATTGTATGTAGTGGCTAGCTACAGCACAACACATATCAAAAATAAAAAGTTGAATGAACCATTACATTGGTTTCCACGGTGATTATTTCACACAGCTTCTGATACTTGTGATACTTCCGGTTCAATTGAGCATTTTTAATATAATGAAAATTATTCAGTAAATATAATGTCAGTCATTAAAATGTACAAATTGTGATAAAGTATGTTATAAATAATACACAAATAAACTTGATATAGTTCCTTATTAATGAATAAACGGAGAAAATACATGGTGCATCTGACATGGTGGGTGGGGAATGCATTTATGTAAAGGCATATAGTGATTTTTTTAAAATAAGTAGGATTCTTACGGTAATTAAAAAATCTGGACCGATTTGCATTTTGGAATTTTAGAAGACAGTGACCCATGTGGCGGCCCCAAATTTGACCCAAGGGACCCAACTTCAACAAATCTTTTAGGGGACCTCCATGCAATGCTACATGATTGTAAAATATCTTAGGTCTAACCTTGAACTTTCAGAAAAAATGTTTTTCAAAATTTCCCTTAAAAATTTAATGTGCTTATAAGCCCTATGGCGCATTTGTGGTCAATGGAGATGGTTCAAGAACTTGTGCAAGATCTTGTGGTTATATAACTGCTGTGCATTCTTGGTTAAGATGTTATGAAAATGAAGGTGCTATTTCATCTACAACATTCTTCCTATTCAACTCTATGTAAAATTTGATCCAAGGGACCCAACTTTGGCCAGTAAAGCTAAAAATTACTGCAAATGCTTTGAAAGGCAATAAAAAAGTTTGGGTAGCATGGAAATCAAATTTTTTTTAGGACGACCCTACTATGATGCCTGTGGTTGAAAATGGCTGCTGAATGACAGCAGGCAAGGTAAATTTGAATGTTTTTTTACATGGTTTGCATGAATTATTCATTATTTTATCAGTTTCAATCAACATTTTAAGGAATTAACAATTTTTTACTCTATATTTGCCTTCTGAAAAGATGTATGTATGTCGGTTAATTTTCCATTTGGTTTTGTTCAGGTGGAAATGAGACTTAAAGGGGCTTGTCTCTTCCTTATTACAGCATTTAAATAAGACTATTCGACCTCCATCTTGTCTGCTCTGAGATATAACTCACCAGTGGCCGGGATCCATTGATTCTGCACCAACGTTTTGTTCTGGTGGCACGGTATTAATGGACTGTTCCTAAAAAGATAAAAAGAGGTCCTCTTCCAGTTTCAATAAAACTTTTATTACACAACTTACGATTTAATACAATGAGTCACGGGATGTTATAAATAGTTATTAAATGAATAACTTATAGAATAGTACAGAATAGTGTAGCAGGAATGATTTTTCTGTAAATATAAAAACAGAGTTCTTCAATCTTTATAAATCTAAATTGAAGATATTGAATATTTATCATTAATATGCAGTTTTACTAGTATTATACACTTTGATGCATTTTACTACCTTAAGAATATTCTTTAACACAAATACTTTTTACTGATATTATATACTTCTATTGTTGTGCTAGCATAAACTGTCCACTTGACATCTTGGACAGTCAAAGAAATTACTATATAACTAATTCCTTATAGTTCTTATTACATACTGATTTCAATGTTCTCTTTCTGTTCCATTATACATATGTATAGGTGTATAATATTATTTATTATTACTTATAAAACTGTGCTTCTTAAAAAGTACAATATAGATGTTAAATGGCTACAATGAATTAGTTTAACTATACTTTCTCAGGCAAATTTTATGTTGCATGCTTTTTCTTTGATACTTTGTCTATGTTGGCTATATATAACTCTCAGTCCCAACAATTAATTTTGTACTGTTCTACATATAGAGAAATACACTTCTGGAACACTAGATATGTTATCAATGTTTATAAAAGTGCCTTGTTCCCATAGATAATCCTCTGTTTGCCGAATTATGCAGAAAAAAACATGGGGTTGATCAGATTGCTTTTACACAATTTCGATGCCTTGATGGCACCCCTTCACTTTTGACAATTCTGCCCATTTGTTTGCATCTTTAAACTGTTAAAGCTTCATCAAACAGATTCCAATGTCATTCAAACTTGATAGAAACTGTAAAAATGTTCCAATGTTCCCATATGCATTTATAAAGAAACGTGACATTTAATGCATTTTCAATAAACAAACAAAAAAAAAACCACTTTACACAGCTCTAATTTCTTGGGCATAAGAATATTAGGAAAGTAATTCTAAGTGAGACCTTAAAGAGTAGAAATTGTCAAGACATGTGACAAAAAATCTTTTGTCAAACAAACCTCTACTATTTCTAAAATATACAAATAAGCTTTTTGAATTCATCATGCAGGGACCGGGGTGTGGTCTAGTGGTAGAGCGTCCGCCTCGCATGAGGAAGGTCATGGGTTCAATCCCCGGCTGGGTCATACCAAAGACTTTAAAAATGGTACTAGAAGCTTCCTCGCTTGATGCTCAGCATTTAGAGGAGAGTTCTAGGTCTGGTCGGCCCGGTTTCAGTATAATGTGACTGGGTGGGGTATCATACCATGTGTCTGCGGCATTATACTCCAGTGTGACAGTGCTTAGAATACTGTCTCAAGTAGACACCGTCGGGATATGACTGAAAAATTGTTGGAAGCGATGCTAAACACCATACAACATCATCATGCAGCTGTTTTCAAATTCATGCACCAAAACAAGATGGTGGTCGCTCATGCATAAATCAGTTTTGAATGAATCGAAAATACAAAGAGCTACGAAAAAATATTAGCCATTGTACCTTAAGTTAAGATGAAATTAAAATGATGTTAAATTGCATAAAAGTGTTGTAGTAATAAATGAACATTCCCTGAAGTGATAACGTAAATATACAGCCAGTCACACTACACTGTAAACACAGTTCTAAACAGGTAAATGTCGGGATTACTTATACAAACATTATTAGGTTCTGTCAAGTCGAGTTCTTCTTATATTTTATATGTATCTCTTGTGTACATCAGTTCAGCTTTCACATGATCCTTAGACAAATTGTGTCTTTCTATGGTACACCTCTGCACATTTGGGGTGCCGATATCTGACCACACACTAGGCAGGTTGTATTTTTTACAAAAAAAATACAGTTAAGTCACATTACCAGATCATTTTCTGAAATCTTCAACCACGGGAACAACAATTTCCTTGTTTCTATCGGGTTTTTTTTAACTCTTTTTGGCCATCATGCAATATTTTACCTGACTTTACACATTCCTTAATCAATTCTTCTAATATTCCTTTAACTATTTTCTCAGAATTATTATTTTTCTTATCGCTTACTGGTTTAAAAAAGTTAAGAATTGTTTCTTTTCGCAACATTTTTCTAGGAATCAATAAATGCTTGCTCCTATTTGTAAGTCAACAGCATTTATTTTCCAAGCCCTTATTGTACTGCGAGGGCAAATGTAGACTGGTTTACTGCCATATTTTTATCATCAAGTATGCATTTTCTGTCGTATTTTATCAGTAATTTAACGATGATACAGTCAAGCAGATTGATAACAAATGATATAAATACAAATGTGCAAAGTAGGAATTGGTATTGGCAGGAATATGCAAAAAAACGCAAGTTAATCTAGAAAGTTGCATGAAAGAGAAAAGGTCTGCATTTTTTTACACACATATTAAATAACTTGTGGGTATTTGTCAATTTTCTTTGCTTAAAAAACAGATACACAGCTCATCCGGTGCATTGATTAACAAAACCAATCTAACAGAAAAAAGTTTATATTCTTGACAGCAGGGAGGATCCAGGATTTCAGTTTAGAGGGAGGTGCTCAGGTGCGGATCCAGGAATTGATGTTAGGGGTGGAGGTGGTGGTGGAGTGGTAAATATACTTAAGTGAATACATTTATAACTTAATTGTTTTAAATAAAGATAAACATAAAACCACGTATACCTTGAATTTTTTTATAAACATTTTTATTTAAAAAAAAAAAAAAAATGTCGCTAGGCAGGCTCAAACGTTAGACCTCTAGATTCATAGGCACACGCCTTACCTATTACTCTTCAGCACCACTTAGAATTAGACTTAGACACAATCATAGCACATCATTATTTTGTTAGGAGCAGGCAGATTGCATATTGTTTTTCTTGCTAAATCTTTTTTTTAATATAATAGATGAATCATAGATTTCAGTATTGATTATTTGGGTGCCTCAGTTTGTACACCAGTTTGGTTGTTTCTGTCTCAGTGCTTTTGAAAGTTTGGTCTATGCAGTGAAGATATTTTAATTGTATACATGTTTTAGCAGACTAGTCCATTTAAAATCATTTACACATGTCATGACATGCAAATATACATACATTTACTTCTGCGTTTGACTTTCTGCAGATGATGATCTACATATAGCTTTTTTTAAATTTTTGCTCACATTGATGGTGCCGCCATAACAAACTTTTTCGCGTAAAATACCCAAAACAATAAAGATTTAACGACAAGGAAAAAAACTTAAAAAAAAACTTCCAAACACTGGGCGACAGTAGAATATAGTACTCAAGTATCATACTAGAAGTAGTAAGTTTGTACAAATTTTAGGTACATCAAATACGTGCTTAATTTGTTTCAACACAAATTGTTAGGACGGATGTGCCCCCCCCCCCCCCCTCTGAATCCGCACTTGGACAGTCTGTAGCCTTTAAGTTCAAACTTATTTATTTTACTTCGATTGTGAAACATATTATTACAACTTAGAGGAATCTTGCTCGAAGTCTTCTTTGGTAAAACCAGTACTAAGTATATGCGGAAAGTGTCTTGCTAAAGGACACCATACATTGCCCTCCGATCATCGGCCAGTGCTCTGCCACTGGACCACGCAACTGTTTTTTTGTAAAAAGCACACTCAAAATTAAACTAAAGTTTAACACAAAAGCTAAATCAATTCAATTAATATCAATCTAAACTTATCGTATCTTACCACAGAATCCATTTCTCTCCAATAGAATAAGTTTAAATACAAAAACTTGTGACAATTTATAAATTTCGTGTAACTTTAATTTACGAGAGTACGTAATTTGGAACCTGGATAATCCGGCACCACTTCAAAAAGTCCATGGAGAATCCGGTCCCAAGATTATCGGTCCCTGGAGAATCCGGCCCCATTTAGCATGTCCATCCGGTCCCACTTTTTATTTTTATTTTTATTGCAATATCATGGTTATTTATCATAAATTTATACTACACAAATAATATATATGATTGCACGCAGTTATTAATTCATGAAATAAATATAAATACGGATAACTCGATAATTTGTGTTGCACCTTGTACAAACAAATAAACGTTTTTATACATCATTGATTGATTGATTTATTGATTTATTGAATATCTGTTGTCATTTTGTATGCCATCGAAGGCTAACAGACGATCAGTAAACCCAATCACTGTTTCCTAGGATCCTAAAAGGTTAACCAGTACTCGAGTACAGCCCGCCATCTCCGCAAGTAACTGTTAACTTTCCCACTTGAATCAGCGGTAAGAGACGAATAATTATGAGACACATTATCGTATATCAATCATCAAGGTGACTTTTGCAGGGTAGGGATTCGAACACAAGACCCCTGGATTGATAGTCATTTTAGATGTTTCCGATGGACTATTCATATCCTTGCTGATAACATACTACTGAATGTGTCAGCGATCGTGTCAGACCCGGTCGTGTACGTGCAACCACGTTACGTAATCATCGCGCTAAATACGGTTTATTCGCCTGCGTAATCGTATCTTACCTGCAACTCACAGTACTCCTTGGCGTTATGGTGTTCATGAACAGACGATAATAAACCGTTCGTTTCCATTTGTGCTCGTACGAGTTTATGTTTAAATGGACATTTTCAACTTTCAGTAAATTTTCTTATTTCAATAGTTGATTCAAATAGCAAACGTATTTGTAGAAATGAGAAAGAGACAAACACTGACCTGTACGAAGATAACATCAACGATAGTGTTCTTTTAGCTGGCAGATATTAACGTGTTTTCCAGATAATAATATTTCATGCTAAAGGTGAATTTACTGCTTTTTCTTATTTAACAAATGTATTTACTGTTCTGTTCGGTTAAACATTTGCAATCGTTAGCTAACATATTTTCCTGGACACTGGCTCAATCTAATATATGCATGCAGTACGCGATAATGTTAGGGAACCAGGTATAATTTAACGGTGCTGAACGCAGCCATGGTCGTTAGTTTGTCTAATATTGCAAACACTGACGATAAAAATGTACTTTAAAGGGACCTTTGCTGTTTATTAGTATGCACTGTGTTAGTTTGTGTCAAATATAAAATGCTTAGCAGAAGATAAAAATGTCCCTTAAATGGTTTTTTGTTGTTTGTTTGCTTTGATGTTTAGTCGTATCCTTTTTATTTGATTTCGCAACATTTTAAAAGGCACATGTTAACGAACGACATCATATTTCGGCCTTTCGCTAATTTCCGTTTGAGAGTAAATACAATACTATTACTAAATTAAAAACTTAACACCCCATTTATTTTGTTTACTCAAATGTATCATTGTTATATATAACGTATGCCTGGTACTTCAGTGCGGACATTATTAATTGCCGTTTGTGTTGTAGGCCTATTGGTCATTGGTCAGTGCTGTATAACATGACTGCGTTACATAATGTGCATACATAGGTCAGTTTGTCAGATGTCTATCAATACCACGAGGGTGAATCAATGTCACCTA
The DNA here is from genome assembly GCA_029582155.1 of Panopea generosa. NCBI lineage: Eukaryota > Metazoa > Mollusca > Bivalvia > Adapedonta > Hiatellidae > Panopea > Panopea generosa. The sequence goes on from CM055902.1 coordinate 51,079,488, forward strand.
ATATCTATATAGGGATGTAAAGTCTCGAAGTAAAAGTGTCAGCTTTAGGTAAAAGTTTTGCAGATAACTTTCTTAATATTTCATGAAAATTCACGAAAGAAAATCAAATGCCGTGTCTGTATAGAGATGAACCATAGGTGTTATTTATAAATGGCCATGCAGAATAAGTGCAACGGTGTATTGTGCTTAATTGAAACAATTTGGCATAGTCACTTGATAAAGTGTAACAGATTTGACGTTCACGACGTGATGCATAACAGAATAGAACATTTTCTTTATTGAGGAAAAAATAGCTTACAGAATATATACATGTTTATATTTTGCAATAACAAGTAAACAGGTTATAAGAAGAATGACATGGGTTTATTTTCACAGACGTTATTTTCAAGACATTTGTTACAAATATAAACTTTTTCGTGTTTTATTAGGTGTTTATATAGAACATTTGCCAAATTAAACTAAAAGAATACCATAGTAACGCAACACTCAGATAAACTGCAATAAAACATTGAGTTCATTATCATTTTTTAAAATTTATTTTCTTTGATAATATATTATCTTTCTACCATTTCGGGAAAGTTTCGTCAAAATCTATTGTAATGATCAAATATTTCGTCAAACGCTTGTTAAAGAGCGGAACAACTTACCACAAGCCCGGATTTTGGATAGCGTTCATTCAATGAGCAGTCGCTACCGTGCACGCATCGATGCACAAGGAGGCTTTAAGATACTGATTGTGTGTGTTTCAAATCAATAAAAAGAAGTAATGAAGAAATAATAATTGCAACCGATTTTGATGAAACTTTCCCGGAAAGGTAGGAAGATGTTAAATTCTCAAATAAAATAAATTTCAAAAAGTCGTTCAGAAAAGGGCTGGGAGAATAATACTAAATAAACCATTGAAAACACATTCTTAAGAAATGCTCAGAAAATTACAATGGCTTCCTATTCCAAAAGGTGTTGAAATATTGTATTTTTCAGATTGTATTTTAAAGATAGAATGTTCATAAACTTGTTTATTGCATTGCTTTGTTAGAGTGAAAGAATGAATAGGGTTTTACGGCGTACCAACACATTATAGGTTATTTGACACCAACAGGAAGAAGATTCCAGGTTCATTCTACATGTACAAAAACAACAAATCAACATACAGATTAAAAAAACACATCAACAAATGAATATACAGAATGAACCTAGAACCTTGATACATGCAGAACTGCAGAGTTTCAGCAAATTCTATCGTATTACTCAATTTGTCGCTTCATACGACATGCATAAGCCACAGTGATCCTATTCTTGCCATCACTCATGGCTCCCTGGATCCACACAGGGGTTAGTAATTTAACCACCATAGTGAACATGACAAATAATGATAAAATGAACACGACACCCATTCAGAAGATTCCTACCCCTCTGCAGAGATCGGCAGTGATTCTATTCTTAGCCGGAACCACAGAGTGAAAGAAGCCGAGTGTGTCGAACATGCACAAATTCCAGTTTGTATTAAGTAATCCTGAAACATATATATTACTGCCAGAACCCCTTATAAATAAAATTAGACCAAAGCATTCAATAAAATGCATATGTTTGCAGAAAAACGCTCATTTTAGCCATGATTTTTGCGGCCATTTTGTCCCTTATTTCGACCTTTAGTACCTGAACCAACCATATTTCTGATTGGCTTTAACCCCAAAACATGTCATACATACATCAAACATTAAATTCTAACATTTTACAGTGTTTGTTGATCATATTAATATATAATATAACATGAATTTCAATACATGGCGGCCATTTTGGTTTCAATCTTGGTGCTTTGACCAAACTCCTTAACAGTCATTAGTAAGAAATGCATTTTCGGACCCAGCATACTTTAAACTCTCTAGAAAAAAGTCTCAAATCTATTGGACTTAAAAAAACAACCAAAAAACACCTCCTTAGCTCTGGGACTATTTCTGGAGGAGGCGGTGGACGTTGGGTGATGGTGGAATAGCGCTGAATAGTTGTGGAATACGTGGCCAGCGGTAAGAAAACTTTGTTTACGTTTGTTGATATTTTTTCGGGAAATCTGAGTCGATCAAGTTTATGTAATATTTTTGATCACTCGGTAACCACCGAACTTTTACAGACAGCAGACATTTTCTTGATAACAAGGAATTTTCGGTGGTTACATTGTCCATAATTTTTGTTTTGCGGTCTGTTTTGTTTTATCTTCTTCTTCTGTTTTTTATCTTTATCAATTCATTCATTTCCTTTGAGTGGGGCGGGGCATTTTTAGTGGGTGTGGGTGGGGGTTATTGGGAGTCTTGAACGTACCTTCTTATATACTGTTTGTATTGATACGACGTAAAACTCGTCCAAAGTCGTCCGTTCGATCGCCCACTCCTACATTTTTGTATTGAAGGACAGTTCTCATACACGTTTTTTACTAGTTTATATGGTCGTTACGGGACCATTCGTCCATTAACTGATCACTCATTCAAAACGACTTAAACATTGCCGGGCCCAGGAGCAGTCGGTAGCACGTCTGACTTATCGATCCAGGGGTCGTAAGTTCGAATCCTCGCTAGGTCACAGCCTCCTTGATGATTGATATACGGCATTGCGTCTAATTGTCATTCGTCTTTCACTTCTGATTCAAAAGGGAAAGTTATCAGTTACTTGCAAAGATAGGTGTATTTTAGAACTGGTTAATCTGTCAGGAGCCCAGGAAAGAGTGGTTTGACTAACCAGGCGTCTGTTAGCCCTCGATGACATAAAATGACGCTAAATATTCAAAGCAAAAAAATAATGTGCAACTTTTCTGTTTTTTGTTGTTGCGTTTTTGTGATGGCTGCGGTGATGGTGTGTGTGTGTGTGTGTGTGTGTGTGTGTGTGTGTGTGTGTGTGTGTATTAGTGGTTTTAATGGTGAGTATGTGGTGGTGGTGGGGGCGGGGGCTGGGGGATTGGGGGTCATAGAAATAGGCGGAACTATTTCACTGTGAACTGACGAAAATAACGGAGAGAGAAACAAAAAGAAAGAAAAACAACAGAAAATAAGATACCCTTATTTATCAGGTACAATGACCCTAGCCTGAATCCGCACCTGGTAAAAGATTATTTTCTATTATAATGTTTAAAGCATGGTGTGTTTTAATTTGGTATCATATATCTCATTTTCATGGGTTGACTGAAAAACAACACTGTATGTCTTTGAAAAAACATGCGTAACAACAATCAACACGTGTAAGATAGGCGACCTCGGAGGGTACGGCGATTTCACTTGGACCATTGGTGTAGGAGCGTTTCAATTATTGGGGGCCAACCTGAGAAAAAGGCGTATGAGGATGTACTTTCAGGCTCCAAAGTATATGCTGAAACTGAATATTGTGGGGGAGGGGTGCGGTGGACTGTTTGGACTGAATTACAATATATACAAGGTGGTTTATTAAAATAACATAAAATGGCCTCTTCTAATAAACGATCGATATGTAAACGCTCCATTCTTAATCCTTTAAACGGCCCATTAAGTAATCAACATGGCATTGTAGCTTGACTATTTTTAGACGTGTCAAAAATCTATTCACTCACTCGCCAAAGAGCTACTTGCATCACGTGATACCTTTAGCGCGAAATCTTTCGACCAACCAAGAGCGTTCGTTATTTTCCGGATGCATCATGATTGGTTAAAGGTCACATAACAGTACACCCGAACGTTGACGAGAAAAATATCCCGCTCATTTCGCACTGTGACTTCAAGCAGTAAGAACGTATTGTGTTATTGGATTTGGGATGGTAGCGTGAGTTTAAATGTGTTTTTGTCTGTTTTTGTGATATTTTATTGCAATTTGTATCGTTTTCATTTCCTTTAATAATGTTTTGTGAAATTTCCTAACGTGTATGTAGTCATAAACGGAAATCTACACTTCGAACTTAGTCTGTTGCGGCGGCCATTGTTTCAACACAATCGCATACATGCATTATTAATATTCATGAACACATTCAAAAGGCATTGATTTTACTAGTTAAATTACATCGCTTGCTACCTGCAATTATTATTACCCTTTCGGGGGGAATCCGTTTTAAGCTGATTGAAACTTTTTTAAACTGGCAATCTCGATAGCCGTGGCGGGCACATAAGCCCCAATCTATTGAATATCATTTAATGAAATAAGAAGCTGACTAAAAACAACATCACAGTCGAATAGTACAGATAAAAAATAAACCAGAAAAGCAAAACTCAGTGGAGAAATCAACTCTCTCAATGTCAATATGGATGTGTTGTTAGTTCTTTTTTTATATAAATACAAATCATTTACAGGTCGCCATCTACGGGTATATCCTTGGTTATGTCGTCTGCAGGGCAGGTTTTGTGTGATTGTCCAAGCAGACGCTCGAAGTTGTAGCAGCAGCGGAAACTTAAAAAATTACATGTAAGTCAGATTTTTATGCACTGAGATGGGACAATTCAACAACATAAACAATCTGCATGTCTACTTACAAGTTTCTGGTTTAAGCAATATCCATTATGTAATTACCTTTTCTTATAGCTATATGGCTATTTTCCTATCTTTTGTATGATGGTTACCTTTACCCCAATATATTTTAAATAGCCAATGAAATGCAGGTTACTCATATTTTGTGAAATCTGGATCCCCACTCTAAAATGGTATTTGAAATTTGCTAAGCTATACTATATTTGTCAAATAAAAATATTTAAAACCTTTTATTTTTAGAAGTTGCAAGAAAATGGCTCTGCGCTTTGTTGTATTGTTTGGTTAGCAGTAAAACAGAAATGGTTACAGTACCGAACTTCAGATGGTGAGTCTTACAATATTCTGTTCTCTACTCAGTCGTTTTGTAATGTTTATTACCAGCTGTCCGTTTTCATTATTTTTTTCATAATAAGTAATTCACTTTGTATGTTTTACTGAAGGTATGAGAATGAAACGTTTGTTTAAATATTTAGCGTCATTTAATACCATCGAGGTTAACAGACAATCAGTTAACATAACCACTCTTTTCTGGGATGCAAGAATGTTCATTAATTATAACTCGAGCTCAACAATCTCAGTGAGTAACTGATTACTTTCCCACTTGAATCAGTTGTGTGAGGCAAATGACAGTTAAACTCAATGTCGTTTATTCTTTACCACAGTCAGATTGGGGTTCGAACTCACAACCCATGGGTTATATCTTAGTCTAATACTTATGTTATCAATTAATGATATATTGGTAACATGTTTTTTAATATTGTTATGCCATAATGACTTAAAATGCACAGAGTTTTTGTTTAATAACTCGTGCGTTTCTTGTGCTGCCATAGTTGTCTCACTCATGTCATTTTTTGACGTTTTCAATGTCCCTCTTCTCATTCACTAATTTTTCACGAATCAATTCTTAGCACTGTCCACGCTGTTTATATAAAAAAAAATGTTTAATGAAAATTTGATTTTTAACAGATCGGTACCAAGTGTGGCGATGTGAGATTGGTTCCCAGCAGTAATGTAATATTGACAGATTGGTATCCTGCAGGCTGGTTGTCAAAGAAGATGAACAGACTAGAAGATTGAAGTTAAGTACACTGTTCTTGTGTAAAATGTAATATTCATACACAATGCTATCCCTTTATCTATTGTATGGTCATCTTTAAACAATATATATACTCTTGTTGCTTCTGTTTCACTGGAGCACTGGTTATAGTATAAGTAATTTTGACTTTGTCAAACTGAACAGACTTGTATACAAGTATTTAGAACAAATGTAAACTGCCATGTGCAGTATGTCTGTTACATTTATACCCCCAGCACCTGCTCTGTTCTACTGTAGCTTGTGCTGAGAATAAGTTCTTCAGTTATTGATTCTAACCCATGTCAGGGATATATCCATCACAACAGAGACTAGCCAGGCGGGGACTCGAACACGCGATATCTTGTTATTGATTCTAACCCATGTCAGGGATATATCCATCACAACGGAGACTAGCCAGACAGGGACTCGAACTCACGATATCTTGTTATTGATTGTAGCCCATGTCGGGGATATATCCATCACAACGGAGACTAGCCAGACAGGGACTCGAACTCCCGATATCTTGTTATTGATTCTAGCCCATGTCAGCGATATATCCATCACAACCGAGACTAGCCAGACAGGGACTCGAACTCGCGATATCTTGTTATTGATTCTAACCCATGTCAGGGATATATCCATCACAACAGAGACTAGCCAGACGGGGACTCGAACTCGCAATAACTAGATATAATACTGGTTTTATCAATTAATGGTATTTTGTTAACATATTTTTTTTAAAATTGCTATTCCATAATGACTTAAAATACACAGAGTGCAGGTTAAATAACTCTGCTTTTCATATGCTGTCATCGTTGTCTCTCTCAAATGAAATTTGCTATACTTTGGACATTTGAAATGATGTCCCTCTTCTCATGACTAATTTTTCATGAATTATTTCTTAGCACTGTCCATGCTGTTTATATAAAAAATCTCTTAATGACAATTTGATTTTTTAACAGATTTGTGCCCAGTGTGGTGATGTGAGATTGGTTCCCAGCAGTAATGTAATATTGACAGATTGGTAACCTGCGGGCTGGTTGTCATAGAAGATGAACAGACTAGAAGATTGAAGTTAAGTACACTGTTCTTGTGTAAAATGTAATATTCATACACAATGCTATCCCTTTATCTATTGTATGGTCATCTTTAAACAATAGATATCAATATATATACTCTTGTTGCTTCTGTTTCACTGGAGCACTGGTTATAGTATAAGTAATTCTGACTTTGTCAAACTGAATAGACATGTTTACAAGTATTTAGAACAAATGTAAACTACCATGTATAGTATATCTGTCACATTTACGCCCCCAGCACCTGCTCTGTTCTACTGTAGCATGTGCTGAGAAAAAGTTCTTCAGTTATTGATTCTAGCCCATGTCGGGGATATATCCATCACAACAGAGACTAGCCAGACGGGGACTCGAACTCACGATATCTTGTTATTGGTTCTAGCCCATGTCAGGGATATATCCATCACAACGGAGACTAACCAGGGGGACTCGAACTCACGATATCTTGTTAATGATTCTAGCCCATGTCAGGGATATATCCATCACAACGGAGACTAGCCAGGCGGAGACTCGAACTCACGATATCTTGTTATTGGTTCTGGCCCATTTTAGCGGGTGCCACCAGTGAATAAATATATGTATGCTTAAATTGCTATTGTGTTTTATCTCACCAGAACCAAAGGTTCAAAGTGAGGTTTGTTTATATTTTAGCTCACCTGAGAGCATAATGCTCTAGGTGAGCTTTTGTGATCACTGTGTGTCTGTCGTCTATCTTATTTTTCATACACATCTTGACCCGAACTTAGACATTAATTATAGCAATCATTCAAGCTTGGTTCCTTTTATTAACCAGTTTGTTAATTATATATTATTAATTTAGATTCAGCATTAAAAAAAATAAAATAACTATTTCCACTCCCAGCACATTTTTAGACATTCGACTATAGTATGTGCTGGGAATAAGACTGGTGCTACCCGTTTCAGGGGGGCTGTGCTAGTTGGTTTTGATTATTAATCAGTTAATTATCATTAAATAATAACAACTGTTTCTACTCCAAGCACATGTTTCTATTCTACTGTAGTATGTGCATCTCTAAGACTGGTGCTACCCGTTTCAGGGGGCTGTGCTAGTTGGTTTTGAACTTTTTTTATAAAGTAACAATTCAAATTAGTAAAATTGTCAATATGAATCTTGTTTCTTTCATGTGAAGTTATGTCCCTTGGATTATTTAAAAAATATATAAATACATTAAATATATTTTAAGCTGGAAATCAATCATTTACATTTTTGAGCAATGTTATGAGTTCGTAATTTTTTTTTTTGTAATCAAAGATTTCTAAAATGTGTAGGAATATTCATTAAGTGGATAATGACACAGATAATTAGGATAAATAACAAATAAAATAATTAAGACAATTAAAATATTAAATAATATAAAGTAAATAAACAGCTAGGAAAGTTTATAAAATAATTTAAGACAATAAAATCACTAAATTTTGAACAAATAAAACATTCAGTATAAGATAAAATATCAGACACATAAAATAATTGTGGCAATATACGTAGTTAGTAATTTGGATAATTAAAACATATACAATATGGGCAATTAACATGTAAAAATAACTAGGGCAATTAAAATATACTCACTGATAGGGTTACTAAAACAGATACAATCAGAATAGACAATTAAACAATAAACTTTCAGTTAAGGCAAATAAAACAATATACATTCAGATAAGGGAATTAAAGAATATACATTCAGTTAGGTATATAAAACAAAATACATTCAGTTAGGTATATAAAACAAAATACATTCAGTTAAGGCAATTAAAATGATATACATTCAGATAAGGCAATTAAAGATTATACATTCGGATAGCTTAAATAAAAAAATAAACATTCAGTTAAGGCAATTAAAACACACTACAATCAGTTAGGATAAATGAAACAATATACACCCAAATAAGATAAATAAAACAATATACATTCAGTAAGGGCAATTAAAACAATATACATCTAAATAAGGTAAATAAAACAAAATACATTCGGTTAGGGTAAATAAAACAATATACATTCAGTTAGGGTAAATAAAACAATATACGCTCAGTTAAAGTAAATAAATGAACATACAATCAGCTAGGGTAAATAAAACGATATACTTTCAGATAAGGTAAAATAAAACCATATACATTCAGTTAAGGCAAATAAATAGACATACATTCAGTTAGGGTAAATAAAACAATATACATTCAGTAAGGGCAATTAAAACAATATACATCTAAATAGGGTAAATAAAACAATATACATTCAGTTAGGATTAATAAAACAATATACATTCAGTTAGGGTAAATAAAACAATTAACACTCAAGTTAAGGTACAAATAAAAAGACATACATTCAGTTAGGGTAAATAAAACAATATACATTCAGTTAAGGTAGTAAATAAATGAAAATATATTCATTTAGGGTAAATAAAACAATATACATTCAGTTTAGGTAAATAAAACAATATACATTCAGTTAGGATTAATAAAACAATATACATTCAGTTAGGGTAAATAAAACAATTAACACTCAAGTTAAGGTACAAATAAAAAAGACATACATTCAGTTAGGGTAAATAAAACAATATACATTCAGTTAAGGTAGTAAATAAATGAAAATATATTCAGTTAGGGTAAATAAAACAATATACATTCAGTTTAGGTAAATAAAACAATATACATTCAGTTAAGGTAAATAAAACAATATGCATTCAGATAAAGTTAATAAAACTATATACATTCAGTTAAGGCAAATAAATTGACATACATTCAGTTAGGGTAAATAAAACAATATACATTCAGTTAAGGTTAAAACATAGAAAATCAGTTAAATAGGGCTAAATGACACATATACAAATGGTTTAACAACTTTTACTAGAATATAGAGTTATTATTATGAATATAAATACAATTATTATTATTTTATTATTGATTTTAGTTGACATTTATTATTAGAAGTAATGCAAGTAGTACAAGAATTATAAACTGTTAGTATTATAGGTAGTTGTATAGTATATAATAGTTTTTGTGTAGTTGTATTTGTATTGAATAGACTGGATATATCTAATATTTCAATGCATGGGGTTTGTTGAATTGATAAATCTAGGCCAGTTATTAATCACAGAAAGGCTTCTTGAAATGACCTGCTGCTTACGCAAACTAACGCGCATTTAACAATTAACAACTCGGTGGAACACCAAACATTTCTGGTCTTTAAAAAATTTGTCACAAAAAATTATTCTTTCCTATCATTATAATCGGTTAATAGTTAATTATAGTTAACATATTGCATGCTAGATGGGAAAAAGTTTTGAGCAATCTGTAACAATTGTTTTTGTTACATTCTGCTCATATAAAACAGTCCCATGCATGGTCTGTGATTGGTTACTGCAGAAGAATAAATCATGATTCTGTACGACCGTAATTGCTAATTATGTCCATATATTAGTTATTCTACTGGAGATGCATACTGGAGTTAAATAAACAACTATTGTATTGAATTGAATAAAATATTGGAACTAAAATATTATAAATAAAAATATCTCTAAAATTAAAAAGAATGAATTTAATTGATATTTACTATCATTAGATATGTTTGGTATCCCACTGACTGACATAATATTTTCACTGTTGTTATTAACTAACATGCAATTCAGTTTTAAGAAGCGTCTTCCGTGAATAAACACAAAAAATTGTAAAAGGGGATTTGTCTATTCATGCAAGTTAGTATTTAAGTATTTGTAGCTTATTTAATTTAAAATAGTTTATTTATTTACTATAAACTTATATACTATCCTTAGTTTTAATTGTATAATCATAAATACATATAATGTATAATACAAAAGTAATTCATATCTAAACATATAATGTACTTATTGCACATATGAAACAGATACTCATGCAATTATATAAAATAATTATATAATCATATAAAACAGATACTCATATAATTATATAAATCATATACTCACATAATTATATAAAAAAAAATACTCATATAATTATATAAAACAGATACTCGCATAATTATGTAAAACAGATACTCATATAATTATATAAAACATATACTCATATAATTATATAAATCATATACTCAAATAATTATATAAAACAGATACTCATATAATTAATTATATAAAACAGATTATCACATAATTATATAAAATAGATACTCTGATAATCATATAAAATAGATACTCATATAGTCATAAAATAGATACTCACAAAATTATATAAAATAGATACTCATAAAATTATATAAAACATATACTCTGATTATCATATAAAAAAGATACTCACACAATTTAATAAAATAGATACTCATATAATTATATAAAATAGATACTCTGATAATCATATAAAACAGATACTCATATAATTATATAAAACAGATACTCACATAATTATATAAAATAGATACTCTGATAATCATATAAAACAGATACTCATATAATTATATAAAACCAGATACTCACATAATTATATAAAATATATACTCTGATACTCATATAAAACAGATACTCATATAGTCATTTAAAATAGATACTCACACAATTATATAAAATAGATACTCATATAATTAAATAAAACATACTCTGATAATCATAAAAAACAGATACTCTTATAATTATATAAAACAGATACTCATATAATTATATAAAAAAGATACTCTGATAATCATATAAAATATATAAAATAGATACTCATATTATTATAAAAAACAGATACTCTGATAATCATTATAAAACAGATACTCACATAATTATATAAAACAGATGCTCATATAATCCTATAAAATAGATACTAACACAATTATATAAAATATATTCTCATATAATTATATAAAACAGATACTCTGATAATCATATAAAACAGATACTCACATAATTATATGAAACAGATACTCACATAATTATATAAAATAGATACTCATCTAATCCTATAAAATAGATACTTACAAAAGTATATATAATAGATACTCATATAATTATATAAAATAAATACTCATATAATCCTATAAAATAGATACTAACAAAAGTATATATAATAGATACTCATATAATTATATAAAAAAGATACTCACATAATCCTATAAAATAGATACTCACAAAATTATATAAAACAGATACAAAATTATATAAAATAGATACTCATATTATTATATAAAATATATATACTCTGATAATCATATAAAACAGATACTCACATAATTATATAAAACAGATACACACATAATTATATAAACTAGATAATTACATAATTATATAAAACAGATACACACATAATTATATAAAACAGATGCTCATATATTTATATAAAACAGATAGATGTATAATTATATAAAATAGATACTCACATAATTATATAAAACAGATACTCTGATAATCCTATAAAATAGGTACTCACATAACTATACAAAACAGATACTCACATAATTATATAAAATAGATAAGCTGATAATCATATAAAACAGATACTCACATAATTATATAAAACAGATACTCACATAATTATATAAAACACATAATTATATAAAACACATAATTATATAAAACAAATACTCACATAATTATATAAAACAGATACATAGTTATATAAATCAGATACTCTGATAATCATATAAAATAGATACTCATATAAATATATAAAACAGATACTCATATAATCATATAAAATAGATACTTGTATAATTAGATAAATCAGATACATTTTAATATAAAACATCATAAATTCATATACGATTATAAATTGCATGTAATAAATCCTATAAAACCTTAAAATTCCCATATAAAGTGCACATATAATTGATCATATAAACTTGCATACATAATAAAACTATATCAAACAGACACTCAAAATCCTACAAAATAGATATTCATATATGTTCAAAGATAATTTCAAAACATATAAACGTGTAATGTTATAAAATGAATACATTATAAAATCCTACAAATTATATATAATTCAACATACTTAATTGTATAAGAGAAACTCATATAAAATTTCCCTAACACAAAGATCCTTATATAATTTGCTCATAACAAAAAAAAAATAAAATGATACTCATAAATTATAAATCATAAAATCATAAGCAGATACTCATATAAACACATAGCACTCATACTTGTAATACATAATATAAATATAAAACTAATTAGATTACAATAATTAAATACAAACTCTGAATTATCCATAAACTCTTTAAAAATAAACAAAATTACTTTAATTATATTTTCATTAAAAAAACTACATTAAAAGAAACATGAAATTAACTAAAATATAAAAAAAAACTGATTAAAAATTCAAAAGATTGAATGAAAACTCTTTTTAACATAAAAATATGGTCATAATTATCCACTTAAAGAATATTTTATTTTATTTTTATTTCGAAACAGCTTATGAAATGCTAAAAATATCAAGGAAATATCATTGTTTACTAAATTGACATTGCTCAACACTTTTTATGAACCTATCTTTCGGCCTGCTTTATTATAAATACGTTGTACAAGAGGCACTCTTATCAAAAAGATCTGCGCCTTGTAAATGTACGTGGTCTTTACACATATACATTGTATATGTATTATAAACGTACAGACGTATCCCCTCATCTATACATAGTTCTGATATGTAATGAATAATGTGTATCATTTGGCACTTGAAATTAAATAAATTTTACACTTTTTATTTCAATCCTTATTTTTAAAAAATAAGTTATAGAATTTTATAAATCAGAGCTATGTATAAAGTCCCTTTATTCACACATGCACCGCACATACAGACATAAGTATATAAATTATATATAAGTATTTGGTTGATTTCCAGTTAAAAAAATATATAAATACATTGAACTTTGGCTATCATGTTACTTTAATTGAAAGTTCTGAATAGTTTCCAAGGGGCATAACATTTACTGTTAATAAAAAGATGGCTACTTGCACAAGCTTATATTCATTTTCAGAGACAGTTTATATCCAAGGTGCATGTACAAGATTTGTTGAAGAGCAGCTGAGACTAAGATTTGTTGAAGAGCAGCTGAGACTACCGACAGCAGATAACAGGTGAATTGTTTATCTCTGCAGTAACAAACCTTTTGGTTATCCCTATTTAATATAAATTGATAGATCATTTACCTGAATATTCAACTTATAATTGCCTAATTTCAACAAATCCTGTCTAATATATGGCGTCTGGTTAAATTGGCTAAGAAAGACCTTGGATCCAAATCCAGCATCCTTGTTATGCAAGTAACTGACAAGAGACATTCTCACTGGGCTTGAACACGCAACTGCAGTGATATATAACAATGAAATGTTTACAAAAATGTATTTCGTTTAAACTATGTTTTTAAGCTCATTTTGAGCATAGCTCAGTTGAGCTATTCTTGTAGCAAGCTCTTTGTTGTAGTCGTATATCAATCATCACAGACTGGCCAGGCGGGGATTCGAACTCACAACCCCTGGATGCAGTCAGGCGTGCTACTGACTGAGCTAACCAGGCCTGGGCTTTCACATATATTAATGACATATCCAATTTTAAGTAAGCATAATTGTAAAAATGGTGTTTTCACTTTGCAGTATCGGACGAATAGAGCCGGCAAATATGGAGACCTCCAACAACGGGACGCTTACAGTTGACATTGTTTTTAAATGTACTTCTCAAACTTTGATAAGGACCTTGTTATTTATTCCCATAGGTTTTACGTTTAGATGGTATATGTATAGTTTTTAAAAACTATTTTGGAGCTGCTCTGATACTTTATGCCAAAAGAAGGCTAAATAGTAAAATCAATACATGAAAACTAAATTTTTGAATTAAGAGGATGTGATATTGTAATGGATAGTGGTTATGGGTTTGATCCCCAACTCGACCAGATGTTTGTGATATTACAACACTCATTACTGCTTCTACCCAGGAAGTGGACTCAAGCTCGGTTCATATAAGCTCTGAGCTTTCATCACAGTTGATCTTAAATAAATTAGTACAAATCCCAATACATGAAAACTATTTTTATACTTTTTTTTATTTTTACAAATTTCATAGGTTCAGGAAACAGTTTTCTATAGTTGTCCACAGAACAGTTTGAATTTTAGTTCAGTAGAATTAATAAAGTGCATGGTCCTTATCAAATTTTGAGAAGTACATGTATATATTCAGATTTATGTTGTGATCAAAAATTGTAAAGTGCTTCCCCAACTTCAGAATAAATAATTGAATGGGCACCCACATGCATATTTTAATGAAAATAAATTGTCTGTATCAAAATTACTTCTTGTAAAATCTAGATTATCGTGTTTAATAACATAGCCATCAATTTTCAACATTCTGTTAAATATTAAATTTTTCATTTTGTAAGAATTTAGTGACTTGTTGTTGTAGTAGTGACTGGAAATTGATTTTTTCACATTTATTAAGTTTTGTGGCAGTCACTGCCCTTTTTCGAAACATTAACCAAAATAATGATAACTTTTATTTGTTATTTTTCTTTATTTTTTGGGCTAAATTGTTTATTATCTTTAATTGTATATGAGAATATACATTTAAAAACAAATCTATATCGTTTTTTGGCCTGTAACCAAATATCTATTTATAAAGGGAAGTAATAAAAAAATGAATTATTTCCCTTTATTGGTAACTGAAATTATAATTTTATAACAAAATAAGAACTTGCTAGTATTGCAAACTTGTTTCTTGATAAATGTTCTATTGTAAATTCACAGAAAAATGTAATAGGCATAAATAAATTTAAATAAAGCTTTGATAAATAATTGATATAATATTAATGATAAAAAATTATTGACCGAATTTTAATTTATATAGGGAGGTAATAATAAGCAAAATTGTTTCCCTTTATTGATAGCTGAACTTTTTTTTTGAAAAAGAACTTGTATTGCAAAATTGTTTCTTGATAAATAACTCCTTTCTAAATTCACAGAAATTTTGTTAGGGACATAAATGAATTATTCAAATGAGGTTTTTATGAATAATTATTATTAATGACAATCTAGTACAGATAAAATGGGGTTTGGTGAATAATTATGTAAATGAACCAAATCACCATTATCATGATTTTTTCCCCCCTTCCCTTCAATATCTTTTTTTGTTCTCAATTAAACTTGATTTGTAAATAAAACATTTCTACATATTTTAGACAGAATTATAAAAAACAGTCACAGTGATGACATTGTGTCTCATTATCATCCGTCTGATTCACTGATTCAAGTGAGAAAGTTATCAGTTGCTTGTGGAGATGGGGTGTGCTCAAGTACTGGTTAACCTTTCAGGATCCCAGGAAACAATAGTTAGGTTAACAGATCGTCTGTTAGCCCTCAATGGCAAAAAAAAATGATGCTAAATATTTAATCAATCATATAATAACAGTTTTATATACCATTTAACAGATCTCTAATTCTATTGGCTATTTTTAAATTTTGAAAATAGAAAATAAGATCATTTTGAATATTTTTTTATATGCTATTTCTGAGAATAGCTTAATTTGTCTAGAGTATCAGAGTAGCATTAATAAATTGTATACAGATTTTAATAAACATTAGGAACGGGTTTTTTGAAGACAATTGTTTGATTATAAATATATATTTTTTTTTGAAATAGGAATCAATTAAAAAACAAACCTTCAGAAAACAATAAGCAAATTATTTATAACATTCCTTATAATCCGCCTTGTTCAGTATGTGGAAGCACTGTATTAAATATGTATTTTACAATATTTTGTGAAATGTACACATTGCTGCCCCCTTCACATGTCTGGCATCATGTCTTGTTTGGCACTGGTACTGGCAGAATGCAATCTTTGTCAATAAAAACATAATTAGCATGGCTGTGCTACAGTAGACTATAGAATTCGAACCCAGGTTTGATCCTATGGTCTCTCGAAAACAACATTCAGTATAGGGTCTACCCAAAAAATGGATTCATAAAAACTCTTTACAATCGAGTTTAACTATTTCAGTATAAATCATTTCAAATAACAAAGATTTGGTACAGAATGTGAAATGGGCAGCAGTATGTCGTAATTAAAATCTTCTTCTACACTTGTTCCTAATAAATTCATCAGATCCAAAATTCAACTTGAAATTGAACATTTTCAGGATTTGTTTAACAAACACCATAGTGTTGTCTAATGGTAGAGAGTCCGCCTTGCATGCAGAAGGTCATGGGTTCAATCCCGACCGGGTCGTACCAAAATCATGAAAAATGGTAATATAAGCTTCCTTGCTTGGCGCTCAGCATTTAGAGGATAGGTCTAGGTCTGGTTGGCCAAGTTTCAGTATGCGACTGAGTGGGGTATCAGACTCTGTGTCTGTTTCATGATATTCCAGTGTAGCAGCACTCCAAAGACACTGTTGCAATATGACTGAAAATTTGTCAAAAGCGACACTAAAAAAAACTGTTTAAAAACTATTTTAGTCAATAAGATACAATTTTAGTGTTAAGTAGATATTCAATTAAAATTGAAAAGACTGAATTTGAGTTGAAAAGAATCTTTGATGAATTTAATTAGTCCCTTGGTCTTGCAGAGGAAAATTTAATTAATTATATAATTATGAGAATTGAAATTGTGATACATTTAACATGTCTTTTCATCAAGGTCAGATAAATGCATTTTCATTGTAACTAAAATCCATCTGTAAATAATAATCATCATTTGTGTTGGTGTTGTGGTGCCGTGGGAGTGATGGCTAGAATAGGACCATTTGTGTTTAATAAGAGATTGGTTATGTTACTTTAATGTAATTACTGGTTAATTAGCAACAACATTAAATGAAAGTATTAGACACTCAAATGATTATTTTTTAAATTGAGTAAATAAGACATTGTTGTTTGTGTAAAAAATGCTGTAGATGAAATTCTTTTTATTCTAAAATATATATTGGACAAATTTTATTCAATATTTTTTTTTTGATTTTGCATAGTTTCCATACTGGTCCTATTCTAGACTGACAAGATTACAAATGTTTATATTATATACCCCTGCCTGTCATCAGTCTGTGATGGTTGATATATGAAATTATGTCTTATCTCTCACCGTTGATTCAAGTGGGGAAGTTATCAAATACTTGTGGAGATTGGGTGTGCTCGAGTACTGGTTAACCTTTCAGGGTCCCAGGAAACAGCAGTTAAGTTAACTGATTGTCTTTTATCCCTCGTTGGCAAAACATTAAGTAGAAGAAATTGGCCTACTAGGGTTTTTTATATAGAAATTGGGAATGTTTCAGTTTAGAATAAGTTTTTATGCATGAATGATCACTGTCAACTTTTCTTACTGCTAATAAGAAAAAACAACTAATCCTTAACTTGTAACATGCATCTAACATGCGTAAAATGCATCTAACATGCAAGCTTGCATTGCTGGGTGCGGATTCAGAAATTAACAAATATTAATTGATGTATACGACCTTACGACCTACATGATCTTACAAGACCTATAAATACAGATAACTTATATGACCTATATATACAGATAGCTTAATTTGACCTATATATACAGACATATTTGACGTGTGACCTATATTCGTATATCTATATGCTGCATGCTCTGAATCCAAACCTCTACTCACTTAACAAAAATTAAGGGAAGTTGACAAATGATTTTACGTGCAAAATATAACATTTATTAATGGGCTTATTATATTTTGGTAAAGAGAACCAACAGAAATGTTGTATTATTTTGAGTTTTAGGGAACATTTACTGGTATAGGTGGATATTTTTGTAGGCTTTTGTTAGACGTATTGGTTGTTTTATTTCATTTCTTCAAAAAAAAATATTTTGCAAGCAACATGTTTGAAGTAGGACGGAAGTGTACCAGTATATATAGTTTTGTACATAGTTTAACATTTATAAAGTTGCAGTATTTGAAATATGCTTTATATTGAAAGAAATTTGTAATTGGATAAAATATTTTGCAATATATTAAAACTACAGTATTAAATATTTAATTATTGTCTTGTGCTTTTAAGTTTTAATTATTTGGTCTTTGTTAATTTTTAAATGAAATTAATTATTTAATTAATTGGTCTTTGTTGTTTTTTTTTGTTTTGTTTTTTAATAAAATTCATCTCATTATAGCTTTGGTCATTGCTAATGGTTTTTTTTTATATAATTCATTAATTAGTTGGTCTTTGTTAAATTTAAAATTAAATTATTTGATAATTTAGTCTGTAAAATTTGAAATAAAATTTATTTTTAATTATTTGGTCTGTTTATTATTAAATGCATTTCATTATTTAATGAGATGATCTTTATTTTTTAAAATAAAGTACATAATCCTATTAGAGCTTGGCTCTTTGTTTATTTTGAAATGATATTTAATTTCTAATTAGAGTTTTGGTCTTTGCTTATTTTGAAATGAAATTCATTTTTTAATTATTTAGTCATTGTAAAATTTGAATTAGAATTAATTTTTAATTATTTGATCTTTGTTTATTTCTAAATGAAATTCATTATCTAATTAAGTGGTCTTTGTTTTGTTTTTTTAAATAAAATTCATTATTTCATTCAAGCTTTGGTCTTTGTTTATTTTGAAATGAAATTAATTATTTAATTAATTGGTCTTTGGTGTTTTTTAAAATTAAATTCATTATCTCAGTAAAGCTTTGGTCTTTGTTTATTTTGAAATGAAATTAAATATCTAATTAATTGGTCTCTGATATTTCTAAATGAAATTCATTATTCAATTAATTGGTCTTTATTGTTTTTTTAAAATATAATTCATTATCTCATTAACCCTTTACTTCATAAAGACGCCTTTGGACACCTCTAATACAGACACCTTTTGACACCTCTAATATAGAAGGCTTTTGAATAATTTGGTGAATTATGTTTATATTAACTGACAGAGTGGAAAACAGTGCAGGAAGTGTTCAGATTGCTCGTCACGAGCAATCTGAACTCTTCCTGCACTGTTTTCAAAGGCCTTCTGTGATTGGTATCTATGGAGTAAAGGGTTAAAGCTTTGGTCTTTGTTTTTTTAAAATGAAATTCATAATCTTTCTAATTAAGTGGTCTTTGTTTATTTCTAAATGAAATTCATTATCTAATTAGGTGGCCTTTGTTTTGTTTTGTTTTTAAATGAAATTCATTATTTCATTAAAGCTTTGGTCTTTGTTTATTTTTAAATGGAATTCATTATTTAATTAATTGGTCTTTGTTTTTTTAAAATGAAATTCATAATCTTTCTAATTAAGTGATCTTTGTTTATTTTTTAAATGAAATTAATTATTTAATTAATTGGTCTTTGTTGTTTTTTTTAAATTAAATTCATTATCTCATTAAAGCTTTGGTCTATGTTTATTTTAAATGAAATTCATTATTTAATTAAATGGTCTTTGTTTATTTCTAAATGAAATTCATTAAAAAAATCGTTTTCTCAAGCTTTGTTTTTTTTATGAAATTAAACTCATTATCTCATTAAAGCTTTGGTCTTGTTAATTTTGAAATGAAATTCATTATCTAATTAATTGGTCTGTTTTTATTTAAATAAAATTCACTCTTTAATTATTTGGTCTTTGTTTATTTCTTAATGAAAGTCATTTTTTTATTTACGTTGTAAAACATTCATTTATGACATTTGTTTTTAATATTCATTATTTGTTTTTGTTTATTTTCAAATAAAATTCATTGGTTGTGTTTGTCTTTTGTCATTTTTTTTATTGAAAACATCAATTAAAAAAATCATATACAAAAAATCATAATTTTCAAAAATCATAAATTCGAAAAATCATAAATTTTCAAAAATCATAATTTTCAAAAATCATAAATTTCAAAAATCATAAATTCGAATAATCATAAATTCGAAAAATCATAAATTCGAATAATCATAATTTTCAAAAATCATAAATTCGAAAAATCATAAATTCGAAAAATCATAAATTTCAAAAATCATAAATTCGAATAATCATAAATTCGAAAAATCATAAATTCGAATAATCATAATTTTCAAAAATCATAAATTTCAAAAATCATAAATTCGAAAAATCATAATTTTCAAAAATCATAAATTTCAAAAATCATAAATTCGAATAATCATAATTTTCAAAAATCATAAATTCGAAAAATCATAAATTTCAAAAATCATAAATTCGAATAATCATAATTTTCAAAAATCATAAATTCGAATAATCATAAATTCGAAAAATCATAAATTTCAAAAATCATAAATTCGAAAAATCATAAATTTCAAAAATCATAAATTCGAATAATCATAAATTCGAAAAATCATAAATTTCAAAAATCATAAATTCGAATAATCATAAATTCGAAAAATCATAAATTTCAAAAATCATAAATTCGAATAATCATAAATTCGAAAAATCATAAATTTCAAAAATCATAAATTCGAATAATCATAAATTCGAAAAATCATAATTTTCAAAAATCATAAATTCGAATAATCATAAATTCGAAAAATCATAATTTTCAAAAATCATAAATTTCAAAAATCATAAATTCGAATAATCATAATTTTCAAAAATCATAAATTTCAAAAATCATAAATTCGAATAATCATAAATTCGAAAAATCATAATTTTCAAAAATCATAAATTTCAAAAATCATAAATTCGAATAATCATAATTTTCAAAAATCATAAATTTCAAAAATCATAAATTCGAAAAATCATAAATTTCAAAAATCATAAATTCGAATAATCATAAATTTCAAAAATCATAAATTTCAAAAATCATAAATACGAAAAATCATAAATTTTCAAAAATCATAATTTTCAAAAATCATAAATTTCAAGATCATCAATTCGAATAATCATAAATTCGAAAAATCATAATTTTCAAAAATCATAATTTTCAAAAATCATAAATTTCAAAAATCATAAATTTGAAAAAACATAAATTAAAAAAAAATCGTTTTTTCAATAATCATAAATATTAAAAATCATCAATTTGAAACAGTCGATAGAACGAAATTTAAAAAGTAAGACAACTTGAAAATTAGCCACCTAAAATGTGAACTAACTCAAATAATAAATGAAAATGATACTTGCAAAAGTCAAATGGCCGTGTTATAAAGTGGTGTCTCACAAAAATTAAATGAATATGAAATGAAACTAAACACTCTTCAATGCAGGAAATGAAAACATACTCGATACAGCTAGACAATGCATATAAGGCAATTACCAATATTGCAGTCAGTGGTAACAGTGATACACTGCAAGATGATCAAGCAACTGAACAAACTATAAATGTGATACCCACCAAACTAAACACATCAAAGCAAATCGCAAAGCCTGAAATAACTATCCCTACAAAATGCTGCCCATAACAGCAAAATCCTATTCCGACCATTGTCATAGAAGACGATCAAATGACATTAAAGCAAAGCTGTCCTACGCAGAGGTGCTAAAAACACACCAATGGAAATTAACATTCCAGAACATCGACAACAACAGTCACCAATTACGTTTGACCAAAAGACAGAACTATGGACAAGACCAGTAACAGAAACATGAAACACAGAACGCAGGGACATTTCCAAACCCTATGAAAAACAATTGGATTCCAGTTTAAAACTCGCTTAAAATCCTGAATTGGTCCATTTTAAAAACCCAACAACCAAAACGCGAACACTGTGAAATTTGTAAGATAGAATCACACATTACCAATGGAAGAAGAAACATTACTCAGTCATACTGTACATATGACTATTTCTGTGGAAAGTACTCGGGTAGATTAAAAAGTTATTACATAAGTTGGATTGATCCAATGTCCACACAAAGAGGATTAGAAACATACTTGTGTGCAAGGGGTGTAACACCAACAGAAATATCAATGTTTGATAATAAAAATGGTGACGTCGTTGCAAAATTGTCTGTGCCTTATTATCAAGGACAAATAATCGAAGATGATGATTGCTTTTGGTCGCAATTTACCCGCTGTATGTGTTGGGTACTCCATAAAAGCATGGTCAAATTTTAAAAGTTCACAACAACAGAGAAGTCATAGGTATGATTATAATGATGTAGATGATACAAATCTGAATTACGGAAATCACCCAGAAATTGATTAATGACTACAAAAGCTAAACCTAAAACAGTTGTTCCACATGTTTTGAATAATTTAAACATAATAACCGGGAATGTAAGGGGAGTTATGTCCTCAGCAGCCAGCCTAAGTAAATCATTAGACAAGTTGAATATTGATATAGCGCTTATAACAGAACATAAGCTTTTACCACATATGAGTAATTTTATGGACAGTATTCATTTTAAATACTATAATCATACCTTGTGCGATTCCTTTTTTGATGTATACGGTTCATTAAAATGTGGTAAGGCGGGTGTATCTATTATCTATAAAAAGGAGTTTTTCGAACAATGTACGAAATTGAGGATGTTAAAATAGCAGGGATTGAGCTCACACTAAGTAACAATACTAGGCTATTCTTTATATGTATTTATATGTCTTCCTCAAATTATTCTATCGATTTCTACTTAGGTAATTCTAGATGCATACTCTGAGCAAGGAACTGTATTCCTGGCAGGCGACATGAATGCGGAGGTCAAACATAAAGATGATAAAAATGCATCATTTAGAGATAAGCGATTGTCAAGATTTTTAGATAACAATTCACTTACTTCCATCGGATTAAGTACATCAAATAATGGACCAAACTACACATACAAAACTGCAGAAAAAGTGCTCGACCATATTATTGTACACAACTATAACATAGGGCACTGAAGGCGTATTCGAACGATTCATAGCATTACAAACTGTTATCGAACCAGCTTTTGTATGGACGTGTGCCTCGAACAGGAACTTCTTGAAAAATTTGGTTATTGTAAGCAAAATATGGACAGATACTCAGCCGAAAATTGCGCGTCTGTGCAATTTCTGTGAACGTATTTACCACGACGTAAACTTACATGTAATAACGACGTGCCCAATGACGCAATCGATCCGTCAGGACTTCATAAATTATGGGTTTATAAGTTACGCAAATAGAATTGGTCACAAATTAATAAACATTGACAAAGAAAATATGATGAGATGCTTGCTGGGACAGGCATCAAAGGACTTCGATAACACTGCCGTGCATGAAAGGTTTTGCGTAGACACATTTCAATATACATGTATTGCAAAATGTATGCTTTGGATTGAAACAGTTATTTGATTACTATATACATCTGATGTCAGTACATGTTGTCATTACATGTCATTGCATGCGAATGTTTATTGTATTCTGTATGAATTTGTGTTTTCATGTGTGTGTGTGTGTGCGTGCGTGCGTGCGTAGGTGGGAATGACCACTGGCAAGCGAGCGAACGTGCAATTATTCATTACTGTCTACTATAATTTGCTAACGTTCTTATATTTTTGTTTTCATATTTTATGTTTGTCCCCTTGTACATATGTTTGCACTTTAGTCATGCACCATAAAATCTCTGTAACCGGAGGAATTAAAGAGAATAAATAAATAAAATATTTTTCAAAAATCAATAAATTTGAAAAAATCAAAAATTATATTTTTGAAAAATCATAAATTCTAAACATCGAAAGTCGAAATTTAGTAAGAGCAATTCTATCAATTTGATAAAAAATGCAATTCAAAAATTTTTCCAGTATAAATGTATGTTTGGCTTTACTATAATGTTCTAATTTATTAATATTAGAATCCCAACGTTGTTTGTAAATATCGAACTTCGCTGTATGATAAGTTTTATTTCAAAAAGTTTCAATATCAATTTGATTTTTCATTTAGTGCGTCACTCATACTGTATGTAATGTCATTATCTGCATCATATTTTAACAATTTATATATATATATAGTAGTATATGTTTTTTTTGTTTTATCCAGTGTTGTTTTATCATAATAAATTTTCTTGATATAGACAAGGGGTATCGACTGAATTAAAGGCAATTAAGGTTTGTAGATTTTTTAATATTTAAAACTTTTCTTAAACATTTGCATTGAATTAGTTCTTTGTCTTTCGATTAATAACTTAAGCACTATAGATCAGAATTTAGCCAACAAAACTATCACACAGTTTACACATATCGAATGATGTGAGTTCTATTTCGTAAAAACAATAAATAAATTATTCCCGCCCGGCCAGACTTTCTGACTTTGTTCTACGGTCCACGAGTCTCCCATCGCTGATCATGCGAGTAAGTAGTCAGTGACTCGCAGAGATAAGGAGTGACGAGTACTGGCTTACCGCCTGAACGATCAAAGGAACGATGAGTACGTGTCGCCAATAAATAACTGAAATACTGTTTAAAATGGCGATAAAAACATATTGTAAAATATAAATATCTCCTTACTGCAGAATCACGGAAGCGCATTACTGTTGTTCGAAAAATAGAATATCACGACTACGACGTACACCGGATATTGCTCTTAAATGATAAATATCATTTTTGTAAAATCCGATTTTTTTTTTGTTAACAAGGTAAGTTCAAACCCAATAATGTCATGTTTTTTTGGGTGACTACAACACAAATGGTTTATGTTATAATTGTAGCTAATTGCGTATATGTTCTGCAACATCTGAAATGACTCGAAACATTAAAATAAAACATACGAGGGGGTATCCAAAAGTTCGAGGACAAATCTCATAATATGCACTCTGATTTATTTGGAGTTTCACATGTATTATATTTAATCTAACTGCAAACTGTATGCGAAGTATGAAGAAAATAGACATTCAAATAAAACAATAAAATGTATTTCAAACATGTCATTTACGCTTATCTGCCGCAGGCCATATTTACGCTACGTCGTTGCGACGTCAATTTATTTCCTACTCTTACTCGTCGCTCCACTCATACTCTTTCAGCAACTGGTGAACCCTGCGATCACTTAAATACATGTTATTTATTCTTAATTATTATGTGCACTGTATCATAACATAGTTATACTTAGTTCGCAGTATAGTTACATATACTTAGTTAGCAGTACAGTTCATGAATTGAATTACAGCAATTCTTACTGTGGCACTTTTACCATGTTGGCGTGATTTTGACAAAGGACGCCGTGCACGTGTCCAAAATAATATATGATTTACTGCGAGTGTTACGTGTTAATGTTATTGTCTCCATAGCAACATTCATGCATGGTTAGTTCCGTAGCTCAAAATGTTGAACAATTCGACACATAAATATGTGAAAAATATATAGAACATGGAGGACACTGTCCTTGTATTTTGAAAAGGAGTGACTCAATAAATGTGGTATAAAAGCACCTGTTTTATAATATTGACATCGTTTTTTGTTGAATACAACGTCGTCATTTTGCCCCGACATAGTTAACTGTTGTGCTTTGAAAAGCGCCTTATCTTTTGTATAGTGGATGTATCATGCTAAAATTTTCAAAATATGTCCCATAAACATTTATTTCAAATACAATAACAATATTGTGCATTGCATAATTGATATAAATAAGTTATGGTAGATGTCACGAACTTTCCTATCCCCACTCTCGTATGTAACGTTTTAAGTAGATGCGAACTTCCCGCTCGTATCTGCTCAATCAGCCGTTACTATCGCACTTCACTCCGAGTATAAACTGGAAAATTGATACTTGGTTGTCATATTCAGGTGCTGTTATTTTATTTTATGTGTGATGTCACGTCAGAGTGACGTGTTCTTAAATAACAACTTTGCGCTTCACATTTTACTCAGCACAGTTTGAATATTACCGGCGTATTTCACTGAAAACACGGTATTTTTCTATTAAATTTCACAATTTGCTTTATATTTTTGCGAAGTATATGCGCGCCTTAAGGCGCACATCATAATTTATGAACGTTTTCACAATTTTATTAATTTTTATTGTGATTTTTCCACACTTCCATGTTTTTATCATCGTAATCGTTTGACATTTTAACATTATCATCATTTATATTTTCATTTTCATCCCCTGAAGAAGGAATAATATATATTCCGAATGCGCTCGGGTTCTTTTTTTCTTTAAAATAATTTTAAAGAATTCAGTATTGTTTGGGTGTATTAATTAATTTTTGATAATTAATTTATTATCTCTCCCATATATATTTATTATAGGATTAAATTCCTTTTTTTCTGTTTTTTATGCATGTGTGAAGAATGTCGAATCACGCACAAATCAAATAAAGTCCGAAGGACTTTATGTCAGAGTTGTGCGTGATTCGACATTCTTAGACATGCATAAAAACCAGAAAAAAAGGAATTTAATCCTTATAATTCCAATCCTGGTGATTATATTTAATTTGAGACTCCTCAAGTAAATGTAAAAAAACAAAACAAAAATAACTTTACGCTGCAAAGTAAACGCGTAAGAATACACCACCTGTGTCTTGGTTGACATCAAATTCTCTAGATCTAATATCCAATAATATCATAACGGTTATTATTTCCACTATCAGATGAAATCTGTAACAAAATATTTTGAGGTGAAAAAATTAAACACCCGCCTTTTATCTCTATTTAGACAAACAAAAAATCAATAATTCCAGGAAATACCCACACAGTGTAGACGCTGACGTCATTGTTTCGTTTTTGTCTACACGATTGTTTTAAAAAAATGTGTCAAAATTTACGAAGGTCATATAAATCCACGCTCATTGATGGAGAATCCGAATTTGGAACGTTTTAAACGACTTTTACGTGAAATGTTTGTGTATTTACATTGTCTCACGATCGTCTGCATCAACTTCAACTACATGTACATGTTTTTATTTCATTTTTCCTGTCGAATAAATTAGTCTGTGGAAATTTTTTGTCAACGACTAGCATTCACGTTCGGCAAACCAGGGTTGTGTTCAATGGTACACTATACATCTCAAATCTGAACATTTTATGACCTACTTCATTGTTTCTCGAAACAACTGATGGTCTGATTGTGACGCCCGGTTAAATCGCTGAACCAAAGAAATCTATAAAACAATAAACCGAAGAAAACAGCTAGGACTAGATCTAACATTTGTTTTCGTTGTGTTTTATTATTAAAAAAAGCGTGGAACCGTTGTGAATGTCATTTAAATTCGTATATTGTTAAACCGACCATCAAAATACCGATGCTTCTTTGTTTACGCGAGAATCGTAAAAGTAGTCCGACTCACGGGTTTTATCGAAAAATAAAAATCTTTAAAAAATTGACGTTGTCCAATGAAAATGCTTTAAATACATATATGATAATGAGATTGGAATTATATGTATATACAGGGTCCTTCACTGCCGAGTACTTTTCCCAAGATGTATTACAGCATACAGCATATATGTGTTTATCTGTTCTAACCTGTAAATGCTGCGTCCTTCGTTGCCTAGTCTCTTGTGCACACGCGCACACACACGCACACACACACACACACACACATTATATATTGTTAATATAAGCTCTAAAACAATTTACTAGTAGCAGGTAGCATTATCATATGTATACTTAAAATTTGATGTTATCTAGCCCATAATACATTTTCAGGACAAGACACCGCTTGAGGACGGGAACACAGAACATACAGGATGTGCCTTTTGTGATCCCATATTGAAGAACCTGGTAGAGAAACATCACGCTGTATCACGGCACAAATATGCTGGTTCCCGGGGAAAAGGTGGAAGGGGAATAGGGTGGGGGCGTGGTCGAGAAAAGTGGCGGGGCGAATCAAAAGACAAAATGTCTCATCTTGCAGCTTGTTTCGTGAAATCATCATACAGACATTGTAGGACCTTTACTTGAAAAGTTTAATATAAACGCATTAGATTAGTAGGTGGTTTTTAGCTACTTAATTAAATAAGTTGTATTGCTGATTATAGAATGGTATTCCCATATACTAAATAGTTTTCATAATAATTAAATGATTAGTTTCAAGTTTTAACACCGAACATAACTAGAAATATTAATGGAAAAATATCACTTGTTGGTGAAATTGATATTTTCAAGAGCTTTTCAGTTAAAAATAAAATCAAAATGTTAAAATATTTACTGGATACCATTCTTCTTACTTTTTTATTTAAAAGTTACAGAAAACCATTTTAAATTTGCCTTTTACTTTATACATATTATATATGCATGCATATGTAATAGGGATACGTAACATTTTTCAGGAGTACTGGATCCATGAATGATACATAAACAATCAAAATAGTAAATGCAGTCAAAACAGTAAAGAAAATATCAATTTTACATTGCTAAAGAAGTGCTATATAATATCTTAGCTAAACTAAAAGGTAACATTTCATCATGTTTTAGCACTGTAAAATGTTAATTCCCTCTTCTATATCATATATTTGCCATACAGTCAAAATGTTAAGGCAAGACATTATGTGCTTTAAGCAAATATTTTGTCGATATTCGAATAACTCGAGTTTTTTGGCAGTCCCTGAAATATCGAGATAACGAGTTTCTACTGTATATATTATAGAATAATATTTATTTTACTTAGTATTGAGTGTAGTTTACATGTATGTATGCAAAATAAATATAATTGTACATTATATATGTGAATGTTATATTTTCATTTCAACACCCATTCATATACGGATTTCTACACAAACCTGGTCCTGGTTTTGCTATTATTTTTTTATTAGGGACGTCGTCAGACTCGTCCATAATGGTACACAACTAGGAGATGCATGTGTCATTATACTTTTTCAGATTTTGATGGGTCATTTTGGATTAAATTATAGATAATCAGTCTACATTTGTTTTAATGTGCATATGTCTTCGCGTATCTTCCACTTAATTTTATACAAGGTCCTCAATGACCATGCATTACCCATGTAATTATATTATTAATTACAACAATTTTATATTTTCTGTGCATAAAGCACCGTCCGTTTGTCCTTCCATCAGATATTTCGTGTCCTGCATGTAACTTTGTTATGCATAGATGGATTTTATAAATACTTAATATAAATGATCAACATAACACGGCGATGTGTCGTTCGTAACACCCATACTCCCACTTTAAAGGTCAGGATTACGCTTTAACTTTATTTGACAACACTTTCAGTCTGTTTGATATTTCGTGTACGGTCTGTAACGTTGTTACCTATGGATCAATTTCAAAAACACTTGACCCAATTCAACAGCATGACATGATAAAGTGTCGCGCGTAAAACTTACACCAATTCCTCAACGGTTAAGGTCACACTCTGAGTTTGTTGGACAAAACTTTGAGTCCGAGTGAGATTTCGTGTTCGGTCTGTAACATTGTCATACATGGATGGATTTCAAAAACAATTGGCTCAACTGATCAACATGTCATGATGAAGTGTCACATGTAAGACCCACAACCTTTCCTTAAAGGTCAATGTCACACTTTCAAATTGTTTGATATTTCGTGTCTGGTCTGTAACTTTGTCTTAAATGAAGTGGCTCATTTGTTCAAGATGACATGCGGACATGTTGTACGTAAGACCCAGACCCGTTCCTCAAAGGTCAAGGTCACGATTTGAGTTTGTTTGACAACACTAAGTCTGTTTGAGGTTTTCAAGTCCTGTCTATAACTTTTTCAGACAAGAATGGATTTCAAAAACACTTGGGTCAATTGATCAACATGACATGACGACGTGTTGCATGTAAAAACCAGATGCTTACTTCAAAGGTCAAGGTGACAATTTCAATTTATCTAATATTTCATGTCTGGTCTGTAAAATTGTCTTACATGGAGGGATTTTAAAATATCTTCACACAAGTGACCAACATGTAACGATGATATGTCACCTGCATTTACCTGTAGAAATACACAGAGCTTTGCATCTGACGTCAAGGTCAATGTTACACAAAGGTCAAGGTCAACATGAAATTATGTGTCTAGGCTGAAACACAAGTTTTCAGCTGTCAAACCTACTACAATAACTATACATAAATATAATGCAAATAATGGCCCTTGTTTGACCTTGAAATTCTAGTTAATGTTTTTTATTGCGAGTACCTTTAATTCCATATATCACCAACCACTCAATGAATGCATTGAAACTTTATTTAAGGCTTAACGTAATTTGCAGTTATGAAACATTTTTAAGTTGGATAACGGTTGTCTTATGTGTTTGCAAATTCTGGTTAAAGTTTGACTTAGATATTCTGGTTAAAGTTTTATTTTTCAGGGGTCAATGGATTGAAATTTCATACAATGTTTTGCAGTTATAAGAACTACTTAATTAAGTAAGTGAGATAACTATTGTTTCACTTGGATTTGTCATCAGTTTCAAACAAAGTTTGTACTTTTGTTACAAATGATTCGAATAGTTGAGTGGGCTGTTTGGTGGTCTACTGTTTTAGGTAGTGTTTTACGGCATTATCATCAAATTTGCTGGATAACACAAACATACTACATAATTATCAACTTGGCACTTTGATAGTTTTCAAGGTGCTAAACAGAATACATTGTTAACATTCATGACACACAAACAAAAATATGAATCAAATCTTCAAACAAGATGATATATTTATTACAAGCACAAAACACAACATCAAACATTTAAATATTCAGTAAATAAGCCTAAAGAATGTATGTGCATTTGATTAACATAATCAATTATTATTCAACTGAACAATTAAAGTTCCTCTCCCGAGTAATAATACGGAAAAAAACCCTCACAAATGCATCTACATACGTATTCATCCACACAACGCACACAAATGCATCATATTTATTCAACACAAAATACATAGGTACGCACGGTCAGTTATTTTAAATTGCATGTCCCATTCATTAAATGAAACCTTTATACGTGTGCGCGCGCTCGCACGCACGCACGCACGCACGCACGCACACACACACACACACACACACTACCACGTAACATACACAGATATATGTGTGCGCAAATGATGTAAGAGATGCCTTGTTCATTATGATTTTGTGTTCAATTTAGTTTTTCCCACAATCACATGGCTTTGAATTTCAAATGTTATAATCATTTATAAGAATATAATGTCTAATACCTTCCAACCCCGGTTACATTTGTAATAAAATGTTCTGCAATTTGACACTTTAGACGGGTATATCTCTAAGCTATAAGTGTACCTTCATGCTTGTCGTGTGTATTTAGGACAGGGAATTGACGGTCATATGCCAATATAATCCCTTTAAATTGATATAATAATGACGGGAGCTGTGTTGTGTGTTAATCGTATAGAGGCGTTATTGTAATATTTGTATTTTCATATTTTATTAAAGACTTGTGATATAAACATGAATTTGAATGTCTATTTTAATAATAATTATCACCTTTTTAATAATAATTATCGTTTAAATAATAATTAAACAACACCAGCAACGACTACTTAAATAATTAACATTAATACAAGAAAAATATTTGATTTTGTGTATGTTTACATATATCTACCTATGTTCCGCAAGTAACTGACCATTTTCTCAATTAGAATGTTTGGACCTATTCAATTCTTTGTATAAGTTATTTTTATTTATTTGGATATTGTTGTAAATGAAAAATTACTAAAAATAATAAAATGTATGTCCAACAGAATATGTAGCATTCAAATATACATCAGCACAAACACAATGGACAGCATAATATAGAGACTAAAGTACTAACATAAAGACAAGTGATAACTGGCAGTTCAGTAGTATGATAAAACCACAACAGAGGAGCTCATACCTAGGTTTCCGTTGCCCTTTCCCTGTTGTAACTAGTCGCAAAGAAATGAAACATTCATATCGCCATTGCTACTAGTATATTAAGAATTGTAAAATTGTATCGTAAACGACTAGAATTCAAACGTTAATTAAAAAGAATTTGGTTTAAAGATTTTGCTTTATTTATATTATAGAGTTTTTGCTTCAAAAATTATTTACCCGGTAAATTCACATAATACTACTTGTCAATACGTATACTGTCTTAATGTGTTTCACTAATACTTCGATGGACTCTTTGATCCAATTTCTCGTATCAAATAACGTTTCTAATTCTTAAATTGAAAAAAAAAGTGTTTTGATTATTTGCCAACCTGAATTTCATCATTCATCGTTGGAAATGACCTATTAATCTAATTCTGTTCCCTTTTCTGGAAATTAATGTCGCCATAAGAAATACACCTTGTGACGCGTTCAAAATCACAAAGGCATATTCCAAAACTGGATGACCAACAAACTCGTTAATGTACCCTATAACGAAGAGGCCTCCTGTGAAAATAAATAATTTGCAATACATTACGGCCGAATTTCGGCCTTCTTGGCCAAGATAGTGCTGGCTCTGGTGGAGGGCCTTTTCAATTTTAAATATGACACTTAAAACGAGAACGATATTAGAAAATATCAAAATAGCGACTGGAAGGGCAAACGTGTAACCTAACATTGGTTTGGAATTAATGAAACATATATCAGGACCGTAACCCCAGTTTTCAGAGTCTGAAAAATATTGTGCCGTTATAATGTTGACAGCTACAAAAGGTAAGGGTATTGCCATAGCGAATACTATATGGTGAACAGAGTTCAACTTTTCGGACCCCATGGATCGATAAGGATTAACGACGAAGACGGAAAACAAATATACAGTTGAAAACGTCATTGAAGAGATTGCCACAAGCCAAAAGAAGTGGATCATGCCACCTAGGAACTGACAGACAATTGCATTTTCAAAAGAATTTATACCAAAGAGGAAAAATACCTGTGCAATGAGCAAATTTATGCTTAATATCAATGTATTCTTCCCTGGTTGGTTTTTACACAATTCTGGTAATAAGGCGTACACAAATAGTGAAGAAATCAGCGATACAACTGACAAACTCATGCATGTAAACGACACGATGCGCAAGACAGAGTCCTCTAGGCTTAGGGTCAAATGTGGCATCTTTAACGGCATTGACGAAATAATTTTCGTATAATATTTTTTGCATATATATACACCAGAAACTCCAGATATAACATTGATATCACGATAGGCGAGTGTAACTGAAGCAGTCGGGGTTTTTATTACAAAGCCATTCGGTGTGGCAGTGACCTCGTCAAGAGAAAACATCACCTGAGGGCAAATGCTATACAAACTAACCGTCTTTGTTTTATTTAATGGGCGTTTTCTCATTACTTGATATAAATCATTCCACTTTCCATACTTAGTTGATCTGACATACGATTTGAAAAAAGACCTGCTTGCTTTTTGAACTGCCATAAATCTCGTTATGAACTGAAAAGAAAACGTATATACTTCATTCGCTGCCCAGGAGCAAGTGATTTCCAAATTACGATCAGAAAGAAATTTATAAAAAACTGATTCAATAGTTGACAGTAAAGGTTCTGAAGAAGAGTCGACATGTTTAAAGTATATATGTACCGCTAATGCTGTAGTTATGGTATCCGCTGGATCAGTATATCCTTGTAAGCCTAGGAAGAACAGCTCCTTACAGTCTGCAATACTAATGCTTCTCTGAATGATATCATCATATACATTGTCAATACAAGAACTGGGGATAGTGTTTCCTCTATCGGGAATCAAGTAGATGACTGTTTTGTAATGTGTTCTGAAGTATGTTGTTGAATTGTTCCAAGGATCCTCTTCACCATCGACACAATCATCTGACATTTCTATGGCGCGCCCATTGTCTTCCGACGGACAAAACACACGCCGACATTTTTTCTGAAACCGATTAAATATCTGTACAACCATAATCAAATATATTTTAAACGATTACTTTGCTTTAATAAGTCATTTTTATTCCAGTATAATTCCTCTTCTGGTTTAAACTATGGTTACTATTTCAAAACAAATTACATATGATTTTTTTAAGCGTAAGAATCATCTTACCGTGAGAAAAAAGTAAGACGTAAAATGACGCTAAATATTCAACTTCAATAGGACAGAAATGCTATCGAAATTTGTTACTCATAAACGTATAACCATGTGGCAATAAGATTATTTTACCCGTAAAACCTATTGAAACCAAATTATCCTTGTGGCATTATAAAAACAAGCTTTAGAAATGTGTCCATTAGTTATGAATACTCCTGCTTTATATGTTAATATTTTATACTAAAAATATCAATATAAAATTTGACATAACTCCTGTAAAATTTAACCGCCAATGGCAAATATAAAAAAATGACCTGTATTCATAATAATACAGTTAGCTAATAATATCTTTTAAATGCATAGATTATTTTAGAATTAATTCAGCTAAAACCCATTTGACGTACGGACTGGCGGACGCACGAGCAAGAGACGTGATTAACTCCTAAGTAAATCGTATTAGATAATAAGTGTAAAAGAGACCATATCTTGTGTAAAACTTGAAAAAAAAAATCAAACGTGAGCTGTACTTTAATTACACCGCTACATACTAACTATTTATTAAATACACACCAGTATAACCATTCAGAAACCAATTTGACGGACGGACGGGTGCACACGACACATAATTCGTCCTTTACCATTCTGTTTGGTTAAACATATATTATTGCCAAAAAAACACATTTTACAATATTTATTGTGCATGTAAATAATATAAGTTTATAGACAAAAAGATCTGGCCACAAGTTCCATTCAAAGAATATGGAGGACAGAAAAGGTTTATTCCGTGTACACCTTCATCTAAACGGGGATTTTTTCCCCGACAGTTAAGCATCTTTAATCTCACATGTTTGCCAGGTAAGATTCCTTATTTAATGAAAAAATACAAATTTTATTTCAATTCATCAACTAAATGGAAATTCATATTGTTGAAATTACATTGTTTGCCTTTGTTTTTTTACCACATATTAGTATTAAACTATTGCCAAGGGCTGCGTTTCACAAAAAAAAAAAAAAAAAAAAAAAAAATACAATAAAAATCGCCGTAAGTCAATTTGACAATTACAACTTGTTTGTTTAATTTTTGATCGACATTTAAAATTATTATATTTCAAAAATATATATCATTTTCTACATGTTTTTAGCAATTTTTTATTCATTTTGATAAATATTAAACATACTATGAATAAGTATTTGTTTACGTTTACGATGATTTTTGTCGTAGTTTTTTTTGTGAAACACATGCCTGGAGTATGCTACACACATTGATATAGTTAAAAGAAACATTGTATTATAGACAAGCATACATTTATAATAGAAAAACTATTTGAACTGTATTTTTGATAAAAAATAGAAGTGCTCTTTCTAAATTTCGACTTTCATCGTATGATCTTGCCATTGCAAATAGAAGATATACAAATTTAACATGTGCTAAACGCATCTGCTTACAACGTAACGTGAACATTGAAGAAAATGAATATCATTTTCTATTGATATGTCCTAAGTATAGAAAACTTCGTCATCAACGTTTTGTCTCCCAATGCACAGACAATAAAAAATTAATCGAAAATTGGTATATGTTGCCTTCCACTTAGAACAAATACATAGCATCAGATTTACATTGATAGTAAATTGATAAATTGCTAATAAAACAATACTAACTATTAAGTTGTATGAAACCAATATTTATTCATTATAACTGTATTTACTTGTTTGATAATCTTATTTTTATGTTTTCACGGTTGTAATATTTGTGTTGCCTATAAACACACAAGTGCTGTTTTTATACCAAATGAAATAAAATGAAATAAAGCGAATTAATTGCAAAATTGTAAATATAGCAGTTTGTTGCACAAAAAGCCGGACCCGATTAGCTCAGTCGGTTACGCGTCTGACTATCAATCCAGGGGTCGTGAGTTCGAATCCCCCGCCCGGCAACAGTCTCCGTGATGATTGATATACGACATTGTGTCTCATTATCTTAGTCTATCACCACTGATTCAAGTGGGAAAGTTATCAGTTACTTGCGGAGATGGGATGTGCTCGAGTACTTGCTAATCCCAGGAAGCAGTGGTTAGGTTAACTGATCGTCTTTAGCCCTCGATGACATAAAATGACGCTAAATATTCAATCAATTGTTGCATAAGGTCAAGGATATGTGGAGCTTGTGTTCCAATAGTAGAACATCGGATCTTGTGTCCTTGGGCAAGACACTTAATATGCATAAGCTTGATTTGTCTAAGTTGCAAGAGATTATTTCACAATTGACGTAAAATAAACAATTTTAAAACAATTATCTTTTTAAGGTGTAAATATGGGATAAAAATGCTGTGGCGGTGCAGAAACTAAAATAAGTTTCCAGTGAGTAACACTGGTTATGTTTTTCTCTACAATCTTTAGTTCATCAATATAGAAAACTTGTACCTGGCACAAGATAAAAATTATAAACTAAGTCATATTATGCTATCAAATAGTCAATATGCTCACCGTAAGAACATCAACAAAGTAACCACTTGGACAAGTCAAATCTGATCCAACGTATCCGGAAGACGGTCTGTCTTTTTTCCAGAAATCTAATAAGGCAGTCATTGGAAACATCTGGAAAGGAGAAAAAAAGGTGTCTGGACCACCTACACAATTGCAGCAGATTGAACTGCACTCCTCGTCTGCTGCACAGCTGTATGCATCATACGTATGTATCAGAGCATGGTGGTCTTTTACGCAATAATGAATGCTGCGATTGCATATGTTTGTTTCATTAGGAATGACAGTACAGGTTGGTTTGCAAAAGCTCGCTCTCAGATCGATCCAAGGTGGTGGAGAATATAACAAAACATGACAGTTTGCTGTTGATTCGAAATGCAAGGCACCATATGTCATTTTGGTCCTATCCAAATAACAAACATGATTGCTTCTATGAAAAACCCACGGTACTGTTTCAGATAGTCTATAACCATGGCAATCGACACAATATTTATTGCGAAAGTTCATGTCTAATATTGGGTGATACACAGGTGCAAAATCATTCAGGTAATTGACCTTCCATAGAATTTCCTCCATTGAACAATTTTGTTTGAGTACATCAGAGGAAGTATTCGGACATGATGTAACCATTAAAAAGGCAGCAATAAAGCTGTATGTGTTATTTTTGGACATTCGAAATTGTGTACATGTTTCGTAATGTTTCAGGTCATTAGTACGCCGAGTACAACACGTGTTTTTCTCTCTACATCCAGGTGAGCATAAATGTGGACATTGTTCGCAGCAACCGATTCCAGTATCGTTCAAATCATTGTAACACACTGACTTGAACGGGCAAAGCTCCTCAAACGTACGTAGAGAATTACATGCTCGGTTGCATTTTGCTTCATCTGTTTGTGAAGATGAACTACACGAATATGGGATACTACTAGCTGAATGTAGTACGCAGGCTACCAGGACGACCGCAAGGATGCTTGTAAACCACATCATGCATTTACGAAAATATTAGTTCTCATTTCCTGTAAAACAATAGTTTACACACTGTTAGAAACTCTTAAAACAATTTTGATTTAAATTTTCATTTGTCAACAATACTCCGAACAAGATCATATTTTCTTGTGTAAACAATGTAGACCAAGCTGAATCGAGCTTCGCCAACAACATTAACTAAATAACTTGAAGTTTGCAGAAATATTTACCTATTAAAGTAAAACGAAAACTTACATAACTGCAAGCCAACATAAAAAGTACCACTTAACTATTTAAGTTTGTAAACGTTGGTGACACTCTACGTATGTAAATATTTTTTATATGATCGGGGATTAATGCCACTTTAAGTACATTTCAGGTTACATATGGAATACTCAGTTTTATATATATGAGGTGTGTTAAAAAGTACGTGGACATTTGCAACATTTTCGCCATTTGATATAGAACAAGTATAAAATTATATTGGCATAAAAAGTAATAATTCTTCAATAAAATTGCCGGAAATTTCGTATCTATATTAAATTCGGTTATGTAGCAACAGAGCCAGAAAATATGCATGGTGTGGTTACCTGGAGCAGTCCGATGATGTCATGGGTGTCAAATCTTTGCATGACGTTTAACTGGCCAAATCACATCCTGCCAAAGTACCCACGTGTCTCCTGGGGTGCATTTCATGCATGTTTTTAACTAATCTCTATATAGCTTTCCCTTGAATTGTGCATTGATACAATGAGTTTGGAACGGGAGTTCATTTAGATTTTATGGGCTAAAACTTGAAGTCGTTGACGTCACCAGACTGCTCCAGGTAGCCATTGCGTGCGTATTTTTTTTTTTTTTTTTTGCTTTTTTGCTAAATAACGGTATTAAATAACAATATGAAATTTGGCAATTGCATAGAGGAAATATTACGAATAATTTCCTTTCTTGTGCTACATTACATGTTAAAATCAAAGTTCAGTTAACGAAATGAATACATTTTTCTTTCATATAAAGTAATACACATGTTTAAATAACATAACAACTTTAGTAGAATTGTTGATACAAAACGGATATATGACATTGCCGTTGTGAAAGATAGATATCAAAGTAAAGCGACTTACCCTGTGGCCATGAGGATGATTCCAAACAAATTGAGCATTCGCAGCAATGGATATATAGGATACATGTGGATATAAACACGCCCCTATTTTGGTGTTTCTATGCGCAGACGACTTATCGATTGCCATGACAGTCTTTGACATTTTTAACGTTTCACAGAGCGACTCCTAGTGGCATTGACGTCATATAGAACAAGGATACGTTACATCAATGGTTATTTTTCCTAGTGGCATAACTAAAGTAATAAATGTTTCCTACATTTTGAAAAATTGCCATCTAAGAACTGATTACGAGCAGAGCATATATAACAATTATAAGCCTTGAATGAGATAATACAATATAAACGTGATTTTACTCTAGATGGCCTTTCAGTAACAGGTACACCAACATTGCAGTCAAC
The DNA here is from genome assembly GCA_029582155.1 of Panopea generosa. NCBI lineage: Eukaryota > Metazoa > Mollusca > Bivalvia > Adapedonta > Hiatellidae > Panopea > Panopea generosa. The sequence goes on from CM055902.1 coordinate 51,118,769, forward strand.
TCAAATAAAATCCATGGCAACTTTGTAACCCAAAATTTACAAAAAAAATCAAAATAACCGATAAGTAGTAAACCTTATACCCTTATCTATATAAAAAAACAAACTATGAGAATGTGTTTAGACTGATTGTTTGTATCAATATTTAGACACAGATGTAAATTTATCTCAACACTGAGTGGTGTGACTTATATTTCAGGACGACCCTGATACCAGGATAAAGCTGTAGAAAAGTATACTGTGGTTGCCCAACTGATATGATATGATTATGTGTAAAATTGATTTACCAACAGTTAACAAATAAACCACAGTGTCCAATTCGCCACTTGCCTAAAGCATCGAAAAGAGTATATATAAATCAGACAAGATGGTTTCGGTGCCAAAAATAAGAAAACAAATGACAACAATGCGGCACGTATGAGGCATTTAGGCAACGTAAACATAATAAATTGATATTAATCCGCGCAACGATAAATAATATCAAACATGTGCACATTCGGCTATATGTTTGAAATAATTACAGAATTTGCATTGCAGCACCATGCCGCATCAGTGTCTTCGCCCACGTGATTGTTATAGATTAATCATAATAAATACAATGCATATTTACAAAGAAGTGACACCAATGGTCGCTGAGTTCATTCGGTAGCAAAACACGCCAAAAAGGGTTGAATGAAAATAACATCACACTATTCCCCTACAAATAGAAAAGCATCATCATCTGTTTGGCATGATAGACGCACATATTCCCCATTAAATACTTGCTGTTATTTACTTCGCAGAAGGAACTTTGCGTGGTTGTTTCTGGTTGCCCATCTGATATGTCTTGTCAAAAGGCCGGAGTACCCCCAAGTATCTAGGGCCTCCTTGTTTACATTAATGGCACTGTAGAAACGATCAGCTCATATACACTATAATGCTGATGCTACAGAAAGGTTAGTAACTGTGGTAACCGCGGACATTGCGGCTACATCTAAATTTCTGATCTCAGTTATTTTAATAAATACATGGGTTTATAAATGTCTACTCACTTTAATCTAAATATAGAGAATCCATATAGCCATTACCCGTAAAACCAATGGTCTCATATCTAATATCGTTTGTAAGTAATTTCAAAATTATAAAGGTTTGTACCTTTGATACTAAATATGTACAAATGGTTGGGTATAGAAAAAAGGATTTTTGAAAATTAACAATTTTCAGGAAACGAAATGAGGTAGTACAGACACGACGATACCTGTATCATACTCATAAAAATATCTCGGGAACATTTATAAATATTTCATTTCATAAAACAAACCCAACTAAGATCATATATTGTAGAGATTAAACTCAGTAAACTATCAATTTGTCATTAACACATTTCATCTCGGCAAAAAATATTTCTATTGAACTTATTTATGACGCTATAAAAGTAATTAACCGTGTGGTAGCGTTCTTTGTTGTGTTGTTAGATATTAACTCCGCTGTCCAAATCCAACATAGACGTTTATATTTCAAAGAAATATCGCATTTGTCAAAGAAAATAGAGTTATTACAGAAATTACTATGTTCAAATCTCTCATAAAATTGTTATCAAGAAAACGGTAACCACAATTTAAAACAAAAGACCCATTTGGTCGCTCGCCTGATTTTACCGGTCACTTCTTTTTTAGAGAATTACGCAAGATAAAATCTTATAAAGTTCTTATCCATGGCTCCATGGCTCCTTTACTTGAATCAACTTAAAAACTTTATTCAAAGAGACCATTTATATTAAATATAAACGATATTGGTGTTCTGTTCCTGAGGATTTTTTGTAATTCACAGTTTGAGCCTATTGCTGGATATCAAATCCCCTTTAAAGGGAATTCATCATGATCTGTTAATTGGTTAAACACATTTCTTTCCTATATACCATTCCTATATATAAATACTGACCCCGCAATGCCAAAATGACATATTTATAATTGCTAAAATAATACATTGAAAGGGATTTTCAAACGCGCCTTGGTACTAAAACTAAAATAGGTTTCCTGTTTAAAATTGAAACCTTTTTATAACGTATTAAGAATAATCACGTGATTTCATTTTGATGTGTTATAAAGGTATACGTGTAATAAAAATAAGAAAGAGCCCGAATGACGATGCGAGCGTTGTCCAATAGTATTTAAGAATTATGAGTGGTGATTTCGTTTCAAATTGACCACTCCACTTTGGCAAGTGTTGGTGGATTTGACATACGAAACCATTCGGATTTTATTTGTTAATGATAATGAGTTGCTTCTTATCTATTTTAATAATTATTTTATTTTTTAAGACATTTATAGCGCTTTTCCCTGATATACTTCCTTTAAGGACCAAGTCTCAACTGTTCACTAAACAATAGTTTAGCCCTCAAGATGAGTATAATGATTCCTAAAATAGATGATTAACTGTTTCCCCATTAGTATCACTTAGTAATAATTAACGTCCCTTGGCTGGGCACTAATAAAGCCTAGCCCCTTTATTTGAACAATACGCTCACAAAATGACCTATTTATGTGTCGACGTGCCGTAAAACACCATTCATTCATTCAGTTGAACAATGTTGAACTCCTACCCATTGGATTTGTTTATAACAATTATGACAAATTCTTGAGAAGAATGTTTTGTAATTTCACAATGCATCTGAAATCAACGTGATTGGAATACTACCAAAAATGTATAAGATTTTTCCTAGTTTTCCCCTAGTATTCCTATGAAAACATCAAAGTCACCTTACTGGGCCCCAACGAACCCTAGCTCCTTATCGTCATTTGTATCTAATAACAAATTTAGCAGGTTAGTTTTTGAGAAGATTTCTGAAGTGTCACGTTATTTTGAATGAACTATTTTTATGCTTAACCCTTTACTCCATAGATACGCGTTTTTCCACACCAATCAAAGGCCTTAGAAAACAGTGCAGGAAGAGTAAAGATTGCTCGTAACGAGCAATCTGAACACTTCCTGCACTGTTTTCCACTCTGTCAGTTAATATAAACATAAGTCACCTAATAATTCAAAAGCCTTCTATATTAAGTGTCCAAAGGCGTCTATATCAGAGGTGTCCAAAGGCGTCTATATTAGGTGTCAAGTAATAAGCCACAAAATATTGCTTTGATCAAATGATACTCCAGAAATATAATCTCTTTAAGATTAAACCAACTTTGTAATAAAAATAATTTCGACAACATTTGTCAGCTGCGGTGTTAATTATTAAATTCAGATATTAGACCACCCAACAATAATCAAAGACGGTTCACTGATATAAGAGTCGTCCCGCATTTTTATTTTTATAATGTTCTGCTGATTTTCGAAATTTACATGATCTTAACAAGATAAAGTTCAAATGCCTTTTCAATGGAAAATAAAATATTTTGTCAAACGGTTATTGAAATGACAAGCATTATTAAAATTTAAATTGCTGAATTAATTACTTCTACTGGTTACTCCCAATATGATGCGTGCTTATTACCAGGATTGGTTGATAGAATATTTAGCGTCGTATTATGCCATCGATGACTAACAGACGATCAGTTAACCTACCAGTGTTACCTGGGATCATGAAAGTTTAACCATTACTCCAGCATACCCGTTCTCAGCAAGTAACTGATAACATTCTCACTTGAATCAGCGGTGAGAGACGAATGATAATGGGAAACAATGTCGTATATCAATCATCACGGAAACTGTTGCCCCGGGCGGGGATTCGAACTCACGACCCTGGATTGATAGTCAGACGCGTAACCGACATGGGCATGGTCTGGAAGACTATTTCAGGCACGTATTGTCCTTGGGAATAGGGAATTTGCATGATACTGGATACATACTATTATATTATGATTCATTTTTAAGATATTTTATATTTCCAGTATTCAGGAAATAAACACATACGGAAACTAATAAATGAAACAAGCAGAGAAATATGCATTCGTAAAATTACAGTAATGGGATGATGACAAACATAACATGTTTACTAGCATTGTTAATAGCAACCAATTAACACGAAACATAGCGGTTACTGTATCGGGTTGATCAGAATGTAAAATGTAGGTGATCTAAATTGAAACACACCAATGAAAAATGAAGGTGATCTAAATTGAAACACCAATAAAAAAATATAGGTCATCTAGATCGAAACACCAATGTAAAATGTAGGTGATCTAAATTGAAACACCAATAAAAAATATAGGTCATCTAGATCGAAACACCAAAGTAAAATGTAGGTGATCTAAATTGAAACACTAACGTAAAATGTAGGTGATCTAAATTGAAACACCAATAAAAAATATAGGTTATCTAGATCGAAACACCAATGTAAAATGTAGGTGATCTAAATTGAAACACCAACGTAAAATGTAGGTGATCTAAATTGAAACAAAAATGTAAAATGCGAGAGTGTATACAACGTCGAGTGGTAGTCTTTTTTATGATTAAAAGGTCTAACTCCTCATGGATAATCCTCTTTGGCCTGTTCAGAATTTTGTCAAAGATATTGATTTTTTAAAAAAAAAACTGTGCCAGTTTAGTGAGGATAAAATGAAAGCTGCTGATGCTGGATAACACACAATGTAAAATTGTGAATCTATTGACTATTTGAAAGTCATGAAAACTATCCCATTAATTGTTCGATTTGGCCAGTTCAAGAACTTATCACGACATTATAGTAATATAACTAATTGCTATGATACGTAAGTACAGCTTGTGCTTATTTATTTCAGAGGCCAAAGAGTCAACCTGGGGACCAAACCCAAAATTTCTAGCCAAACAGTCAACACTCTATATACTGCATTACCGCCTCGCTTGAATGATCAGATGTGTCAGTTTGGTGACGATACAGTAAAAAATATGGAGGGTAGAATGCACACATTGTTGAATAATGTTTTCGAAGACCACTGACATGAACTATGTGATCTAGCCGATTCAGGTTTTAAGAGTATACGGCTACTGTTTAAGGTTATTCAAGATCCAACAACAACTGCGCGTGTTGTAATCCATGAAAACGCCAAATAATACAAATTTTGATATTCCATACGCCATGAAACTGTAAAATACATATTCCTTTTCAGATAATCAATTCAAGAACTTGTCCGAGAGAGCTAATGATCATTTAGCGTTGTAAATGGGTGGTGAAGACCATGAAAATCAGGCACCCGAAACGATAACAGACGGACGAAGGACAAAGAGCAACCAAAACACAAAACTGATCTTCAGCAGCTGAAATTTTAAGAAATCGTTACGGAAAACGTGAAGTAAAACGTCAGAGCTATTTACATTACTTGATATTACATAGTACACACAAACCACTAAATAATACCAATTTTCATTAATTCTAGGGCGAATGCGGGGCTTTATGATATTTTATCATAATTGGTAGGAATTTATACAATGCGTATGAACTTTATTTGAATTTCGTGTTATCAAAATCAGGACATTAGAGTAAATATAACCAACAAGAGACGTAGCAGCCAAAGAACACTAAATCGCCATTTGAAGCAGCATCAACACAAAGAATGAATATAATAAATCTGACCAAGCATTATAAATTGAATATAAAGATTTAGAGTCTAATCAATTTAAAAGAAATAACTCTGGCGTTGCCAAGGTGACTCTAAACATCCTTAGTGATGGGACACGTCGTTACACATTTATACAATTTGTTCAAATCCAATCATAAAGAAAACAAAAACTGATACTATGAAAAACATGAAGAATGTAAAATGGAAAGGAGTTAGCTTTAATTTGCATAATAAATTTAGTGTATGTAAAGATCGATGTTTTGACTAATCACGTTAATTATACAGTTATATGATAAATAACAATATCTCGCGGCCACTTGAACAAGGAAACAATAGCAGTGAAGCAGCATAAAGTGATTTGCCTTATATCAAAGTTTTCAAGAAAAGCTCATAGAATTAATGAAGGCACTTGGTGTCACATTTTAAATAGTGAAAATGGAAAATAATTATTAACACACGTAAAAATGTTACGAAAAATTAATAGAGTTTCATTGAATTCATACAGCTTACACTTTTTTTTGTAAACATTGTACAATGGCATTACGTAATCAAGTAGCATATGTAAGTAAACCAAGCATTGGCTGTACACAAACAGTACGTAATCAAGTACCATATGTTAGTAAACAAAGCATTGGCTGTACACAAACAGTACGTAGTCAAGTACCATATGTTAGTAAATAAAGCACTGGCTGTACACAAACATCAAGTAGCGGTTGTACATCAAACAGTACGTAGTGAAGTAGCATGGCACTCACTAGTTGTACATCAGCATTACGTAATCAAATAGCGGTTGTACATCAAACAGTACTTAGTCAAGTAGCATATGTAAGTAAACCAACGGTACGTAATCAAGTAGCATATGTAAATAAACATGGCACTAGTTGTACACCCGTACGTTTTCAAGTAGCATATGTAAGGAAACATGACACCAGTTGTAAGCCAACAGTATGTAATCAAGTTGCATATGTAAGTAAACATGGTGCTAGTTGTACACCCGTACGTACTCAAGTAGCATATGTAAGTAAACATAGCATTGGTTGTATGCCTTCAGTACGTAATGAAGTAAGATATGTAAATATATGGCACTGGTTGTATGTCACCAGTACGTAATCAAGTAGCATATGTAAGTAAACATGACACTGGTTGTATGTCATCAGTACATAATCAAGTAGCATATGTAAGTAAACATGACACTAGTTGTATGCCACCAGTACATAATCAAGTAGCATATGTAAGTAAACATGACACTAGTTGTATGTCACCAGTACATAATCAAGTAGCATATGTAAGTAAACATGACACTAGTTGTATGCCACCAGTACGTAATCAAGTAGCATATGTAAGTGAACATGACACTAGTTGTATGCCACCAGTACGTAATCAAGTAGCATATGTAAGTAAACATGGCACTAGGTGTACACCCGTACTTAATCAAGTATCATATGTAATTCAAGTAGCATATGTAAGTAAACATGGCGCTAGTTGTACAACCGCACTTAGACACTAGTTCGCCTACGGGAGCGTTGTTTCCAAGCGCCCGGAACGGTCAAAGATCGACCTAGGCCTCGGCAGCCACAGATAACGACGCGACGACAAAACACCATTTTATGTTAGTTGGTTTTGTATCTATTTGTTAATTTTACGCGATTCTTCTTTTAGACACGAATCATTTGATCAATGACGAGTCCAATATAAAGAAGACAAACGTATCAGAGGGAATGAATGCCACTTATTCACGCCAAAGACCTTCCGGATAACTGAATACACAACTATGCTTAGATGATTATTTGTGCATATTTTGTTTACAAGTTAAAACCCATATATGTCTCTTATACAGCTCATAATGGCAATAATCAGTTTGAATTTCTTTACAGTAAAAGGTTACATCATAGTAACATTTTTGAAATATATCTTTAACAGAGTTACAACCGAAAACAGTAACCGCTTGCATGGGGAACCTTAGAAAAAAGGGCTTTCAGTACATCAACCATCCTCCAGCATTACGCAACTTTCAAAACAGCTCCACCACCTCCTCCATCGTTACGCTGATTTTTCACCATAAAACCGTCACCAAATCAGTTTTACACAAGTAAATGACCCAATGGGGTGAAAATATAATGTTAAGGATGGTGTTGTTTACAACAGAAAATGATATATCAAATTATGTTCGGTAACAAAACAGTTTTCACACTTTTAAAACATTCGTTCCAATGTTTGAACAGAAAATGTCTTGTATTTCCCGAATTATCAAGAAAAACAGTAGTCTGTACAGGCTCGGTTGCTGCCGAGTGCTCGGAAAAGATACGGCATCATCTTGCTCGACTCAGATTTTCCAAACATTATCAACGTTAGTTTTCTTACCGCTGATCGCGAATCCCAACGCCATGCAACGTTATCCCACCGTCATCCAACGTTACCTCCACCGCCTCCTTCAGAAACGTTTGGACACGGAGGTTCATATGAATGTAATTTGTAATAACCAAGTTGACAAATACGATCAAGCAATCTGAATTATGGCGGATAATACCCTTCATATGTATCCTAGCCCCTAGAATTGCAGATCTTCAATCCCTTTTTGAAATATTCTCCTCATAATTGAACCAAATTTAATTTGGTAAGATTATACAATGCTTCAGATCTCAAACGATAAACAAGTATTAAACAAATGTACAAGAAATGGATTTTTTTTTATTTTCCCATAGTATTCCTATATAAAACTTAAAGCTCCAAACTAAAGTCCGTCGCCCATCAATTTGCAAATGCTTCAAACCCCATAGGCAATAATTTATATAAATTATGAACAAATTTGACTGATTGGTTTCTGAGAAATCAAAATTTCCAATTTTAACCATATCGGAGCCCTCCTGGAAGTCCAATATCCTCTTTATTGTACCAGATCTTAAGTTACTGTTACCAGACAATGTTTTAGAATTGAACAACATATTTACGCAAATGGACGAGAAAAAAAAGATTTCCCATAAAAGTACATTTAGTAATATTCTTATGTAAAACTCAAGTGATATGGATAACCTAAATCAAATATGAACAAATTTTACTTTAATAGAGAATATAATAATCAGGATTTAAAAACAAACTTGGATGTAAACTTTTTTTTCTCAATTCAACACGCCTATATATACTGACCGACGACTCCTGACTGACCCCGTATTTCCAAAAGAATATACGTTTAAACATGTAAAAAATAGATATTAAAGAGGTTTCCTAACTTGGCCTACGCGCCTAGGTTAGACTAAAATAGATTTCCCGCTTTAAAGTGCAACATAATTTATTACGTATTAAATGAGTCACGTGGTTTCATTTTGATCCGTTATACAGAGGCGGATCCAGGAGTTCAGTTTAGAGGAAGCGAAACAAAACATTGGAACAGGCACACGTATTTCAATAGAAATATAGTGAATTATAAACGAAAAACAGTCAGAATGACGTCAGACAGTATTTGTTTTATATATCGATTTCGTCACGTTTTGGTGTATTCGGCATACCAAACCATTCGAATTTTATTTGTTTATGATAACAGGATGCTTTTAATCCATTTTAATTCTATTTTAAAGGCATTTATATCCCCCCATCCCCGGATTTATTCCCTTTAACCTTTTCGGTGACCCCCCCCCCCCCCAACACCCCCACCAAGCCCCTTATAGAAACTAAATCCTGCTCATTGAACTGAACCGTTCCGCTATCTTCACGGTCAGGGAACTCTGTCACAACGTAGAGTGATTCGCGTCGACAGTTTGTCACAGATTCACGTCGACAGTATTATTGTTTTGTAAATTTTGTCACAGTTGCTAGTCGATAATCGCTGTTATGTTTATATAATCAAACGTATGAGGTATATATTTGATATTCCGGGGAATGTAGTGTATTATAGTTAAAATACGATCAAATTGAACATCTGATTTTGAATATTTCTTCAAGTTTAAAATTTTTAAAATGTCACAGGTTTGTGACGACAGGGTAACGAAGTCGTGTCGATCCTTATTTTAATGTCACGGATTCAGTGTCGATAGTTTTAACATTGTAGAATAGTGCAACCATACGCCATTATTGCCATTTACACTTCGAGTCTCGTACAGAGGCTGTCCGGCATATAGTTTTAGAGCATTGTCATTATGTTATGTCTGTGAAAGTTAGAACCGACACACAGAAGCAAAACAATACCTCGGTACTTACAGCCCAATAGCAATAGTCATGTTTCGTGAGACTTGCGCTGGTACTTTAAAACTCTGCATATAACGAATCATTTTAGGGAAAAACTGTCACTTTTTATACGTATTTACGCTTTGAGTGATGTATTTATCCAGCACATTGACTGAGTCATGTCTTGTCCTCAATTAACTGTCAAACTTTTCTGGATTAATAAAACACAACACATATGGTAACGTTAGATTCGTTTTTTATGAAATAATAAAAAACAAAATGTACATAAAAACTATCATGATCTGCAGGGGAAAACATGACAGACAAGTTAGGGTAACGTGAATACCGGCAATGTACTTGGGATTCTGGAGATGTGCTTATTTACACATGTCAATATATTGTACATCTGATCCACACTCACAAAAAAATAAATCTTGAATTTGTGTTTTATACGTTTTATATGAATATATGATTATTTGAAGGGGAAAATATTTTGTAATGTTATCTTATATATAGGCCTTACTCAGCAAAAAAAAGTCCCTCTTTTTTATAACTGATGTAGCTCTGTCTTTGTTTCATGCCCAATGTACATGTATTTTATACCCTGGCGATGTTGAGATAATATGCACCGTGTACGTAGCACTTAGTGCCCAGAACATTCATTTCCACTTTTTCCACGTGACCATGCAGTCGACAGGTTTTTCAGTCCACGTCATACGATTCGTGCAATAGAGGCCGATTTTATTTTTTTTAGTTTTTCAGTTTTCAACATGCAACGGATTTCTGAAACGGATGCAAAAAATGATAGTGGGTGGGATTACGGCCATGGTGGTCGCATTCCAGTTATGGTGCTGTCGCAAATATAATGAGACTTGAGGCAGTTTCCGATAAACCTGAACTGTTTACAGTCGCAGTGACCTCGTAAACGGTAAACCTGGAGAGACAAAGACAGGAACCGAACGTTGACGTACTTACGTTAGTGTCAGTTGCCAGCTACCTTCGCTGCTGGACAGCATGGCGTTTCAGTACAGACTATTCGTTACAATTTGCGTCGTAACTCCTAACTAATCAGAGTAGCGTGGTGCCCATACACTAGTACTGGTCAAATAATGACCCGACGTCACATCGCTGCCATGTTTTTATGTGTGCGACGTCATCTGAACTGGAGCTAAATGGCAGCCCATGTTCAGCAGGCAATATGTTTTCACATGGCCGGAAGTTTCCCTTGATCCTTGCAAAAACTAAGAATATCTGGGTCCTAAAAATGATAATCTCTGCGATTTGGCTCAGGCGTTGCTATGGTGATAGAGTAATTTGCAAAATGCATTGGTTTTGCGTTACGTTACGTCGAGACGCCGTTAAATTATTGAATACATACCTGCAAATGGTAGATTGACAAATTCTTACTCAAACTCGATGACCTAAACGTTACATAACGAGTGCCTGATAGTTTGTGACTTTTTTATTTTAAACAAAAATACTTAAACAACAGTTATAAATGATGTTTTGCACTGATTAATGTTTTTATTGACAATTTCACCTCTACTTTCGTTTTACATACATATTTAGCGAGGATTTATTAATTCTTGCGTTTTAAACATTTACTTATTCACACATGATTGTTTGGAACATTGAAACTACTAATTAATATCAGGTGAAACTCAATCTTGTAAAAAAAATTAAAACTTATAGCTGTATCCAGTAAATAATTGACTTTATATATCAAAGTATGCCGTGTTTTCCCGCATCAGATCGACGTGAATCACTCTACGTTGTGACAGAGTTCCCTGACCGTGAAACTGCATAATCATTTTGCACCAATTGAATGAAAAAGGTAGTTTCCGTTTTCCCATAATATTCCTATGTAACACTCAGTCCCCTTACAATACAGGAATCTAATTTGCTAAGACTGGGCAATGCTTTAGATATAAAGCTATAAATTAATATAAAACAAATGGATAAGAAAATGGGATTTTTTTCATTTTCCCATAGTATTCGTATATAAAACTCAAATATACTTTAGCTCCCCGGACACGCAAGAGCTTAAAACCACAAAGGCAATGATTATATTATGCTGAGGAAAAAAATATTCCCTATCTTAACCGTAATTGCCACATATTTCACCGACTGTCTGAGAAAAAACATTCCCAAATTTAACCATTTTGTTTTACCTTATTTGTCCCCTTTTGGAAAGTCAGTTCTTCCTATTAAACAAAATCTTATTTGTCACAAATACGGAGTAAAACAAGCAAATTCAGAGAATTTATGTCCCCCACTTTTTTCATGATTTGATTCAGGCATGTAGAATTGGATGGAAAAAAATAAAGGGGCATAACTGTAGAATGACATACGCCGCAACCCCTAAAATCGAACTTAGCCTGTGTTTTGTCATTATAAATTGTATTTGAAAAAAAAAAAGTTAATTCTGGCATTCATAATCTATTGCAAGGAAGCCAAAAAAAATAATGAATTTTCACAAATTAAAGGGACGCAACTCTACAACAGTCAACCTCTAAAATCGAACAGTGTTTTGTCATTCTAAACATTGCATTAAAATATAAAAATATTGGATTCAGACATTCATTAGTTATTGCACAGCAACCAAAGTGTGGCGGGTGGACGGACCAAATTTAATGTTTCTCACTTTTCACAAAGCAGAGGCAAAAAAATTAAGATTAGAGGAACATATTAAAACATTTCCGATTTCCCATAATAGTCCTATCCAAACCTAGGTCTCCTATAAATACAAGTCCCTTGATTTGTACAAATGTTAAACTCCTACTCATAGGAACATCTATTCTGAACTGAACAGCTAACCCGCAACTTCTGTATTTTTAATATAATCGTCAACAGACTGATGAGCAGCGTTACCAACATAAACAAACAAGTATGTATCGATTTGGCACGGCAATGTTCCTTCTTTTTAAAGTCCAGATTTCAAGGAAACTGCATCGATTTTTTTTGGAGAAAATACATAAAAGGTCATGTGGCAGGTTAGCTGTTCCGTTCAGTATACATGTATATCAAATACAAGAAATGTCACTGGTGTCGCACGCCCCACAAATGTCTGAAAATACGGATATATTTTACGATAGGGATTGAAATGTATCCATAAATATCACGAGTGATGGACTGACATTTCAGACCAGACACTGTTGATTTTACATTAAAGTGTGACCTTGATCTTGACATTTGATGTAAAGGTCTGGGTATTTCTACAGATTTATGCAGGCGATATATCACATTTTGATCATTTGTGTCTAGATATTAATACCCTCCATGTGAGACAAGTTACAGACTATCAGTGCGACTTTGACCTTTGAGGTAAGGTTCTGCGTGTTGCTGTTGATCAATTCAGCCAAGTGTTATCGAGATTTATTCTTTTAAGACAAAGTAGGCCGAAACTAACAAACCTTGACCTTTGAGGTACGGGTCTGGGTCTTACGTGCGACACGTTGATCAATTGAGCCAAGTTAAACCCTCCATGAGACGGTTACATACCAATTCAATTCAATAGTTTCTTCACTCAATTCATGGTAAACACGACTATACCAGATACGATTGAAAGTGTGACCTTGACCTTTGAAGAAAGGTTTTGGGCCTTACATGCGGCATTCAATCATGCCATGTTGATCAACTAAGCAGAGGTTTGAAACCCATCCATATACATGTATGACAAAGTTAAAGACCGGATACGCAATCTCACAGATTTAAGTGTTGTAGAACAAACCCACAAGTGTGACCTTTAAGGTACAGATGCGGGTCTTACGCGCAACACATTATGTTTATCATTTGCAGGAAGTGTTTAAACAAGAGGCCTATGGGCTTTAACGGTCACCTGATTGTCCAAAAAGCATTCACAAGAAAAAAAGTTTGTTTTTTTTTGTAAATTCTTATATAGATCAAGTGAAGTATAGGCCCCAATACTCAAAGACATGCAATTCACAAATTTTACAAAAGACCAATATACATCCGCAATAATGCTCTCCATTTTTTCTCAGTGCTTTCTGAAGTGATATTTTCAAAGTTTACCTCGACTATTTTGGCCCCCCGATTCCATGGCCGTGGGGACCATGCAATTCACAATTTTGATTCACCCTTAGGTACAAAAGCTGCATACAACATTTCATTAAAATTGAGCTTATGGGGTTTGATTAGAGGTAGTAAATGTCACGACGCAGATAAAAAGCGATCGCAAAAGGTCCCTCCCTCGAGACAAAGAAAAATCTTTTTAGTCTCTTATGCAATAGAAACACCCATGATTTTTATTTTAACTGGCATAGAGGTTTCACAGAAAGTGCTACTAACGGACAACACACACTTTAGCAAGTAGAGCTAGAAGTCATCAACCACAAAGACAATAATTATGCACATTTCTATTTGGAAATAGCCAGTACATGGATTCAGGTCACAAGACAAATATATATGCTTACCCAACATTTTTTGACAAGCATATAAATGCAAATTATAACACAGGTCAAAATGACAGATTCAGCTGTGGCCGTGTTCAAAACATAAGCGTAAAAGTTGAACAAAACTGATAATCTTGTTTTTTTTCTTTATTTTTTTAATTGATTTTTTCCCATTTAAAACTCAGTCTTCTTCTTTACTCCTGCAAACATAAAAGAAAATAGCTATAAATGACAACATAGTATAATACACAAGAATTAACTTAAACTTTCATTATACTAACATTTACAACTATTTCTGAGCAAAATTACTGACTGGCAACTCTTAGGCCATTATAAATTAATTGTGAGATTATCATCCAAATTTTTCTTAAAAACGGGGAGGGTATGAGGATTTTATTTTTTATTTTTAAAATTTTCGACGTTATCTAAAAGTTTTTTTTTCTTTCAGGGTCATGAAAATTATAAGGCAGGCGGGGGTGATAAGCTAGCAATTAATTTATTATGGCATTATTCAGTTTGGTATGCTTTTTATCGTTGTTCATTTGGACCTCTTCAGAAATTCGAGTTCAACATGCAGCTTTCTGAAGAACGAAAGTCAATGATTGGGTTTTTTCATCACAAAAGGTCACTAAATATTTCTCTTGAACGTCTCACAATGACATTCATGCACTTTTCTCCACAAATTTATAGCACCTAACATTATTTTTCCATAATATCAAGACAAAAATGGTAATTATTAATTCCACATAGCATTAAATATTTCAATGGCATTTCATACACTGCGACTCAAAGTGCATTTATGCCTCAGACTGGGCCCTGCACTTTATCAGGAAGAAAACCTAAATTCCAGCAAAAATAACTTTGCTATTCCGACTTAAAATGGTATGTTTAATGTTTTTCTTCCTTTCTTTCTTACATTTCTTTACCTGGCAATTTCAGTTCAGATTGATTGATTGAATATTTAGCGTCAATTTTATGCCATTGAGGGCTAACAGACAATCAGTTAACCTAACCACTGTTTCCTGAATGGTTAACCAGTACTCTAGTACACCCAATCTCCGCAATTAACTAATAACTTTCCAACTTGAATCAGCAGTGAGACAGAGATGAGACACAATGGTGTGTGTGTGTGTGTGCGAGAGACCCCTGGAATGATGCACTAATGACTGAGCTATCAGACCCCGCAGCTGTCAGAAGTGTGCCTGAAATTAATCCAGGGGTTCAGACTGAATACCGATTGGTTCTCCAAAGAACAGAGCATCAGAAAAAGTCAAGTCAACAAAAACTTTCAGAAGAACGAAAGTCAATAACTGTTTTTTTCATCATGTGTATTTATTCTTAATAGCAGAACCAACCACGTATGGAGAATTAACGGTTACTTATTTTACTATTAATATGTAGTCAATGCCATTTCAGTATTAATACCAAAGCACTTGACCAGTACATGACAGACTTTGAGCCAGCGTGAAGGTTTATTTTCGATGCAAGCTCCACCCATGGATTGTTCATAGTCATATTCAGCAGAAAAGGGCGTGTAAGAAGTTTCCATAAAAAAAATATTAACTGTTCGGTGATTGAATACTGATTATTATGAGGTCGTTTCAGAGGGAATGGCTGTCACAAAAAACTAAAATGGTGCTTGTTTACTTCGGTCATGGAAATCAGAAAACTCAATTTCGTAACATGTTTGTAAACACTATCAATGAAATCTATTTTTTTGATTTACAATTTGGTTTCTACTGAAAACAAACTATTTATAGATCTACATGTACATATATAAAGGTCTAAATTATATTTACATCTGGAACATCATATTGATCAGCGTCAATCCCATCAATCACGTCATGGGGAGGTTTACCATCAACACTGCAACCTACAGACTGGGCTGTCCCTGAAATCATTTTCAATCATACCGTAAATACCAGACTGCGAAAAAGACCCAGTCGGTCTTTTTTCTGGAAATTGAGAAGAGGCCAGACAAAGCCTTTGAAATTTGGAAGAAAAAAAATGTGACTGAGGGGAAAAGGCTTTAGCAAACTGGATTTTTTTTATTAACACTGTTAAGATCATGGTCTAACAGATAAGATATTACAATAATACTTCATATCCAGTTGTTTTTGTTATCCTCTATGAAAGGGAAAAAAATTCATTTAGTGGAATTTTTTTGCCTCAATAGGGAAAAAACTTTTTGTAATTTGGAAGCCGCCAAATTTTGGCCTTAAATTGTTTAACAAGATGCGAGTCTACAACATTTTTAACCGGATCACAGTAGCTTTCCAACATTAAGCCCAACTATTTTTACGACTTTATATCGAAATGGATCAATCCGTGCAAGATGTTGGAAGCAATTCACATAGTTTCTTTGCTGAAACTAAGTAAACTTATGTCAAAATGATAAAATTTAGAAAAATGAATTTAATGTACATTTTAGGTCTTTTGTCTTTTACATAATAAAAGAATTGAATTCTGACTAATTTAGAAAAGTATCTAGTTTTAAAAGATTAGTCCTGAAATGTTTGGGCACAGACTGTATACAACATGCAGACTGACTTGTCCCTGATATCAGTTTCAAGTAGATTATAGAGATGTGCATAATCCGAAAGTTCAAAATACACAGCACACAATAGACAAGCTTTCAACTCCACCCCCCCCCCCAAACCATGGAGGACCTCATGACAGATCAGATGGGTCGATGAAGACCCCTCAGCCATGGAGGACCTCCAACAGGCCTTGTACCCCTCAGAAGATGTCCACACACAAGCCTCATAATTGCAGGACCTCTTGTTATCATTGTATGTCAACTGTGATATTGTGATGGTCGTTAATCATTGGCTTTATTGTGGAAAGCGGCTACTTGTCTTTCGTGTGAAGGAGAATGTGAGAATAAACTCGCCATGTCACATCTTTTATCCTTCACATGTGTGTAGTATTAGCACCCAATTGTAATCACAGAAAGGTGTTTTTTCCCCCAAAGTCACAAAAATATTATGATCCTTCTCAATAAAACGGGTATTTACAAAATATACAAGTTTGTCTTTGTCACTTCCCTTGCTTGAACAAGACAGGAATGTAGTGGGATTACACATTTTTACCCTCCTAAACATCATGAACTTTTAAACAGTTTATTGCCCTGAAAATAGGTAAGAGTGAACAGAAGAAAATTTAAACAAATCAGCAAATGTCCCCACAATGAGGCGATACCTGACCAGACAAAGAACTATCAATCAGCAACCATTCAAATGGAGGAAATGATAAAGAAAATTGTAAGCCTCATAATTGCAGGACCTCTTGTTATCATTGACATTTCAACTGTAATATTGTGATGGTCGTTAATCATTGGCTTATAAATGAACATATTGAACACAGAGACAAAAGTTATTGTTACAAAGTGACCTCATTCGCAAAGTATTTTTTCACTTAACATTCAAAAGCTAATACATGTCTTGATTGTTATAATCATAGGTCACATCATCCATGTTATCGTAACTGACTTGTTCAATTACACAGATTCTTTCGCAATGCAATGAAAATAAACACCTGTTGGTGGTCTAATAGGCACTAGCTACACTAACATAACAGAGCTTTTTTTATCTACTAAACAGAGGCCGATATCTGGTTTATTCCCAATTGAATTGAAAAATTATGCCCCCCTCCCCAAATTGATTTTTTATTATAGAATTTTTCTTAACATTTGGGGAAAATAAAACCACTGGATATGAAGTATTACTGTAATATCTGATAGTTAATGGTAAGAGCATGATCTTAACAATATTACACTGTTTTTCCAGTTTGCTACAACCTTTAAACCCTCCAAAACAATCTTGAAGGCTTGAACTTCTTCCCAATTTCCAGTAAAAAAGTCCAGTGTAAATTATGAACATATGAAACTGCTCAATTATAGTAGATTTAACATCTTAATATATTAATTTAAACTATCCAGTCATTCAACTCCCAACAGAATTTCTACTTGCCTTTGGCTACTGGGAAAATTCGAGTTCACATACTGCTTTCTGAAGAACGAAAGTCAACGATTGGGTTTTTTCATCACAAAAGGTCTAATAAATATTTCTCCAGAACTTGTCACAATGATATTCATGCACTTTTCTACACAAATGTATAGCACTTAATATTATTCTTCCATAATGTCAAGACAATAATGGTAATTATTCATTCAACATAGCATTCAATATTTCTATGGCATTTCATACACCACGCCTTGAATTCCAGTTTAACTAACATGTTTGCTATCCTGACTAAGCAGATTGGATTCAACGGTTATGATTTTCGTTCTTACATTTCCTTACCAGGCCCTGTTAGTTCAGTAGCGTGCCCGACTATCAATCCAAGGGTCCAAAGTTTGAATAGATATACAATTTTGGGTACTATTGTCACAAATATTCAACAGAATTCTGTTAAAAGGTCACTTATACCACGTGATTGGTTCTCCAAAGACCAGAGTTTCAGAAAAAGTCATGTCAACAAAAACTTTCAGAAGAACGAAAGTCATAACTGTTTTTTTCATCATGTGTATTTTAGTCTTAGCAGAAGCAACCACATATAGTGAACATATTCCAAAATGTTGCGAAATTAGCAATTTTCCTAAAAGGGAACTTTGGCTAATTTAAAAGGCAGAAATGACCTGCAATGTGTGGAAACTGTCTGCAAATGTCGCCACAAGGAGGCAAAACTGGAATGGGGAAAAATCTATTAACAACCTTTTTTTCCAATTGGAGGAAATAATAAAGAAAATTATAAGCCTCATAATTGCAGGACCTCTTGTTATCATTGACATTTCAACTGTGATATTGTGATGGTCGTTAATCATTGGCTTATTAATGAATATATTGTATACAAACAACGGTAATTGTTACAAAGTTGCCTCATTTGCAAAATATATTATCACTTCAGATTAAAAAGCTAATACATGGTGTTTTTTTTAACTTACTATATAAACAAGAGGCTGATGTTCAGCTATTCCCCTCCCCCACCCCCATAATGGTTAGAACAGGATCTAAGCAGTGTTGCACTTTATTTTCAAGTTTGCTACAGCTATCAAAATATCCCAATTTCCCCTTGATCATGCCGTTTCCAACCCTCAATCTTGAAGATTTTAGCCTCTTCCCAATTTCAAGGGAAAAAGCTGTGCACAAATTATGAGAACATTTTGAAACTTCTCAGTTATAATAGATTAATATCTAATATTTTAATTTTAACTAGGCAGTCATTCAACTCGAGATAGAAACATGATAACATTTCTATTAATCTTGGGCTACTGGAAAATTTGAACCCTGGTGTTACTGACAGTGCTCTCAGATAATTATTTGGCATAGGGGTAATTTATCCCCAGTTTCTGAAGCTTTGGGGTAAAGTAATTGGCATAATTTCAAAACTGACATGGGTATTGCTTAATACAACTGTAGAATATGCACATGTATATGAATTCACATGTATGTAAATGGTAACGCTTTATGCATATAAGCACTTGTATTTCCATGGGATTTATATGCTGAGCTTCTTAATAGTGAAACTTGGATACCACACAATTATAAGTTACTGCTAACTTCTGACAGAACAAATACTTTGTTACAAAGCAAACAGGGTTGCCTTCAGCACTGTTAAACAGCAAACATATCTTAATGCCTGAGCTCTGCTCCATTAAAATTATTATATACTGCATGCTTACGAGGTTGAGCCAAGTGTCCAGGAAAATAAGACTGCCAATATTAGCAAATGTTTAACTGAACTAACATAGCCCTGGGTTTAACCTCAGGTTACTGTTTATAAAGCGTTTGTATTTTCATGCGATTTTGACTACAAGCTTCTCGGTCAAATGGGGACTAGGTTACTAAAAAGGTATAAAATAAATTACTTTACACTTCCGGTAGAATAACTACATTGGTGCACAGCAAACAGGTTACCGACATTGATCACGAAAGTACGCTTTGTGCTTACGCAATTTTCTTTTTATCATTTGTGTAATTCTCAAAAGATGTGCGTATTTAAGACATATGGAAAATATTTTTGCTGTTTAAAATCATTATTTTATTATTATTCACCAACATGCATAGAACTATCTTGAACATCTATTCAATAAAATTAATTTCAGTACACAAAATGATAATACATTTCTTATCTATAATTTTGGCATTTAGCAGTGCAAATCAGACAGATGTACTCAATTGGTGACCTCATATGCAAAAAAGTTTCACTTTACAGTCAAAAGCTAATACATGTCTACATTTCTAATCATAGGTCACTTTAATAACATGCAACATAGCTACCATATTTTAGAACAGCAAACCGGTAATTATTTTTAGGTATAAAAAAGCCACAATTCCTACGCAGATTCAAACTTATGACCATGCATCTAGTTCAGTCAGATGTGACAATGAAAAAATAATTAAGATTGAAAGTGTATCCTCAACATTTGAGGTACAGTTCCGTTTCTTGTGCATAACCAGTTTTAATTGCATGTTGATCAATTGAGCCAAGTGCTTTTGAATAAAATGTATGACAAAGTTACAGACCCTACATGATATCTCAAACGGACCCGAAAGTGTTATCAGACAAACTTGAAGTTAGTGTAATCTTGATATTTGGGGTACGGTCTGCATCTTACACACAACACATCAGAATGTCACGTTGGTCAACTGAGCAAATTGTGTTTAAAATTCATCCAAAAACAATCATACAAAACACACACTGTGGTGATAATGTACACCAAGTTTGAATTGGTTCCCAGATAAACTGTAGCTGTGATTGAAGTCGCAGAGTACAGATGCAAAAGTGATAAAACGACAGATCACACACTGCATGCCACGGAGTCTGGCATCAGGGTAATAAAAACAGTCACAGTGGGGTGTTCAACAGCCTCCATTTTCTTTGAATAGCTTAAAATGCTAGTGTTCAACTTGCCAGAACTGACCAGGGTCTACGACTTACCAAGAATTTCCTTCATGGTTCCAGCAAGGTTCTTAGACATACTTCTCTCCCTCATTGTGCGGGCAATCTTCAAGATGTCGTCAAATGATAAGTTACCAGAGTGTTTCACTGAAAAAGGGATTGGTCAATGTACTTGATATGGATAATATTTCTTTGCCAACATTCAATAATCTAACCAGTTTTTTATGTCCCTAAAAGATTGCAGTGTCAGATTTTAATCAAATGTCCCTTAAAATTCTCTCTTCTTATAGTTCTCCAGTCGGACAAATGGCATCCAATTTCGAAATGTGTGGGAAAAACTATCTTGACCAGTACTTACCACCCTGTAGTGATCCCTAAATGTTGAACACCTTTGGCAGATTCAGGCACTGTTTACTCATTGAAAATGGTAGTGACATATAAATATTACTGTCTTTCCATTACATCTATATGTAGCCAGGCCCCATTAGCTCAGTCAGTAGTGCATCTAACTTAACCCAGGGGTTGCGAGTTTGAACCCCCGGCCAGTGTCCATGGAATCACTTGTAATAAACATGATCATAATCAAGTGACCAATGATCAATCATTCAATAAAACTTGTTTTAAATGAATATATTAAAACAAGCCTTGTTTATTACTTGATAGTTAATACTCTAGCAGATGGAACATTTCTGCATTTGGGATTTAGAGATATCAGTTTTTTCCCCCATCATTTTGAAGATGACCCATACCCTTGGTAAAAGGAATTTTAGCGACAGTTTCATTAAAATTTGGAAAATGTTTGCGTTTGATTTATATTTAAAGACAGACAACAGCAATGTGTATATAAACTTTAAAGATTTCGAGTGTTATCAACGAATTCAACAATCACCATCTTTAATCATACAATTTAACTCTAATCTATAATCTATCAACAGCCAAGAAAACTTAGTACTCATAGAAGAATATCTAATTGCACGATACATTGATAGCTATGAACTAATGATGATTTATTAAGAGTCTATGACTAGATAATTATCCAGAACATGTTCCTATGAAACAAGAGCTCACATTTGTTGGCTTTGAGAGCACTGGGAAGCCATCAGCCAATCTATGTCATTATGTTAGATGTTTAACATTTTGTTTAGAATCTTGCTGAATATGAAACAAGACCTTGAAGATCAAACTAGGATCCATCATGATAATGACTGATCAATTAATCCATTTTTGGACACAAACTACCAGACATCAATGAAATCAATTAAACAGCACTAATGCTACCTTCTCAAACAAACATCTATGTGTATCCATACCAAACTTAATAGCAGTCAGAGTGAGCATTTGGTCAGGACAAGAAATATTTAATGAATGTCCTTAATATGTTGATTTTAAACATTCAATAAAAGTTTGGAAAGGGAGGACATGTAGCTTTTACAAGAAATTTCAAGCCCTGCAGGGTAACAGATATGCAACACAAGCTAGATAATATATATGATGTCCACCAAACGATTAACATTTGTCAGCAATAAAACAAGAACATGGATTTTGACCAATTAACTGTTACATATCTTTAGTTACCCGCCATGTTTGTAATTACGGTATTAATTTCACTATAGAAGGGACAAGTTGCGACTATTATAAATCACAACTATTCATTTTTCAAAGGAACTGTTTCGAATACTTTTAATTGAAATAAAAGAGAACTTGATACGAGTGCAATCATATACTAAGGGTACGTACACCAAGTATATATTGAGCAACAAGTCTATACTATATATAAAATCTGAATATAGACAGGACTCTTGTTTACCCATTTTTCAGGCCATTATCCTGCCCAATTCCCAATGACAAATAGTATCTTTTTTCCCAATCCAAAGATGTTGTATGGTGTTTTAGTGTCGCTTTCAACAATTTTTCAGTCATATCACAACAATGTCTACTTGAGACAGTATTCTAAGCGTCCAATCCAATGTAACAAAATTTCCAATTTCAAAATGCAAAGAAACCAAAAGAAATATTTGGGGGAAAAGTTTTGAGATATTTTTAATATGATTTTTATGTAGTCTACAAGAATATCACATTTTTTATACATTTAATATACATTACACATATATTGTTACATATATTGGAGGAACCTGTGCTATTTAATTTTCCCAATATTTTTAAATATAATGCTATTACACCCCCCCCCCCCCCCCCCCCAAGCCAGGGGGCCCCCTACTCCACTGCCGTAAGTGCGAACAAGAGCTTTGATAGAATTTAAATAGGTAAACTTGTGTGTAATAAATTCACATTAAAATCTTTGCGAATCTCCAAGAATATAAAACAAAAAAAAAACAAACCCACCATGTTTGACCTTCTTTCTGTCCCTTGGGGGCTCCTTAAGGGCCTTAATGATGAGAGAGGCTGCACTTGGTACAACATCAACCTTGGCTTGTCTGTTTTGTACGGTCAGTCTCACAGTGATCTTCAGGCCCTTCCAATCTTGTGTGCCTTTCACAATATCATCACCAATTTTCTTTGGGGACTACAACAGAATATTTCACATATATATCTCAAGAAAATTGAGAGCGCAACATGTTTGTATTTGAACAAATTTTTTGCACAAATATAGTTTAACTATGTTTGTGCTACATGCGTGGCCCCTTGTTTTGCGAATACCTTTAAACCAAGTGCAGTGCTGTAATTAAAGTCCACATTTGCATACCATCAATCTCAGGCATTTCACTGCTCATCTTGGGAGATTCCATGAAAACAAAACCCTGTTGATCTTTCATGTTGATAGGGTCTTTATGCCATTTTCAACATATAAAAATAAAATATATATATGGCATAATTGGTGGAGCAATACCCCAGAATGAATATGGAGTAGAACCACCGTCCTTCCACAAGTAACTGGCAAACTTTCTCACATGAAGTTTTTGGAGCAAGCGCGACTTGAATTTAAGAACCTAGCGGTGAAAGGCAAGTGATCTTAAAACGGCAACTGATCGACTACTCAGCCAACCACCCTAAAATCCTGTTAATAAATATCTGGCCTCTACAATCTTATTTTAAGCATTAATATAGGGAAAAAACACGATTTTTCAATCGGAAAGTAGCCAAATTTTGGCCTGTTTAAAAAAAAAAGAGGTAAAAAGCCCTGAAATTGATAGAATTGAATACAATCAACAATTTACTGTTTTTTGTTTCTAAGATTGTTAAACGAGAGTACAAATGACATGGTTTTAAAATGGACAACCACTTACCAAACCCAATGGGCCGATCTTTGGAGCAAGGGAAGAAGTAGCTGGAACTTCACCACCCACAGCCTTCACAAATACTGAAATAACAAAGATTTCAATGCTGTACACCTGAGAATATATACCCAACACAATCTTACTCTATAATATGCAGAAACCACCCAAGGTTCTCCAGCAAATATATATCCCTTTTATTGTTATATCAAATGGCACTGCACATTTCTACAAACAATTAAATGTCAGTTTACTGGTCCAGATAAATTTTGAAATTGCAGACATTTACACCAACAGGATCAATTAATTCTATTAATTTTCAGTCACAATTTTAACAATAAATGGCAATACAGTATACGGACATAATATCGATTAAAAACATGATCACGTTGTCTTGAACTTCTTCAGCATCTCAAATAAGTACATTTACTTATTCATAACCATCAAAATTATGTATGTTAAATACATATAGTTATCAATATTTCAACAGATCCCTTTAAATAAGAAGAGAAATTAATGACATCATAACAAGTTATACCATTCAGGACGACACGTTTCTTCCAAGCTTCACATCAGTCTGCAACGTTACAACTTCATTAAATTCACCTTACCAGTAGTAATTGCAGTTGGATCAAATTTAGGAGGCATTTTGCTTGTTGTTTAAACCTTAGTTTTCGTTAAATCGCCGGAGTAGGTGTTGGATGAGTCCGATTCTTTGGACACGACCAAAAAGTTGCACCACCCCGATGATTGAGATGGCGGAAAAGGAAGTTCAGAGGCGGTGTCATAATTATTAGCTGTACGTGCTAATCACTCGAAATCTTGCTAAATTCCGGTTCATCTTGAACGTCTTTGACTTTATTTTCTTTCTTCCGATATTTTTGTTTGTAGCAGGTTTGTGGCAATATGCAGTCAGAAAAAATGTTTAAAGTTAAAGGCGTAAGTCACAGCATAAAAGTTAACAGTACTGAAAAATAGCCACTTGACTGACTTCTCTGTACTAACTGGAAGCAAAGCATCAATGGGGGCTTTTTTTTAATTTTCAAAAAGTCGTACAAAACAGATTTGGTTGAAACTTGGCAAACCTGTTTTTGAATGTATGGTCTTTATGTCATGTGAATTTGAAAACAATGTGTACTTTATAACTGTCACCTTCAAAACATTTTGCTTCAAATTTTCCTCCAGTTATGATTGACATTTGATCTGAGCTCATGACCCGACTCTCAAGTCAACTACAGTCCAGCTTCTATGGAGATAAGCCACAGTGGAGCTAAAATCTATAATAAATGCTATTTACATGTTGTTTAAATGTGCAACATGGATGTTTTATAACGGGCAATTGTTTTAGGAGTACATGCATTATATCAAGTACATGCTTTGTTATTATTCCCTTAAGGAAGATTGTGTTGATTTGGAAAACATTTGTGTAACCGTTTCTAAAACACACATTTTCATAATGTCCCTTATGTGACATAGATATGCGTACCATTAGCATACTTGACCTATAACTAACCGTTAGGCAATTTTATTTTTGTTTTAAAGAAAAATAAAAATAAAAACGTAAATTTATGACCAATTAACTTTTTAGTGGGATTTTGATAATAAGAATTGTATCATCCTTCAATATAAATTTTAAGGCGTTTTAGTATACGAATATTAAAAGAAGAAGCAACTAACTGGTTATAAAGAGTTTGACAAATTAAATGCAAGAATTAATAATGTATTTCATTGAAACTGATTCAATATTGATTTTATTAAAGTGCACTAAACAATTAGTATATATTCATTGCAAGAATGTTGTCTAAATATTACATATACACTGACCATTCATAGTCAGTAATAGTTCACACAGCTACCTATCCAAACCACGTGTTTATATTTACAAATTCTAAGATATGAGCAAGCAGGCCAGTAGTTTAGCCACACCTCTCACATATTTGCCTAATTGATTACCGATAGGTTGTTCGATAAAGTGAATCCTTGCCTTTAAGGTGAATATTATGTCACCGTCTTAGAATTCAGAGTTCTTCACATTGTCATATCTTCATTGCTATGCTATATACAAAAGGATCAATCTTGGTTATGTACATGAATGGAATACTGATGCAGTCCACGTGTACATGGAATTCAGTTTTAGAAACATTGTACAGTAAGTACAATGCCGTTGATGTATCTGATATGTTTGACCTTGGAGGGGCCTTTCAGGTTGGAGCGGACAGTAATAAAAAAGGTATGCTAAGTTTGTATTATTATTACTTAATTATATTTAAATGATGTGTAGTTATAACTGCTTTTTGGAAGAAAAAATGCTTATGTTAATAATGTCAGGACATGCGTTTGTCCCTGTAAAGGCCTCACTACACAGCTGTGTCCATTCCTTTTGTAACGGTAGCAAGAGTCTTGCACTTAAAAAAGTCCTATGCAATTGAGTTTTCAATATGATCCACAGAGGCTGTGATTTCTTGCTGCAGATGACTAAAGCAAAAGACATCACTGGTGTCAAGAAAATGACTATTATAGGATTTCATCAGATGCATTTATTTATTAAAAAATCTTAGAGTGCTATTGTACTTTTTTTTTTTTTTTTTTTTTAAAAAACACAAGATGGTCAACATACGAGTTAATGTGCATTTTTATGTGCGAATACAATCCTGCTATAAAAATATATTCAAAAAGATTCTTTGTGGGTTGTTTAACCCAGGAAATGAAATACTTTATTTTATAAAGAACAAAGAACAAAATTCAACTGTGTAGTGAGACCCGAACCGTTCACGATACGGTAGGGCTTAAGCATATTTGCCACACCTATGTGGGAGGGCAAATAAACATAATATGTAGCAAATCTAAATGATTCTTTCGATTTGTAAATTGCAAAGCATATAAAAAAAAATCATGATTTAAATATGGCCGTGTGGTACATGGAATTGAAGGTTATGATTAGTAGATTACATTGCGGAGTAAAACAAAAATCACATAGCATCATTAAGGGTGTTTTAATTCAATATGTCGTGTGTGTATAAAAGGCCTTCAATCAAATTATGCATGCCATTATTTTTTTATTGATCTATTTGTTATTCAAATCAGTATATATTTGGATTTTTTGAAAACAATTGACAAACAAACCAATATTTTGGCAAAAAAGGATTAAATAATGGGGAATGGGGGCTAACTAATGTCCGTTACTCCTGGCAGTGATTCTGTCCATTTATTTTTACTACGAGATAAAAATCAATTTGGTTTTAAGTACAATGCGCCATTACAACGCATGAGTGTAGGTCAGTAATAAAATATTAATCCACGCGCGATCTAGAAACAGTTTTTGGTTATTAACCTGCACTCGCGCGTTGTAGTTGGATGATACCTTCAATACCAACTTGATCTAAACAAAAGAACCATGCGGTAAGTCAGATATAGACGCTCGCCGTCGGTAGGTATGGCTATACAAACCTGGGCCCGTTCAAATGTGAATACAAAGCTTACGGGCCCAGGTATATACCTCTACCTCGGTCGCTGCGTCACCATTTCAAAGCAAGTTGCACGTTTCTTGTTTCAAGCGTCGCCCTATTCAGTAGTATCACAGGCTGCATCTGTATTCAATTAACCGTACAACGAGGTCCAAAAAGGCGACGGACGAGAATTGAATACAGATGCATAGCCTATGATACTGGTCAATTATATTTTTACCGAAATCAGATAACTTTAAAAACAATTGAGCTCGCATACCATATCTGTATTTGGACTTCGGCCACCCAGTGACCCCTGGTGACTGACCAGGTTTTACCCGTATTAATGTACGTGAAGTTTTTTTTAAGCATTTTAGTTTAAAGAAATATGGTGTGAAATAAGGCAACATAATTTGTTGTTATATTTTTACTAAAGAAATAGGTATATACCGTCAAATTATGAAGTAGTAACTTCTGACAGTTAAATTATGGAGTATCACCTTCTAACCCGTTATAATATGGAGTAGCAACCTCTGATCATTAGATTATGGAGTAACAACTTCTGACCCGTTAGATTATGAAGTAGCAACTTCTGATCCATTAGATAGTGGAGTAGCAACTTCTGCCCCGTTAGATTATGGAATAGCACATTCTGACGTGTTATATTATGGAATATCACCTTCTGACCCTTGAAAATATGGAGTAACAACTTCTGATCATTAGATCATGAGGTAACACCTTCTGACCCGTTAGATTATGAAGTAGCAATTTCTGACCCGTTAGATAGTGGAGTAGCAACTTCTGGCCAGTTAGATTATGGAGTATAACCGTCTGACCCATTATATTATGGAGTAGCGCATTCTGACCCGTTAGATTATGAAGTAGCAACCTTTAACCCGTTAAACAGTGGAGTAGCACATTCTGACCTGTTAGATAGTGGAGTAGCACCTTCTGTCCCGTTAGATTATGGAATGGCACATTCTGACCTGTTATATTATGGAATATCACCTTCTGACCCGTGAAAATATGGAGTAGCAACTTCTGATAATTAAATTATGGAGTAACAACTTCTGACTCGTTAGATTATGAAGTAGCAACTTCTGACCCGTAAGATAGTGGAGTAGCATCTTCTGTCCCGTTAGATTATGGAATAGCACATTCTGACCTGTTATATTATGGAATATCACCTTCGGACCCGTGAAAATATGGGGAAGCAACTTCTGATCATTAGATCATGAGGTAACACCTTCTGACCCGTTAGGTTATGAGTAGCACCACCGGCTGTTAGAGTATGGGGAAGCACATTCTAACCCATTAGATTATGGTGTATAACCGTCTGAACAATAAGATTACGGAGTATCATCTTCTGACCCATAAGATCATGGAATAGCACCATTAACTTATGGAGCAGCACTTTCTGACTCGTTAGATTATGGAATAGCACACTCTGCCCCGTTAAATTATGGAATATCACCTTCTGACCTGTGAAAATATGGAGTAGCAACTTCTGATCATTAGATTATGGAGTAACACCTTCTGACCCGTTAGATTATAGAATAACACCTTCTGACCAATAAGCTTATGGAGCACCTTCTGACCCGTTAGATTATTGAGAAGCAACATCTGACTCGTTAGATTATGAAGTAGCACCTTCTGACTCGTTAGATTATTGAGTAGCAACTTCTGACTTGTTAAATTATGGAGTAGCACCTTGTGACCCATTAGATTATGGAGTAGCACATTCTGACTCATTAGATTATGGAGTAACACCTTCTGATCCGTTAGATTATGGAGTATCACCTTCTAACTGGTTAGATTATTGAGTAGCAATTTCTGACTCATTAGATTACTGAGTAGCACCTTCTGATCCGTTAGATTATGGAGTAATACCTTCCGACTCATTAAATTATTGACTAGCACATTCTGTCTCATTAGATTATGGAGTAGCACTTCCCGACTCGTTATATTATGGAGTACATGTAGAACCTGCGACTTGTTATATTATGGAGTTACAACTTCTCACTGTAAGATTATGAAGTAACACTTTTTCGTAATGTCAGATTGTGGAGTAGCAACTTTTGACCTAATAGATTATGGAGTTACAACTTCTGACTTGTTAGATTATGGAGTAGCAACTTCCTAAATGGATAAAAGGCGATCATAAAAGCTCATTTGGGAAGTTTCGGTTGAAATGATCAACAAATAATAAAAGCAGAGACAAAGTAAGTATAATCTTGCATGAACTGGTTCTCTAATTACAGCAATTAAGCACAACAAATATTACCGTACAACAAGCAACTATAAACGTGACTTACACAAATGATAAACCAGAACTGAGCAAATGTCAATTAAACTACACTCAAGAGATATGAAATGCAACACACGGTTTAGTGGGGTCTTATTTGGAAACAAAAAATGACACCAGAGGTAATTTAGTAAATCTTAAGTGAATATCAACAGACAATAATTACTGTAGGCTATGTCATGCTAAGAATGTTGAGTTTTTATATTTATTCCTGTTTTGCATTTCCATATCTCTTGCGTGTAAGTTACAATATAAACAGATATAAAATAGATTTTATACATATGAATTATTTGATGTTTTAGGTCTTTTCGGAATCTAAAAACTAAAACATTGATGATGCAGATCTGGATCATCATTTTGACATGCAAATAAAGATATTCCAATAATAATGTTTAAAGACCAAATAACCAGTGTCATATCATATTTTCACCAGTCTATAAATTCACCATCGGGTGAAAATATAATAGAATTTTGCTATAATATTTTCACCCCACAAATTTTATTTTTCAAAATTGATTACAACTACTTATTATGATAAAGAAAGCATCAAACTTGAATGCTAAAATGTATTTCGAAAAAAAGAGAACTTTGCTATAATATTTTCAACACACACTTTTATCTAAAGTTTCATGTTTTAAAGTATAGCTTGATTATCTACACTATAATGACGAACTATACTAGAACAAACAAAAGAAATCTAATTGAGAAAGTTACCCAATGTATTTGTAAGAGAAGAGGTTCTATTCTTAAGTCTTGACATACACCAAACATTTCAAATAGATTGTTCAATATAAGTTTAAAATTGATAATACATATACTTATTTTACATACAGTATATGATATAAATAGAGATCAGCTGAAAAGTAAAAAGAAATTGAACAAGCTTTGAATATAAGAAGAAACTGCTCGTTGAACCCAACCAGGCTCTGTATACTTCAGCATGCATCCAAGCTGAAATACTGGACAGTGGTATTGGAATTGTTCAGAAATAATAACATTTATTGAAAATGAAGTTTTAACTTAAGCACATATTCAAGTTGAGATGTTTTGTGAATTCAGGGCCTGGTTGATTCAAGTAATTACATTTCTGTGTATGTTTGATTGAGATTGGAAGTTTGATTGAGCAATGCAACAATACCGAGGCGAGTACAGAACAAGAAAATTAAAATGTTTTTATTGAATGAATGAATGAATGAATGAATGAATAGGGTTTTACAACATACCAACACATTATAGGAATTTGACGCCAAGAGGAAGGAAGATTCCAGGTTCACTCTTCATGTACAAAAACAACAAATTAACATACAAATTTAAAAAAATACACCAACAAATGAATATGCAGAATGAACCTAGAACCTTGATACCTGTAGAACTGCAGAGTTTCAGCAAATTCTATCGTATTACTCAAATTATCACTTCTTACGACATGTATGAGCCACAGTGGTCCTACTCTTGCCATCACTCATATGGCTCCCTGAAACCACACAGGGGTTGATAATTTAACAACAATAGTGAACATGACAAAAAATGACACCCATTCGGTAGATTCCTACCCCTCTGCAGAGATCGGCAGTGATTCTATTCTTAGCTGGAACCACACGGGCTGTTTTTATTGAAATTTCAAATATATACATGTTTGTATTGGCATAAATAAAGGGGCAGAATATAAACGTACACATATAGAGATTATTTATGTTAAGTGTCATAACATAAAAAATATAAAGTTCAAATGAACAATGAATGTATTACAAAGATGATAATATTAAAATACAGTGCAATTGTTTAACTCGAGGACAATTTCTCAGTCATATATTAAGCTACCAGAGTGTGACACTATTGTGTAAGTTTGGTAAATGCAGATATCTATGATATATGGTGAACACAAAACTGGAAGGGGTAAACAAGGGATTGAATTATGGAAGGGACACAGAAAAATGGACATATGATACAAAATGTTTGTGAAATGAGTTCTTACAACTTATAACAAAAGGTTACCATAATCTGATTGTGTATTTTTTTTGTCAAACAGATATAACCAGAAGATTATTGTAAACAATTTTCAGTAATGACCTAAAAATCAACATGCCTTTATAACGTTGTTAGGATATTTCAACTGAAAATTACATTATTGCCGAGAACCAACTGTTCTTTTTAAGTTACAGTGACCTTGATACTGTTGACCTTCACACTAGATGCAGACATTAAACAGACAAGTGATTACAAAAATTGTGATCCCATATTGCCAGATGTGGTGTCCATCCATCTTGATTTCAGACACACCTGAAAGGACTGACCTAATGTCAAGTGCAGCATTCATCTTAAGTTTTCTGAAAATACAACCAATAGTTTCGGGGAAGTAGCCGTTACAAACAAAACTTCATCGACACACTGGCATACAGACAGACAGGCACTGAGACAGTCACCTCATCATGGTTAAAAAACAAGCCCAATATCTTCCTAGATAGAACAAGTGGTGTGTATAAAATGTCTTGCTCCACGACACAGAATATAGTGCTCAATGGCGGATCTACACTTTAACAAACACAGCCTACACCCCTCCTATATTCATTAAAATCCACTATATTTTAACTGAAAAAAACATGTGTGGCCATTCAGATTTTGTATTGCACTGCATTAAGTCTACCCACCCCCATAAACTGATATCCGGGATCTGCTCCTAATGCGATGGGGATTGAACCACAGCCCACTGATCCTGGGTCCTATGCGCTAATACAAATCCACCTCTTGCTTATTTTTCTTCAACCTATCATTCATGACTTTAAAGGCCACGATACCCTGTTTTCCAATGGGAAGAATGTGCTAAAGACATTCCAACAAACATTCAAAACTACAGTTACTAATACTAATATGTCAAAAAAACAAAACATGTGTATTGAAAAATTACATATCCAAAAATACACGTTCATATTATAAAGTAATAAAATGCATGCATATACACAAAGTAAGTAGTTGTCAATATATCAAGGTAATTCTGGAATGACATCAAATACACAAAACTTTATTTTTGGATATAAGGGGTACATTCTACATCATACCCAAACTCCAAATATGATGCTTAGTTCAAATGGAATGTATGTAATAAATACTACTTGTAACAAAAAGT
Source organism: Panopea generosa (assembly GCA_029582155.1). NCBI lineage: Eukaryota > Metazoa > Mollusca > Bivalvia > Adapedonta > Hiatellidae > Panopea > Panopea generosa. The sequence continues at coordinate 51,151,863 of CM055902.1, forward strand.
AATCATAAATCCAGGCTGCATTCAGTACCCTTAAATATGTTTATACAAACGTTAATGCTTCTTAAACAGACAGATATTAAACATCAATCAGAATACTTCGCTGTTGTCCCTTCATTTCACTATTGCTCATGTGATTAAACACAAGCAAATAGCTCTCAAATGTGTGTTGTGATGTTAATAAATGTTTAAAAGAAACAGTGGCCCATTTCATTGAACATCTCAAGTTGAGATTATCATCAACTGAAAATCAATTTCTCTAAATGAGATTCATTACAAGTGAACTTGATTTGGATGAAAATCTCTAGTAAGATGTTTATTGAAACTGGAGCCAGGCTTCTGTTTCACCAATATTTTAACTTATATACTTGAAAACATAACAATCTTTTAACTGGATATTCATCTATTATATAATCAATATCAATGAAACCATATGCAGTGTTAATAGAGCCAATCTAAAATCATGATCACCTGGCTGGTTTTTCTTAAGTTTAAGTCTTTAAATATATGTTGGTGAAACATGGAGCAAGGTTATTCAGTTGACGTCAGTAAATATTTACTGTTACGGAACGCAGCCCTGATTTAAAAGAGATTGAACGCACAACTAGTTAATTTGAGAATTCCAACATTTAAGATATATGGAATACAGGTCATTTTAACATATTTGTTGATTTCACCTTTTCAGCGTTTCTCACAAACTTTTCTCATCACAGATATATCAATATGTTATGAAATATTTAAAACCTGTTAAATAATAATGTTGGGTGCAAAATCATAAATACAGTGTATCCCTTTAATGTTAAATTATCATAAATACAATGTATCCCTTTAATGGTAAATATTTAACAAACAGTTGTATAATGTTTGGGCTTGGTTTATCTGTAAAGCTTTGTTGTAGATGCTTCATGATGAATATAGACAAGGATGAATATCACAATGTTAAAAGTAGCGCTGAAATATTCCTGGAATGGTTTGTGTAAGTTATCACAGAAGGTGTCTGTATTTGGGGTTTACGTCCAGTTTACAATCCTGACATGGAAACTCCTTCACGAGGAATGGGTCATACCTGAAACACGATCAAAACAGCAGTTTTATAGGATTACCAATCCATGTATGTTCATACTGCATCCATGTACATACATACAACATCTATGTCTGTATATTCAACATCCATGTATATACATACAACATCCATGTACATACATACATACAACATCCATGTACATACATACGACATCCATGTATATACATACAACATCCATGTACATACATACAACATCCATGTATATACATACAACATCCATGTTTATGCATACGACATCCATGTATATACATACAACATCCATGTACATACATACGAAATCCAAGTATACACATAAAACATCCATGTTTATGCATATGACATCCATGTATATACATACAACATCCATGTACATACATACATACAATATCCAAGTATACACATAAAACATCCATGTTTATGCATACGACATCCATGTATATACATACAACATCCATGTACATACATACATACAATATCCAAGTATACACATACAACATCCATGTTTATGTATAAAACATCCATGTACATACATACATATAATATCCAAGTATACACATAAAACATCCATGTTTATGCATACGACATCCATGTACATACATACGACATCCATGTATATACATACAACATCCATGTACATACATACAACATCCATGTATATACATACAACATCCATGTACATACATACGACATCCATGTATATACATACAACATCCATGTACATACATACATATAATATCCAAGTATACACATACAACATCCATGTTTATGCATACGACATCCATGTATATACATACAACATCCATGTACATACATACATACAATATCCAAGTATACACATAAAACATCCATGTTTATGCATATGACATCCATGTATATACATACAACATCCATGTACATACATACATACAATATCCAAGTATACACATAAAACATCCATGTTTATGCATACGACATCCATGTATATACATACAACATCCATGTACATACATACATACAATATCCATGTACATACATACAACATCCATGTAAATACATACACAACTAAGATAAACAGAACTAAAGATTCAACATTTGGTGGTATATTCAATCGCTTCCATCCATTATTGGTGCTTTCTGCTAGCCACCTAATGATGCGTAATCTAGTATTCAATCACTTACCCTCATAAATGGTGCCACTGCTAGTATTCAATCACTTGCTTCCCTTTACCAATGATGCTTAATCTATCAATCAATCACTTACCACCATCAATGATGCTTAATCTAGTATTCAATCACTTACCTTCATCAATAATGCAACTGCTAGTATTCAATCACTTGCCATTATCAATGGTGCTAACTGCTAGTACTCAATCACTTACCATCATCAATGGTGTTACCTGCTAGCACTCAATTCCTTGCCTTCCTTTATGGTGCTAACTGCTAGCACTCAATCCCTTGCCTTCATTTATGGTGCTAACTGCTAGTACTCAATCACTTGGCTTCATCAGTGATACTACCTACTAATACTCAATCACTTGCCATCATCAGGGGTACTATCTGCTAGTAATCAATCACTTGCCTTCATCAGTTATACTATCTGCTAGTATTCAATCACTTGCCTTCATCAGTGGTGCTAACTGCTAGTACTCAATCACTTGCCTTCTTCAATGGTGCTAACTGCTAGTACTCAATTACTTGACTTCATCAGTAGTGCCTTATGCTAGTACTCAATCACTTGCCCTCATCAATGGTGCCATCTGCTAGTATTCAATCATTTGCCTTCATTAGTGGTGCCTACTGGTAGTACTCAATCACTAGCCTTCACCAAGCGTGCTATCTGCTAGTACTCAATCATTTGCGTTCATCAATGGTGATATCTGCTTGTATTCAATCATTTGCCTTCGTCAGTGATGCTTACTTCTAATGTTCAATCACTAACCTTCAACAATGGTGTTAACTGCTAGTGCTCAGTCACTTGCCTTCACCAATGGTCTTAACTGCTTGTGCTCAGTCACTTGGCTCCACCAATGGTGTTAACTGCTAGTGCTCAGTTACGTGCCTTCACCAATGGTCTTAACTGCTTGTGCTCAGTCACTTGGCTTCACCAATGGTGTTAACTGCTAGTGCTCAGTCACGTGCCTTCACCAATGGTGTTAACTGCTAGTGCTCAGTCACTTGCTTTCACCAATGGTGTTAACTGCTAGTGCTCAGTCACTTATCTTCACCAATAGTGTTAACTGCTAGTGCTCAGTCACTTGGCTTCACCAATGGTGTTAACTTCTAGTGCTCAGTCACTTGCCTTCACCAATAGTGTTAACTCCTAATGTTCAGTCACTTGGCTTCACCAATGGTGTTAACTGCTAGTGCTCAGTCACGTGCCTTCACCAATTGTGTTAACTGCTAGTGCTCAGTCACTTGGCTTCATCAATGGTGCTTTCAATAATATTCAATCACTTGCCTTCATCAATGGTGTTTACTGCTAGTATTCAACCACTAACTTTCATCAATGGTGCTTACTGCTAGTATTCAACAATGTGCCTTCATCAATGGTGCTTACTGCTAATATTCAATCACTTGCTTTCATCAATGCTGCTATCTGCTAGTATTCAATCATTTAACTTCACCAATGGTGTTATCTGCTAGTATTCAATCACTTGCTTTCATCAATGCTGCTATCTGCTAGTATTCAATCATTTAACTTCACCAATGGTGTTATCTGCTAGTATTCAATCACTTGCCATCATCAATGCTGGCTGCTATCTGCTAGTATTCAATCATTTAACTTCACCAATGGTGTTATCTGCTAGTATTCAATCACTTGCCATCATCAATGCTGCTATCTGCTAGTATTCAATCATTTAACTTCAGCAATTGTGCAATAAGCTAGTATTCAACCACTTGCCTTTGTCAATGGTGCTTACTGCCAATACTTAATCACTTGCCTTCATCAATAGTGCTATCTGCTAGTATCCAACCATGTGCCTTCATCAATGGTGCTACCTGCTAGCAAGCACTTGACTTCATCCGTGGTGTTTTCTAATAATATTCAATCACTTGCCTTTATCAATGGTGTTACTGCTAGTATTCAATCACTTGCCTTCATCAATGGTTTTTACTGCTAGTATTCAACCACTTGCCTTCATTAATGGTGCTTACCACTAATATTCAATTGTCAATTGTTTGCCTTCGCTAATGGCCCCAGTTTTTTGTTCTCTTACCTCCATGCTAGTATGGTGGCACATACCTTTAAGGTTATGTTCAGTTTATTGCCATAATTTTATTTTCATATGATGGTTGATAAAAGTGTTAGTTTTTCTACACTGAACAAAATTAAATTTCTAACCAGCCACCTTTTGTTTTACATTGCAAGCAAACCAACACAACACACTTGTTTATAGAGCTGGTACATGTGTATTTTCAATTAGTATCCTTCATTTTCTTTGTATCACCATTCAATTTAAACAAAGACATACTGATCATATTGGTTATCTTATACCCGTTGCTTTCATCTGCTTGTAATACACATTTATTACCACTTATCTTCATCAGCGTTGTTTGTACAAGGGATCTCTTGCAGACCTTCAGGTTTATGAGCACTGCACTACAGCAGAAAATTTACATTTACATTATCAAGATGTGTATGTATACAAACCAGAAATTGACAGCCAGATTTCTTCCCTGTTTCACATTTGGGTAAGACTGGACCTCGTGCCACCAAAATGCCGGCATAAATAACACCTCCCCTTCATCAATCGTACAATTGAGAGGATAGACATCAGCTAGACGAGGGAATCTCTGTAACAGAGTAACGAATGTTACAACAACAAAATCTCAATCTGCATACAAGTAAGAATAGGTAAAACAGCTCCACTGTGGTCAGTCACATGTAAGAATAGGTAAACAGCTCCACTGTGGTCAGTCACAAGTAAGAATAGGTAAAACTGCTCCACTGTGGTCAGTCACATGTAAGAATAGGTAAAACTGCTCACTGTGGTCAGTCACATGTAAGAATAGGTAAAACTGCTCCACTGTGGTCAGTCACATGTAAGAATAGGTAAAACTGCTCCACTGTGGTCAGTCACAAGTAAGAATAGGTAAAACAGCTCCACTGTGGTCAGTCACATGTAAAAATAGGTAAAACTGCTCCACTGTGGTCAGTCACATGTAAGAATAGGTAAAACTGCTCCACTGTGGTCAGTCACATGTAAGAATAGGTAAAACTGCTCCACTGTGGTCAGTCACATGTAAGAATAGGTAAAACTGCTCTGCTGTGGTCAGTCACATGTAAGAATAGGTAAAACTGCTCCACTGTGGTCAGTCACATGTAAGAATAGGTAAAACTGCTCCACTGTGGTCAGTCACATGCAAGAATAGGTAAAACTGCTCTGCTGTGGTCAGTCACATGCAAGAATAGATAAAACTGCTCCAGTGTGGTCAGTCACATGTAAGAATAGGCAAAACTGCTCTGCTGTTGTCAGTCACATGCAAGAATAGGTAAAACTGCTCCACTGTGGTCAGTCACATGTAAGAATTGGTAAAACTGTTCCACTGTGGTCAGTCACATGTAAGAATAGGTAAAACAGCTCCACTGTGGTCAGTCACATGTAAGAATAGGTAAAACTGCTCTGCTATTGTCAGTCACATGTAAGAATAGGTACAACTGCTCCACTGTGGTCAGTCACATGTAAGAATTGGTAAAACTGTTCCACTGTGGTCAGTCACATGTAAAAATAGGTAAAACAGCTCCACTGTGGTCAGTCACATGTAAGAATAGGTAAAACTGCTCTGCTATTGTCAGTCACATGTAAGAATAGGTAAAACTGCTCCACTGTGGTCAGTCACATGTAAGAATTGATAAAACTGCTCCACTGTGGTCAGTCACATGTAAGAATTGGTAAAACTGTTCCACTGTGGTCAGTCACATGTAAGAATAGGTAAAACTGTTCCACTGTGGTCAGTTACATGTAAGAATTGATAAAACTGCTCCACTGTGGTCAGTCACATGTAAGAATTGGTAAAACTGCTCCACTGTGGTCAGCACCTGCAAGAATAGGTAAAACTGCTCTCCTGTGGTCAGTCACATGTAAGAATAGGTACAACTGCTCCACTGTGGTCAGTCACCTGTAAGAATAGATAAAAATGCTCCACTGTGGTAAGAAACTGCTCCACTGTGGTCAGTCACCTGTAAGAATTGGTAAAACTGCTCCACTGTGTTCAGTCACCTTTAAGAATAGGTAAAACTGCTCCACTTAGGTCAGTCACATGTAAGAATATGTAAAACTGCTCCACTGTGGTCAGTCACCTGTAAGAATAGATAAAACTGCTCCACTGTGGTAAGAAACTGCTCCACTGCGGTCAGTCACCTGTAAGAATAGGTAAAACTGCTCCACTGTGGTCATTCACCTGTAAGAACAAGTAAAACTGCTCCAGTGTGGTCAGTCACATGTAAAAATAGATAAAACTGTTCCACTGTGGTCAGTCACATGTAAAAATAAGTAAAACTGCTCCACTGCAGTCAGTCACATGCAAGAATAGGTAAAACTGCTCCACTGTGGTCAGTCACATGTAATAATAGGTAAAACTGCTCCACTGTGGTCAGTCACATGCAAGAATAGGTAAAACTGCTCCGCTGTGGTCAGTCACACGCAAGAATAGATAAAACTGCTCCAGTGTGGTCAGTCACATGCAAAAATAGGTAAAACTACTCCGCTGTTGTCAGTCACATGTAAGAATAGGTAAAACTGCTCCACTGTGGTCAGTCACATGCAAGAATACGTAAAACTGCTCCACTGTGGTCAGTCACATGTAAGAATAGGTAAAACTGCTCTGCTGTTGTCAGTCACATGTAAGAATAGGTAAAACTGCTCCACTGTGGTCAGTCACATGCAAGAATAGGTAAAACTGCTCCACTGTGGTCAGTCACATGTTAGAATAGGTAAACATTGTTCCACTGTGGTCAGTCACATGTAAGAATTGATAAAACTGCTCCACTGTGGTCAGTCACATGTAAGAATAGGTAAAACTGCTCCACTGTGGTCAGTCACATGTAAGAATAGGTAAAACTGCTCCACTGTGGTCAGTCACATGTAAGAATAGGTAAAACTGCTCCACTGTGGTCAGTCACATGTAAGAATAGGTAAAACTGCTCCACTGTGGTCAGTCACATGCACTATGTACACATTTCTCTGTGATAAAATGATATTTATTCTAACAGAAAGCAGATATAGTAATGCCGTAATACCATTCTTAAGAAAATTAAAGGTCAAATTCATAACACAAAAATAAACTTTAAATCATCAGTAATAGAAATAGAAACAAGAGTTGTCAGAAGACAACAAAGCTCGCCTCTGGGTGTCTAAGTCCAAAAAGGACAATAACCATGCTAAAATGCAATCCAGAGTTATGATTCTTGTCTGTGTGTGTTACATTGACGATGGTGAACACACATGCGAAGTTTCATTCACATCCAATGAGTGGTTGCATAGATATCTTAAACTTTAACGCAAAAGTTTAACCTTGGTGCCTACAGATGACGACGACGCCAGGGTCATGGCAATAGCTCCTCTTGGACTTCATCCCGGCTAGCTAAAAAGTCATGATTGAATATCACACTTAAAAACATATTTTTCCAAATATTTTAAGAAATGATTAAAACTGTCAGCTGGTCATCACCAAGCAGGGAACCATCTCATTGTTAATTTTAAGAATACATTATAAACCTCTACAACAAATTGTAGAACAAGATGATAGAGTTCATGAAAAACTAACCATTATGTTTCAGATTCCTTACAACAGAACTATACACAGACAGTCAAATCTGTGTTAATGGTCACCTCTATTAAACAACCACTTGTCTTAAACAGCCACATCTTCTATTTACCATTTTTATATTTTTTAATCAACCTGTATTAAGCAGCCACCTGCCTTAAAAAGAGTCATTTTTGGCATCACCTACGTGTCCAGTATTTTTAGGATAAAATATTAAACATTTAAATGCTATCATACAAATAAAGCTAATTCATAAACTTTTTGTTCAGAAACATGTGTTCTTTTCTGCTTCTGTAATACAGATTTTACGGTCAGAATGTGAAGTGTTGTTTGAATAAATCATGTCCCATTCTAAATGCTACGACAACAACTACTCTAAATCCGATAATTCTCAATGAATAGGCCAGAATGAATGTACTAAGATTGTTTTAATAGGAGAGGCATTCAATAAGTAAGTTATTTGTCCCATAAACTGTGGACATGTAAATCGTGATATTTCACAGTTCAGTTGATTTATTTGTTATCATGCCAGCAAACAAATCATGCAATATTCAGAAGACTTTTTATTGTGGTCTTGACCACATCAGCCACTTGTACACTTCAGTTGAATGTTGTTGGAAAAAAAGCTGCTAAATGTGCTCAAATACGGAACTATACATGTACATGAATGTGCGCTGCACAAATGGAGTATGTGCGTAACATATTATCATATACATATATATATATGTATATATATATATATATATATATATATATATGTATACATATGAGAATATCTGTCCTTTATGTGAGTAGTCATGAATCCTTAACTGGATCCTACTCATATAAAGCTATCAGTTCATGTATGTAAATTTGTCCACCCTGTCCAGATGTTTTGCATGTAATTCCGTAGTATATAAGTCATGGTCAACACCAAATTTATTGGTTTTGCAGAGGCCTTGATACTGTATCTATGGTTTGCATTGTAGCTAGGTGCACTCGCCATAGTATGGTCTGTTCATTTATGTCTTGGTTATTTGGTTATTCACAAATAATTATACATATATAGTAGAAGAAAGAAAATGAAACATTTGTTCACTATTTCGAGCCCCATAGAAAGAAATTGGCAGCAAAATATGATCCACCAAAGACAGATGAAAGGTTGCATCACGGACAAAAGTGTGAAAAATATGAGGTATGTCATTTTCTTAACCAAGGTCCTGCGATTATGATTGCAGTTCTTGAAGCTTCGTAAACATTGATCAGCAACCAGAATTTGTCACTTTCTGTCACTTCAATATCACCGTCGAGGTCATGGGGTCGAATATAGCTCGGTCCATAACAATATGCTAAAGCTTGCCTGTTATTTGCAAAAGGATGGTGGTTCTATTCCTTCTGAGGTCTTTCTTCACTAGTAATACTAGATTCTGGATATGCCATTTATAACAAATCATGTGTTGGAAATGGTGTTAAACCCCGTTAAAAATGATTCCAACAATAAAGAAACATTACGCTGAACACCGCTACATTTCCTGAATAGTATGTGGTTCAACATTTTTCCGTGTCTGTTGGGTATCAGTGAGTATACACATAACAGACTATGAGGACATATTCCAGTTGTGGAAAAGTGCATTTCTGTTTTAAAAGGAGATTATTCTTAAGAAATTATTTGTATGTTTCTATTACCAATGCAACATTACTTATTGATCATCCCTCATAAATTAAATAGTTTTATAAATGGGACAATGGAAGCATGATTTCTGTGTAAGTTGTGCACTTGCTAGGTATAAATGACTAGATAAATCTGCTATCATATTACAAACATCCCTATCACGGTATGTTCAATCTAAAAATAGAATGGCATTGTTTCACAATAGTGTATTGGATTTATAAAATATTAGATTCTATGAAATTAAAAATAAACAAGCAAATTCAGTGAAGTTACATGGGTTTCTTTCTGACTATGTACCATTGGATCATTTCATCTGTAGGTGAGGGCTCTTTAAGACAGTTTTGATGGTATATTTTAGCCATTGAAGTTAATTATGAATTTTAAAGAAGTCAGACCTCAAAGTTTGGTTTAAGGATATCCACCGGTGACATGACCATAGAAGTGGTGTCCACCAATTTCTTCTTGCTGAATTTTCCTGCTGTTTGATTATACGACAGCATTGCCTCAGGAATATGTGCCTCGTATAGTCTTGTATTGTTGTGAGGCTCAAACAGAAGTACTTGCTTTCTTCCACTGATCTGTAAAAATAAAATTAAATGACTTGTCTAATTATTATCGTGCTAGCTATAAGCAAACTGATTAAAATATGGGTGCATGTTTGGTCTATTGCTACAAGTCATAAAGTTTATAGAGTCAGTTTATCACATGTAGCCATTGGATAACTTCTAACTACTCCCTTCATAGGGACAGACTTCCGCTATGTTGAGAGGAAGTGTGACCCAACATCTTTGATACATTTGTTTAATTTCAAGTTTACTGTACATAGTTACTTTTTTAGCAAATATTATTTCACAAATGTGTTGGTGAAACCAATGAACTATTAAACTGAGACAAACATTAAAATAATGGTTGTTAGCTCTCTCCTGATTCAAGTTTTCAAAACTGGCTAGGTACTAGGTAGGTTTTATTGTAAAAGAAAAGACAATAAATTCAGTGAAGTTACCTAATAAAGGTGTCCACTAAGATTTGACTACAAAGTAACAAAAAATAAAATAAATACACTAAAAATGTACAACACTGAATCAATATCAAAACACATGCCTGGCATAAGAAATTGTCAAAAGGGTCAAAGTGAAGTTTGCCCAGTGTGTTACCATCACTCAGCCAGATGTTCTTATGTTTCAAATCCAACATTTTGTTGAGAAACTCCATTTCTTCAACGTCCTCTTCCAGCTCCGGTATACTGTCAGCTATTGAAGAGTATTCCAAATAAGCTGATATTCCTGTTCTGCTTTTATTCGAAACAGATTCAACTAAATCAAGAAATTGTGAAAGTTTCATTGTAACTGATGCTGGTCGAACAACAACCAAGTCAGGAAAATGGAGTTGATTGATTATATAACCAGGAATTTTGAAGGAGTCATAATTTTCAAAATGATTTGCTGAATCCACACCTTCAAACTCTCCTGATGGAGTTAACTTTATGTGGACAGAATGGTTTCCATAGTTATCTCTTAAATACTGGTTTGTCCATTTTTGCATTGCTAACCAGTGATACATGGCACCAGTAAATATAACTGGTTTTGATAGTTTTAAGTAGTTGTGAAAGAACTCGGAGCTTGTGGGATAAGGTACCTTTTCACACGTTTTGATTCTATTGTAACTATTTTCATTATAACTTGTAGGTTCTGTTCTATGTCCATCTTCACATGAATCATTTGTACAATATGGTGAGCTTTTACCCTTAAACAGTTTTCCCATGTTAACATTTGATACATTTTCGACATGGAAAAGAGAGTGTAAGATTTCCTCCCTATGCTGTCCTTCAAATGATATCTGTCCTTTACTTGTCCTATAAGTTTCACATTTATGGTTGATAAAGTCAACAATGAGATCTGTTTTCATCATGCCATTATACATTTCCACTTCTGGCATTGTCGGGCCTAAACTTCCTGTCGACAAACAAGTCCTGTCCGGTTTTCTTTTCGAGAAAACAACAAGTTCTTTTTTAGATGTGCCATCAAATTTTTTGATTTTCATTTCTTTACCAGAAGGCCATCTGAATGTGTTGATGTCCAGGTCTCCAACCACAACACCGTCATCTGCCAGGAAAGCATTTTTTATTTCTACAACAACAGACCTTAATTCCGGTAATGCATTCGTCGAAATTCCGACAAAACACGAGTGATCGAGGATTTGAGATACGTCTACCGGAGTGAACACGTATGCTGATGGTTGGTGTTCATTTGTATTTACTTGACAAGTAGAAATAAATTCAATAAACAGGACAACACGAAGAATTAATTTGTGTCTTTGCATTGTTGACGTAAACGCCGCCATTTGCGAAGGGACATAACTCGAAATGTTTTATGCGTAATAGTTACACAATTGTAATAATAGCTCAACAACTAAAAGTTTGTGACGTCGGAAATGTTTAATTTTTTTTTCATTAGTAAGAAATATCGATAGTGTTGTTATAATTTATTGATTATATCATTAATAGTTGATGATATGTCGAGATTCCTCTGATTTGATATAATTAATCAAGGAATTCTTTAGATATACAAATCCTTGATTTAATGTGCCAATCGAAGTAGATCTACTGCCATTGTTCAATTCATGTTGTCAGAACAGGTGATTATGCTGCTGGTGCTGCTGCTGCTGCTGCTGATGATGATGATGATGATGATAATAGGTGTTAATATTGGAAATTCGTTATCTTGATACGGGTTAATTATCACTGTTGCTTTTTTCCACAGTTCTAAGCATCACAGTATTATAACTTTTGATTATAGGTCTTAGGAAAATAAATGTTTTTAGTTCATTTTAACATTTTGAAAAATCCTGATTAAATCCCTAAAATCACTAAATAAGTCAAAGAAACATTAAATTAATCAGCACCTTGAAAATAACTATATTCTGCAAACATATTGTTTTGTAATCGTTGATCTGTAAATAAAGGTATACGCATATAGGCCTACTAACGATTCAATTATTTTCGTCAATGATATTTCTCGATGCTTTAAAATATTTTTTGCCAAGATAGAGTGAATTTAAAACATTTTAGATACTACATGAATGCATACTCAATGCTATGTGAATTCTTACCCTTATATATCACATATATTGGCACACAGCTAATGTGAATTCTAAAACCAGATACTTCACATATTATGCCCAACTGTTCAAGTTATTTCTATAATGTGTGATTCTAAACATAAATATGTCACGTACCACTGTTCTATGTGAATTATAAGATACAACTTCACATAAGTTGGTCAATGGCCTATGTGAATTATAAACATAAAACGTCATATAATAGGTGAATTCAAAACATCCAACTTCACATGCTATATCCAACAACATATGTGAATTCTAAACATAACGTTTCACATAGTATGCCCAACAGCTTATGTGGATTCTAAACATAACACTTCACGTAGTATTGCCCAATACCTAATGTGAATGTTAACCATACTTCTTCGTATTTATAACGCATTATATTTATGTGAATTCTTAACACAAAACTATCACATACTACGCGCAAACATTTGTGATTACATCTCGTAAGACGTCATATACTATGCTCTAGCGGTTATGTGAATTCTATACAAAACACTTCACATATAATTGCCCTAAAGCCAATGTCAATGTTAAACATAATACTTCGTATTTATAACACACAATATATCGATTCAGGAAGCGAGTTCTAAAGATGATATTTCATAAATTGCCTACTTGATATGCAGAATCTAAAATATAATATTTGTTATTTACCAAATGACTAAGTGAATGATATAAATGACTAGAATCTAGAGCACAGAAACAAACATTAGTCCAAAATAACTGATGATTTTCCTAAAATATAAAAAAAAATATTTGACCAATGTATTTATGAAACTCAGCGGTATAAGGGAGGTAACTGTCGATCCGTTAAACAGGAATACGAAGATACTTTCAAGCGGAAACACTCGTGTAAGCTTATCTTGCATCACTGAAATAGTCTTACTGTTTTTTTTCTTGAACGAAAATAGTTTGTAACAAGTCAAATTCGAGAACCAATTATGAAATATTTCTATTCGTATTTTTTGTGAAACAGAAATGACCAGAAAGAGGCAGAAGGTCAATGGGGAACTATAAGTTTACAAACAATGCTATGAAGAAGAATTTTACTTCCGATTTTAATATAGGAGGTCATCTTTGACCTGTACCAGGTAAGCCACTGCTGCTACGTTGCTAATACACCTTCACCCACTTGAAGTATCTCGAATCTTTGACCTGTACCATGTAAGCCACTATTGCTACAATACTAATAGACCTTCACCCACTTGAATTATCTCGAATCTTTGATCTGTACCATGTAAGCCACTGCTGCTCCAATACCAATAGATCTTCACCCACTTGAAGTATCTCGAATCTTTGACCTGTACCATGTAAGCCACTGCTGCTACAATACTAATAGATCTTCACCCACTTGAATTATCTCGAATCTTTGACCTGTACCATGTAAGCCACTGCTGCTACAATACTAATAGATCTTCACCCCCTTGAAGTATCTCGAATCTTTGACCTGTTCCATGTAAGCCACTGCTGCTACGTTACTAATAGACCTTCACCCACTTGATTTATCTCGAATCTTTGACCTGTTCCATGTAAGCCACTGCTGCTACATTACTAATAGACCTTCACCCACTTGAATTATCTCGAATCTTTGACCTGTACCATGTAAGCCATCGTTGCTACATTACTAATAGATCTTCACCCACTTGAAGTATCTCGAATCTTTGACCTGTACCATGTAAGCCATCGTTGCTACATTACTAATAGACCTTCACCCACTTGAAGTATCTCTAATCTTTGACCTGTACCATGTAAGCCACTGCTGCTACATTACTAATAGATCTTCACCCACTTGAATTATCTCGAATCTTTGACCTGTACCATGTAAGCCATCGTTGCTACATTACTAATAGACCTCCACCCACTTGAAGTATCTCGAATCTTTGATCTGTACCATGTAAGCCACTGCTGCTACATTACTAATAGATCTTCACCCACTTGAATTATCTCGAATCTTTGACCTGTACCATGTAAGTCATCGTTACTACATTACTAATAGACCTTCATCCACTTGAATTATCTCGAATCTTTGACCTGTACCATGTAAGTCATCGTTGCTACATTACTAATAGATCTTCACCCACTTGAATTATCTCGAATCTTTGACCTGTACCATGTAAGCCACTGCTGCTACGTTACTAATAGACCTTCACCCACTTGAAGTATCTCGAATCTTTGACCTGTTCCATGTAAGCCACTGCTGCTACATTACTAATAGACCTTCACCCACTTGAATTATCTCGAATCTTTGACCTGTACCATGTAAGCCATCGTTGCTACATTACTAATAGACCTTCACCCACTTGAATTATCTCGAATCTTTGACCTGTACCATGTAAGTCACTGTTGCTACGTTACTAATAGATCTTCACCCACTTGAATTATCTCGAATCTTTGACATCTTAAAAAGGAGTTTCATACAATTATACTTACGGACATTGATGTTCCAAAGAGTAATACTTGACTTGCTTGATCTTAATTTCATCTGACAATCCCAGTAAGATCTTGTTTTTATGTACATACACATTTGGGGATATCAATATGAGCAACGAATAGAAAAAGTGCATAATCAGTTTTGTTCTAGATATCTTAGACTTTCTAAAACTACATTCCATACATTGTCTAGAAGTGAAAGTGGTAATTGGTTAGTTTTTAGCATACATGTCGTACAGTATATATACACACATGTATGTAATTACAACTTTTATGAAAAACAGCTTATTCAGTACATTAAAATGATCATTTATGTAAGATATTTATTGACCTATTAATGTCTATGAACATCACAGAATGTCGGCTCGGAGATGGTGGTTGAAATGTAAATATCAGCTCGGAAATGGTGGTTGAAATGTATATGTCGGCTCGGAGATGGTGGTTGAAATGTAAATGTCAGCTCGGAGATGATATTTGAAATGTATATGTCAGCTCGGAGATAGTGGTTGGAATGTAAATGTCAGCTCGGAGATGGTGGTTGAAATGTATATGTCAGCTCGGAGATGGTGGTTGAGATGTATATGTCAGCTCGGAGATGGTGGTTTAAATGTATTTGTCAGCTCGGAAATGGTGGTTGAAATGTATGTCAGCTCGGAGATGGTGGTTAAAATGTATATGTCAGCTCGGAGATGGTGTTTGACATGTAAATGTCAGCTCGGAGATGGTGGTTGAAATGTAAATGTCAGCTCGGAGATGGTGGTTGACATGTAAATGTCAGCTCGGAGATGGTGGTTGAAATGTATATGTCAGCTCGAAGATGGTGGTTGAAATGTATATGTCAGCTCGGAGATGGTGGTTGATATGTATATGTCAGCTCGGAGATGGTGGTTGACATGTAAATGTCAGCTCGGAGATGGTGGTTGAAATGTATATGTCAGCTCGGAGATGGTGGTTGAAATGTATATGTCAGCTCGGAGATGGTGGTTGACATGTAAATGTCAGCTCGGAGATGGTGGTTGAAATGTATATGTCAGCTCGAAGATGGTGGTTGAAATGTATATGTCAGCTCGGAGATGGTGGTTGAAATGTATATGTCAGCTCGGAGATGGTGGTTGAAATGTATATGTCGGCTCGGAGATGGTGGTTGACATGTAAATGTCAGTTCGGAGATGGTGATTGAAATGTATATGTCAGCTCGGAGATGGTGGTTGACATGTAAATGTCAGTTCGGAGATGGTGGTTGAAATGTAAATGTCAGCTCGGAGATGGTGGTTTAAATGTATTTGTCAGCTCGGAAATGGTGGTTGAAATGTATGTCAGCTCGGAGACGGTGGTTGAAATGTATATGTCAGCTCGGAGATGGTGGTTAAAATGTATATGTCGGCTCGGAGATGGTGGTTAAAATGTATATGTCGGCTCGGAGATGGTGGTTGACATGTAAATGTCAGCTCCGAGATGGTGGTTGACATGTAAATGTCAGCTCGGAGATTGTGGTTGAAATGTATATGTCGGCTCGGAAATGGTGGTTGAAATGATTATGTCGGCTCGGAGATGGTGGTTGAAATATATATGTCAGCTCGAAGATGGTTGTTGCAATGTAAATATCAGCTCGGAGATGGTGGCTGAAATGTTTATGTCAGCTCGGAGATGGTGGTTGAAATGTATATGTCAGCTCGGAGATGGTTGCTGAAATGTTTATGTCAGCTCGGAGATGGTGGTTGAAATGTATATATCAGCTCGGAGACATTGATCAAAATGTATATGTCAGCTCAAAGAGATTGCTTGAAATGTATATGTCAGCTCGAATAAGGTGGTTGAAATGTATATATCAGCTTGGAGATGGTTGATTTTTTTTATGGAGAAATATAAATACATCTAGATCCTCTTGGAGGTTGATTGAACGTTCTTTAAACTATATGATTGAACGTTGTTTTCTTTTTTTAAAATATATACCTCTAGGTCAAATTGGTGAATGAAGTTATAGCTATTTCTTTGAAATACATAATATAACTTGAAGATGATTTTTCAATAAATAATTGATCTTGAATACTTTAGAAATGTACACGTATATAATTCAATTCAAAGACATATTTTTACTTTTTAACTATATTGATTTCGATCATCTTGGATATTTTTTAAATATTCACAAGAATGTAAATTTGGAGACTGGTTTTATGTATACCTGTGCATAATCGATTTTAGTTAATTACTTGACAAGTCCGTCATCGCACGGTTTATGTAACGCGGATAACTACTGTTTCTTATGCAACCAATTGATACTTAAATATCTATATATACCTGTCTTATGTATGTTTTACCCATATAACAAACAAGAACCTTTACTGTATCACGTTCAATCAGTATGATTACATGTTGTTCCGGGATACATCTGACATAAACTGTATACTTTCATTCATTTCTACTTAACCGTTGTTTGCCCACGTTTCTGCACTTTATATAATTTAATTAGTTATAAGGGTGATTTATTCTAGT
This sequence comes from Panopea generosa, assembly GCA_029582155.1. NCBI lineage: Eukaryota > Metazoa > Mollusca > Bivalvia > Adapedonta > Hiatellidae > Panopea > Panopea generosa. The sequence continues at coordinate 51,169,367 of CM055902.1, forward strand.
CCTTACAATTTCGTGCTTATGTAATGAATAGACCTTCTGAACGTCAAAAATGATATAAAACCGTTTAACCAATTGGAAACTACAACTCGCACTAATTCGTGTACTCAAAAGTAGTTATTTTTTGGAACCATTATGGAAACGGAACCTGTCTTGTATTTTGACACCTGGCATTTGATAAAGAGGCGCATTTGTGAATATCTACGTTTTCCAGTCATTAAATACTCAAAATTTAATACTGTTTTTAGAGTTTCGTAGCGAAACTATAATACATTACTATAGATGGTAAGACTATGCCAATATAACTAATCGAACTAAAAAACATGATTTAAGACAAAAACATATATATAATTTATATATAAACACAACTGGAGAATGGTAATACGCCGTTTTATTAAGAGATCGGTTATCACTTTAATCAGATGAAAGGGGGGTTGATTATCACCGCTAGCGTAGGAGAAATAAAATAAGCGATTAACATTCAGAACAAGATGCGTCATTTTCAAACACAAAATTGTCCACGCTGTAATGCAGGTTTTGACTCGTACTCGTATAATAACAAACAAAAATAGATTGAGTTTTAGGTTTATACTGAGTGCAGTTGAAAAGTTTTTTTTAAAAAAATGTCAAAGCAGGTGCAAACAAAGTGTCTGTTACAGAAGACGAGTTGCAATCACATTACAGTAACGAAGATTACATCTGAGAGATTGTGTACAGTGCATATTTGATAACATGTGTGCAGTCCCAGATCACTTGAATGTGTATATAACTGACATGTTATCGGCATGTTATGTAAAACAAGATATACATGCGCGTTAGACGATGTTCCAACTCTGATATGAAAGATAAGTAAATTAATTACATTTTCATTTGAACGTGACCTGTTCTTTGTGGGATACATGTAGTTGAGAGTTTGGGCGTGTATTTTATTTCATACGCATACATACTTTGCGGAAAACATTTTTTCCCGAAACTTTTATCTTGATAGTAAACGTGTAGCGCTTTTGTTTGTGTACGTGCGTGGAAGCGTGTCCGATGCCTCAGATATTATTCCACCACCTGTTACAAGAAATAACATAGCTTGTGTTAGTAAAGGAAAGTTGTTTGTTTTTCGAATAATTTTATACACACAGAAAAGAACAAAAAACATTTCAAACATATAAAACACCTGTCATTAATTTCCACATATTATATTGATATGAGTCGATGAATTGATGAAGTACTTAATAAATATGATGAGGGCCTTATGGAGTTATCTCATTAATTATCCTTACTATTATTATTATTAGAAGTATGACTATTTTGTTACTATTATCATTATTATTATTATTATTATTATTATTATTACTATTATAAATAATAAGAATAAGAATAAGATTAAAGATAATGATATTAATATTATTATTATGATCATTACCGTCATTATTATCATCATCATCATCATCATTATTTTTATTTTTATTTTTATAAGTATTATTATTATCATCACCATCACCATTATCATTCTTCTTCTTCTTCTTCTTATAATTATTATTATTATTAATATTGATATTACTTTTATAAACAGTGTACCTATATACACAACTTCACCTAGTTAGTAGAAATATTGCACTCTTCAATTGGTTTTATGTTTCCTGTTTGGATCACATTTTTTAATCTTAAAGTAAATGTCAAGTGTCCACACAATTGACAGCAACCTACATTATAATCACACCCCAGTATTAAGCCTATAACACTTCACTTGAGTAGAACATTAACCGCCGACCTGTTAACACAACAATAATAAGTAGGGATGTCACTTAGCCGAGTTCAACGGTCCTTGACATCTGGACCGGACATTGTTATATATAACTTTTTTCATTTCATGGTTTATGAGATTAAATCATAAAGACACATTTAATTTAGGGCCTGATCAAGTTTTTTTTTAATAATTTTGTGACAGTGCTCATTGTGGTGCGACATTCTGTGATCGATTGTTAGTGGGTACGATTTACCTGTCAGAACCGTTTGTTGTAACATGATGCAGTCGGTATAATTTACCCACCAGAACTATTTGTTGTTGTGCCTTGAGGCAGTGGGTACGGTTTACCTGCCAGAACCGTTTGTTGTGCCGTGAGGCAGTGGTTACAGTTTACCCACCAGAACTGTTTGTTGTGCCGTGAGGCAGTGGGTGCGGTTTGCCCGCCAGAACCGTTTGTTGTAACATGAGGCAGTGGGTACGGTTTACCTGCCAGAGCCGTTTGTTGTGCCTTGAGGCAGTGGTTACAGTTTACCCACCAGAACTGTTTGTTGTGCCGTGAGGCAGTGGTTACAGTTTACCCACCAGAACTGTTTGTTGTGCCGTGAGGCAGTGGGTGCGGTTTGCCCGCCAGAACCGTTTGTTGTAACATGAGGCAGTGGGTACGGTTTACCCGTCAGAACTGTTTGTTGTGCCTTGAGGCAGTGGGTACAGTTTACCCGCCAGAACTGTTTGTTGTGCCATGAGGCAATGGGCGCGGTTTGCCCGCCAGAACCGTTTGTTGTAACATGATGCAGTGGGTACAGTTTACCCGCCAGAACTGCTTGTTGCGCCTTGGGGCAGTAGGTACGATTCATCGCCAGAACCGTTTGTTTTGGCATGAGACAGTCGGTATAATTTACCCACCAGAACTATTTGTTGTTGTGCCTTGAGGCAGTGGGTACGGTTTACCTGCCAGAACTGTTTGTTGTACATTGAGGCAGTGGTTACAGTTTACCCACCAGAACTGTTTGTTGTGCATTGAGGCAGTGGGTGCGGTTTGCCCACCAGAACCGTTTGTTGTGGCATGATGCAGTGGATACAGTTTACCCACCAGAACTGTTTGTTGTGCATTGAGGCAGTGGGTACAGTTTACCCGCCAGAACTGTTTGTTGTGCCTTGAGGCAGTGGTTACAGTTTACCCACCAGAACTGTTTGTTGTGCATTGAGGCAGTGGGTACAGTTTACCCACCAGAACTGTTTGTTGTAACATGAGGCAGTGGGTACAGTTTACCCACCAGAACTGTTTGTTGTGCCGTGAGGCAGTGGGTGCGGTTTGCCCGCCAGAACCGTTTGTTGTAACATGATGCAGTGGGTACAGTTTACCCACCAGAACTGTTTGTTGTACCTTGAGGCAGTGGTTACAGTTTACCCACCAGAACTGTTTGTTGTGCATTGAGACAGTGGGTGCGGTTTGCCCGCCAGAACCGTTTGTTGTAACATGAGGCAGTGGGTACAGTTTACCTGCCAGAACCGTTTGTTGTGCCTTGAGGCAGTGGTTACAGTTTACCCACCAGAACTGTTTGTTGTGCCGTGAGGCAGTGGTTAGAGTTTACCCACCAGAACTGTTTGTTGTGCCGTGAGGCAGTGGGTGCGGTTTGCCCGCCAGAACCGTTTGTTGTAACATGAGGCAGTGGGTACAGTTTACCCGCCAGAACCGTTTGTTGTGCATTGAGGCAGTGGGTGCGGTTTGCCCGCCAGAACCGTTTGTTGTAACATGAGGCAGTGGGTACAGTTTACCCGCCAGAACTGTTTGTTGTGCATTGAGGCAGTGGGTGCGGTTTGCCCACCAGAACCGTTTGTTGTAACATGATGCAGTGGGTACAGTTTACCCGCCAGAACTGTTTGTTGCGCCTTGGGGCAGTAGGTACGATTTACCCGCCAGAACCGTTTGTTTTGACATGAAGCAGTTGGTATAATTTACCCGCCAGAACTGTTTGTTGTGCCTTGAGGCAGTAGGTACGATTTACCCGCCAGAACCGTTTGTTGTAGCATGATGCACTAGGTATGGTTTACCCGCCAGAACTGATTGTTGTGCCATGAGCAGCAGGTACGGTTAACCCACCAAAATCGTAGTTTGTGGCATGAGGCAGTGGGTACAGTTTACCGGCCAGAACTGTTTGTTGTGCCATGAGGCAGTAGGTACAGTTTATCCGCCAAAACTGTATGCTGTGGCATGAGGCAGTGGATACGATTTACCCACCAGAACCGTTTGTTGTTGTGCCATGAGGCAGTAGGTACGGTTTACCAGCCAGAACCGTTTGTTTTGGCATGAAGCAGTAGGAATGGTTTACCCGCCAGAACCGTTTGTTGTGCTTTGAGGCAGTGGGTACGGTTTACCCGCCAGAACAGTTTGTTGTGCCATGAGGCAGTAGGTATGATTTACCCGCCAGAACAGTTGGTTGTGCCATGAGGCAGTGGGTACGATTTACCCGCCAGAACCTTTTCTTGTCGTGCCATGAGGCAGTAGGTACGATTTACCCGCCAGAACAGTCTGTTGTGCCATAAGGCAGTGGGTACGGTTTACCTGCCAGAACTGTTTGTTGTGCTTTGAGGCAATGGGAACAGTTTACCCGCCAGAACCGTGTGTTGTGCCATGAGGTAGTAGGTACGATTTATCCGCCAGAACAGTTTGTTGTGCCATGAGGCAGTGGGTATGATTTACCCTCCAGAACCTTTTTCTTGTCGTGCCATGAGGCAGTAAGTACGGTTTACCAGCCAGAACCGTTTGTTGTGGCATGAGGCAGTGGGTACGATTTATCCGCCAGAACCGTTTGTTGTAGCATGAGGCAGTAGGTACGGTTTAACAGCCAGAACCGTTTGTTGTGGCATTAGGCAGTGAGTATGATTTACCCGCCAGAACCGTTTGTTGTGGCATGAGGCTGTGGGTACGGTTTACCCGCTAGAACCTTTTGTTGTGCAATGGAGCAGTAGGTACGGTTTACCCGCCAAAACCGTATGCTGTGGCATGACACAGTGGGTACTGTTTACTCGCCAGAACCGTTTGCTGTTGTGCCTTGAGGCAGTGGGTACGGTTTACCAGCCAGAACTGTTTGTTGTGCCACGAGGCAGCTGGTACGATTTACCCGCCAGAACCGTTTGTTGTGCCTTGAGGCAGTGGGTAGGGTTTACGGGCCAGAATCTTTTGTTGTGCCTTTAGGCAGTGGGTACGATTTACCCGGCGGAACCGTTTGATGTGCCATGAGGCAGTGGGTATGATTTACCCACAAGAACCGTTTGTTGTGGCATGAGGCAGTGGGTACGATACACCCTCCAGAACTGTTTGTTGTGGCATAATGCAGTGGGTACAATTTACGCGCAGGAACCGTTTGTTGTGCCTTGAGGCAGTAGGTACGATTAACCCGCCAGAACCGTTTGTTGTGCCATGAGGCAGCGTGTACGGTTTACCAGCCAGAACTGTTGCTGTGCCTTAAGGCAGTGGGTATGGTTTACTCGCCAGAACCGTTTATTGTGCCATGAGGCAGTGGGTAGGATTAACTCGCAAGAACCATTTGTTGTGTCATGGGGCAGTGGGTACGATTTACCTTCTAGACACGTTTGTTGTAGCATAATGTAGTGAATACGATTTACCCGCCATAACCGTTTTTTTAACTTGAGGCAGTGGGTATGGTTTACCCGCCTGAACCGTTTGTTGTGCCATGAAGAAGTGAGTACGGTTTACCCGCCTGAACCGTTTGTTGTGCCATGAAGAAGTGAGTATGGTTTACCCGCCAGAAACGTTTGTTGTTTCACGAAGAAGTGAATATGGTTTACCCGCCAGAAACGTTTGTTGTGCCATGAAGAAGTGAGTACGGTTTACCCACCAGAAACGTTTGTTGTGCTTTAGGGCAGTGGGTACGGTTGACTCGCCAGAACTGTTGGTTGTGCCATGGGGCAGTAGGTATGATTTACCCGCCTGAACCGTTTGTTGTGCCATGGGGCAGTAGGTATGATTTAACCGCCAGAACCGTTTGTTGTGCCATGGGGCAGTAGGTACTATTTACCCGCCAGAACCGTTTGTTGTGCCATGGGGCAGTAGGTACGATTTACCCGCCAGAACCGTTTGTTGTGGCATGGGGCAGTAGGTATGATTTACCCGCCAGAACCGTTTGTTGTGCCATGGGGCAGTGGATACGATTGACCCGCCAGAACCGTTTGTTGTGCTTTGAGGCAGTGGGTACGGTTTATCCGCCAGAACCGTTTCTTACGGCATGAGGCAGTAGGTACGATTTACCCGCCAGAACCGTTCGTTGTACAATGAGGCAGTGGGAACGATTTATTCGCCAAAACCATTTGTTGTGGCATGAGGAGTGTGTACTATTTACCTGCCAGAACCGTTTGTAGTACCATGAGGCAGTGGGTACGATTTACCCGCCAGAACCGTTTGTTGTGGCATGAGGCAGTGGGTACGGTTTTCCAGCCAGAACCATTTAATATGGCATGAGGCAGTGGGTACGGTTTATCTACCAGAACTGTTTGTTGTGCTTCGAGGCAGTAGGTACGATTTATCCGCCAGAACCGTTTGTTGTGCCATGATGCAGTGGGTACGGTTTACCCGCCAGAACTGTTTGTTGTAACATGATGCAGTGAGTACAGTTTACCCGCCAGAACTGTTTGTTGTGCCTTGAGGCAGTGGGTACGGTTTACCCGCCAGAACTGTTTGTTGTAACATGATGCAGTGAGTACAGTTTACCCGCCAGAACTGTTTGTTGTGCCATGAGGCAGTGGGTACGGTTTACCCGCCAGAACTGTTTGTTGTGCCTTGAGGCAGTAGGAACGATTCTCCCGCCAGAACCGTTTGTTGTGCCATGATGCAGCGGATACGGTTTTCGCGCCAGAGTTGTTTGTTTTGCCATGAAACAGTGGGTACTGTTTACTCACCAGAACCGTTTGTTGTGCCTTGAGGCAATTGGTACGGTTTACCAAACAGAACTGTTTGTTGTGCCATGAGGCAGTGGGTACGGTTTACCAAACAGAACTGTTTGTTGTGCCTTGAGGCAATGGGTACGGTTTACCAAACAGAACTGTTTGTTGTGCCTTGAGGCAATGGGTACGGTTTACCAAACAGAACCGTTTGTTGTGCCTTGAGGCAATGGGTACGGTTTACCAAACAGAACCGTTTGTTGTGCCTTGAGGCAATGGGTACGGTTTACCAAACAGAACTGTTTGTTGTGCCATGAGACAATGGGTACGGTTTACCAAACAGAACTGTTTGTTGTGCCATGAGGCAATGGGTACGGTTTACCAAACAGAACTGTTTGTTGTGCCATGAGGCAATGGGTACGGTTTACCAAACAGAACCGTTTGTTGTGCCTTGAGGCAATGGGTACGGTTTACCTAACAGAACCGTTTGTTGTGCCTTGATGCAATGGGTACGGTTTACCAAACAGAACTGTTTGTTGTGCCATGAGGCAGTGGGTACGATTTACCCGCCAGAACCGTTTGTTGTGCCATGAGGCAGTGGGTACAATTTAACCGCCTGAGCCTTTTGTTGTGCCATGAGGCAGTGGGTACAATTTATTCACCAGAATCGTTTGTTGTGATATGAGGCAGTGAGTACGATTTACCCACCAGAACCGTTTGTTGTGCCATGGGTAGCAGGTTTGATTTACCCACCAGAACCGTTTGTTGTGCCATGGGGCAGTAGGTTTGATTGACTCACCAGAACCGTTTGTTGTGCCATGAGGCAGTAGGTATGATTTACCCACCAGAACCGTTTGTTGTGGCATGGGGCAGTAGGTTTGATTTACCCACCAGAACCGTTTGTTGTGCCATGATGCAGTAGGTATGATTTACCCGCCAGAACTGTTTGTTGTGCCTTGAGGCAGTAGGTACGATTGTCCCGCCAGAACCGTTTGTTGTGCCATGAGGCAGTGGGTACAATTTACCCACCAGAGCCTTTTGTTGTGCCATGAGGCAGTGGGTACAATTGACCCACCAGAACCGTTTGTTGTGCCATGGGGCAGTAGGTATGATTTACCCGCAAAAACCGTTTGTTATGCCATGAGGCAGTGGGTTCGATTTACCCACCAGAGCCTTTTGTTGTGGCATGAGGCAGTGAGTACGATTTACCCACCAGAACCGTTTGTTGTGGCATGAGGCAGTGGGTACGATTTATTCACCAGAACCGTTTGTTGTGGCATGAGGCAGTGGGTACGATTTACCCACCAGAACCGTTTGTTGTGCCGTGGGGCAGTAGGTATGATTTACCCGCCAGAACCGTTTGTTGTGCCATGAGGCAGTAGGTATGATTTACCCATCAGAACCGTTTGTTGTGCTATGGGACAGTAGGTTTGATTTATCCACCAGAACCGTTTGTTGTGCCACGGGGCAGTAAGTTTGATTTACTCATCAGAACCGTTTGTTGTGCTATGAAGCAGTAGGTATAATTTACCCGCCGGAACCGTTTATTGTGGCATGAGTTAGTAGGCACGATTAACTTGCAAGATCCGTTTGTTGTGCCATGAGGCAGTAGGTATGATTTACCCGCCAGAACCAATTGTTGTGACATGAGGCAGTAGGTACGATTTACCGGCAAGAACTGTTTGTTGTGCCATGGGGCAGTAGGTATGATTTACCCGCCAGAACCGTTTGTTGTGGCATGAGGCAGTAGGTACGATTTACCCGTAAAAAACTTTTGTTGTGGCATGAGGCAGTAGGTATGATTTACCCGCCAGAACCGCTTGTTGTGTCATGGTGCAGTAGGTATGATTTAACCGCCAGAACCGTTTGTTGTGCCATGGGGCAGTAGGTACTATTTACCCGCCAGAACCGTTTGTTGTGCCATGGGGCAGTAGGTACGATTTACCCGCCAGAACTGTTTGTTGTGCCATGGGGCAGTAGGTATGATTTACCCGCCAGAACCGTTTGTTGTGCCATGGGGCAGTAGGTATGATTTACCCGCCAGAACCGTTTGTTGTGGCATTAGGCAGTAGGTACGATTTACCCGCCAGAACTGTTTTTTGTGCCATGGGGCAGTAGGAATGATTTACGCGCCAGAACCGTTTGTTGTGCCATGGGGCAGTAGGTATGATTTACCCGCCAGAACCGTTTGCTGTGGCATTAGGCAGTAGGTTCGATTTACCCGCCAGAACCGTTAGTTGTGCCATGAGGCATTAGGTACGATTTACCGGCAAGAACTGTTTGTTGTGCCATGAGGAAGTAGGTATGATTAGCCCGCCAGAACCGCCAGAAACTTTTGTTGTGCCATGAGGCAGTTGAGGACTCGAGTTTCAAGGAAAAGCCTTCATTCCCCGAATGATTATTCTGATTTTGTTAGAAGTATACAATATTAAATCGTGACAATGATAACGTATTTGTAAAACAAACTACCTACTTTATTTAAATAGCAAACTTCTACTTTATTTAAAACACACACATCTATTTTTTTTCGAATATCAAAATGACAAACTGCTTATTTAATTCAAATAAAAAAACTTCATACTTTATTCGAATATCAAACTTCTTGCTTTATTCTAAGAACAGATTTCCTACTTTATTCAAATATCAAGTTACCTACTTTATTCGAATATTAAATTTCCTATTTTTTTTCAATTATCCGTTGAAACTACCTACTTTATTCGAATATCAAACTTCCCGCTTTATTCGAATATCAAACTACCTACTTTATTCGAATATCAAACTACCTACTTTATCCGAATATCAAACTACCTACTTTATTCGAATAGCACACCTCCTACTTATTTCGAATATCAAAATACCTACTTTACTCGAATATCAAACTTCCTTCTTTATTCGAATATCAAATGTCCTACTTTATTCTAATAACAAACTTCCTATTTTTTAATATCAAACTACCTACTTTATTTTAGTATTAAACTTCCTGCTTTATTCGGACATCAAACTACCTACTTTATTCGAATATCAAACTTCCCGCTTTATTCGAATATCAAACTACCTACTTTATTCGAATATCAAATTTCCTGCTTTATTCCAATGTCAAACTTCCAACTTTATTTGAGTAAATAACTTCCTACTCTATTCCAATGTCAAACTACCTTCTTTATTCTAAAAACACACTTCTTACTTTATTCAAATACCAAACTACTTACTTAATTCGGATATCAAACTTTATTCCAATATTAAACTTCCTACTTTATTCGAATATCAAAATACCTACTTTATTCGAATATCAAACTACCTACTTTATTTGAATATCTAACGTCCTACTTTTTTCGAATATCAAGCTACTTACTTCATCCGAATATCAAACTTCCTACTTCATTCAAATATCAAACTACCTACTTCATTCGAATATCAAACTTCCTACTTCATTCAAATATCAAACTACTTACTTTATTCGTATATCAAACTTCTCACTTGAAACTACCTACTGTACTTATATTACCACCATACTTTGTCTTCATTTTTTATTATATGGCATTACGTGTATATACTATGTAAGAATTTGTTTCGCAACCGATGCAAAATAATTAAGTTCAAGCATTGAACTACTCGTATAAAACCAATATTAAAAAATGTTCAAATTTGCATTTGTATGTAAATTTGCAATCCTTGTCATTCCAAACTAGAAGCGTGGCGTGGTCCATGGTGTATACACACAGAGTTCAGAGTTATGTGTATTTGTTTGCAATTTAAAGTGCATGAACTCACAAGCATCTAACTAGAATTTCCAATTAAAGGCAGTTTTTTTTTTGAAAATATTATTTTGCCAATGAAATGCATTTACTAGTATCTAGTAGTATGCAAAAGTATAACAAAAATAACAAAACCAACGTAGTGATGACTGTGAACAATTGCATAAGGTTTTCTGATTGAATCTAGTAAAAAATTATACAAATTCTGCCCCGGAGCCATCTTGCATCTTTTGTATGGCGATCAGTACTTTAAACAATTCTCTGAAGTTCATGGCTGGAAGCAGCCATCGCGGAGGGTTAGTATAATTTTTGTTTAATTATGTTTTTTTTTCTCATCAAAATTTATAAAGCAAAAATACTAGAATAAAGATAGAGTGAAAATCACAATGCGTGTGATTATTTTGGTATTATAATTTACCGGACAAAGACGCTGCGGTATCACATTTCCACAAAAACACCACGTCGCCTTGTTGTAGTAATCTGCCTCCGATATATCTGACATTTAACAAAGGTTTAGACAGAAAGCAGGAAACCAGATACAGTTATATCGCCTTGTTCGCCTCATTTAATTTGTAAAATGTCACCGGCAGCTTTCGCTGAATGAACTTCAATGGAGTTACTGACATGACGTGGTGGGAACATGGTTAATAGTGCCAAGTGAGCTTAGAACGTTCAGTCAGCTCAAAGCATCCGCAGCCCCGTTCACAGTGTTCATCGATTACCGTGTTTGTAAAAGAAACACACATGGAAAGGAAAGATCGGTCAATAACCTTTTTGTAAAATTATATTTTGAACTCAATTTGAAACACAAACATGAATACTTAGGACACCACTAGCATATTCTTTATTACTATTATTTGCTGATTGTTTGTTTTCAAATATCAAGGAAGGTTACATGTAAAGGCACTCACTTTTGATACATTTTCATTAACATAATTTGTATAAGAATATTTCTGAAAATTATGCAACATATTTGATGCAAATATGAGATTAATATACAAGTATGCAAGCAATAGAAGTGTAAAATGTATTTTAGTGAAGAGAACAAATGCTGTAAATATTCATAACTTCGCGCAATTACAGGCTATCACGTGACAATCGACAATTGTCGCCTTTTAATACTCCCGTACCTACAGATGATGTAGGTAGAAATACAAAAATATACTTTTTTTTCTTTCTCTTTCTGGGTGTGTGTTCGAGTACTAGTTAACCTTTCAGGGTCCCAGGAAACAGTGGTAAGGCTAACTGATCGTCTGTTAACTCTCGATGGCATAAAATGACGCTAAATATTCAATCAATCACTCAATCAATCCTCTTTCTCAGGACTTTATATATATCTAAGATATTAATTTATGTGGAATAGCAAGTATTTTAGAAAGTTACCACATTTATTTTGATGCTGGCAATCAAAATGATTGAAGCCAATTCTATTTCAATAGACCTGGTGGGTCAAAACGTATCGTGGTTAGATTGTTTACATATTGTTTCTCTGATGGTATCACAAACCTAAAAATTATATTAAAAAAAAGGAACATGTCATAAAAAAAACTATGCTTTTTATCTGTTTGTAATGGCAGAAATTGGATCAATGAAAAATGTTTCAATGTATATTTTGAGTCTGCTCTCTCATTTGGGCATTAACATTGTAGTTGTGGTGTGAGACGTACATTGCCAACGCGGTTGACGTAACATATGTTTCTGTCGTTAATATAGATGTCCGTCTAATAATGTCATCTAAGATTTATCAACCTGACTCCACAACACCTGTAAAATATATAACCTATGCCAACGTTCTGGAATGAAAAATGAAATCAAACATAAACATGATATATATGTTCACCAGGACAAACACCGTTCGCTCCTATCAAGATGTATTTTGTAATAAAACACGGAATGTTTTAGTTTCATTTTCTTCGCTAGGTATGCAATTATTGTCACAGCGATTAAAAACAGGTCCTGAAATATTATATGTTCATGAACTTGACAGAAAAAGTATGAGGCCGTCATTTACATACAAAGTGTTTATAAATTAACTTGATTTAATGTACTTCTTACAAGTGAGTACTTCGTCACAGTTCTTATTTATACAAACGTTGACATCAAAGGTAAGCAAATAAACAAATTGTACACTAACATAAAAGGTTATTTAGACTTAGTTTCTGTAGCCGTCGCTGGCGTTGATTATAGCCGACGTGACTTGGATTATTTCGTATTTATATCACAGGTTAAGCGGGGTGGTAGTGTATTAGATGGAGTGTTGACCGCTCACGGCAGAGGTCGGGGGTTCGATCTCAGAATCGACACGATGACCTCTCAGGAGCAATACTCATGCAATACTGGTTATACAAAGAAAACGGACTCGAAAACGGTTTTTTATAAGCTTTGAGTTGACTTTGCAATCGAACTAGAACAAATAAGTACAGTGTATAAACTAAATTACGACTTCCTTTGAATTAAGAATAACTGTAAACACTAATATATCCCGTACAGCGGCGTAGCTGCCTATAAGTTACAACACCACGGGTTAAATATTATTTCCGTCAACAAAAGTATACTTACTCAGTTTTACATCATCTGCGCTGCTAATGAAATCTATACAATGTCTTGATGTTTAACGTATTATTTTGGTTAAACAATAATCGAATCGACAAATGAATCAAAGTTTCTTTTGTTAGTTTGAAAAGATTATTATAGTTAGAAATACACTGAATCAAGACATTCTTTTAATGCCCGCTTTGTCCGCATCAACAGCATCTACGGCATCAACGGCATCTGTGACATCAACGGCATCTGCGGCATCTGCGACATCAACGGCATTTGCGGCATCAACGGCATCTGCTACATCAAAAGCATCTGCGACATCAACGGTATCTGCGACACCAACGGCATCTGCGGCATCAACGGCATCTGCGGCATCAACGGCATCTGCGACATCAACGGCATCAACGGCATCTGCGACATCAACGGCATCTGCGACATCAACGGCATCTGCGGCATCAACGGCATCTGCGGCATCTGGGGCATCAACGGCATCTGCGGCATCAACGGCATCTGCGGCATCAACGGCATCTGCGGCATCAACGGCATATACGGCATCAACGGCATCTGCGGCATCAACGGCATCTGCGACATCACAGGCATCTGTGGTATCAATGGCATCTGCGGCATCAACGGCATCTGCGGCATCAACGGCATATGCGGCATCCACGGCATCTGCGGCATCAACGACATCTATGACATCACCAGCATCTGCGACATCAACGGCATCTGCGGCATCAACGGCATATACGGCATCAACAGCATCTGCGGCATCAACGGCATCTGCGACATCACAGGCATCTGTGGCATCAACGGCATCTGCGGCATCTTCGGCACCAACGGCATCACCGGCATCTGCGACATCAACGACATCTGCGGTATCAACGGCATCTGCGACATCACAGGCATCTGTGGCATCAACGGCATCAACGGCATCTGCGGCATCAACGGCATCTTCGGCACCAACGGCATCTGCGACATCAACGGCATCTGCGACATCAACGGCATCTGCGGCATCAACGGCATCACCGGCATCTGCGACATCAACGACATCTGCGGTATCAACGGTATCTAGGACATTAACGGCATCTGCGACATCTGCGGGATCAACGACATCTGCGGCATCAACGGCATCTGCGACATCACAGGCATCTGTGGCATCAACGGCATCTGCGGCATCAACGGCATCTTCGGCACCAACGGCATCTGCGAAATCAACGGCATCTGCGACATCAACGGCATCTGCGGCATCAACGGCATATACGGCATCAACGGCATCTGCGGCATCAACGGCATCTGCGACATCACAGGCATCTGTGGTATCAATGGCATCTGCGGCATCAACGGCATCTTCGGCACCAACGGCATCTGCGACATCAACGGCATCTGCGGCATCAACGGCATATGCGGCATCCACGGCATCTGCGGCATCAACGACATCTGCGACATCACCAGCATCTGCGACATCAACGGCATCTGCGGCATCAACGGCATATACGGCATCAACGGCATCTGCGACATCAACGGCATCTGCGGCATCAACGGCATATACGGCATCAACGGCATCTGCGGCATCAACGGCATCTGCGACATCACAGGCATCTGTGGTATCAATGGCATCTGCGGCATCAACGGCATCTTCGGCACCAACGGCATCTGCGACATCAACGGCATCTGCGGCATCAACGGCATATGCGGCATCCACGGCATCTGCGGCATCAACGACATCTGCGACATCACCAGCATCTGCGACATCAACGGCATCTGCGGCATCAACGGCATATACGGCATCAACAGCATCTGCGGCATCAACGGCATCTGCGACATCACAGGCATCTGTGGCATCAACGGCATCTGCGGCATCTTCGGCACCAACGGCATCACCGGCATCTGCGACATCAACGACATCTGCGGTATCAACGGCATCTGCGATATCACAGGCATCTGTGGCATCAACGGCATCAACGGCATCTGCGGCATCAACGGCATCTTCGGCACCAACTGCATTTGCGACATCAACGGCATCTGCGACATCAACGGCATCTGCGGCATCAACGGCATCACCGGCATCTGCGACATCAACGACATCTGCGGTATCAACGGCATCTGCGACATTAACGGCATCTGCGACATCTGCGGGATCAACAGCATCTGCGGCATCTGCGGCATCAACGGCATCAGCGGCATCAAAGGCATTTGCGGCATCAACGGCATCTGCGGCCCCAATGGGATCTGCAGCATCAACAGCATCGTCCAATGTCATGAAGGGATGCAAACTCACATTCGACAAACAAGGCCGAAAGAATGAACCACGGTCTAACCTAACAAAACTCCATTATGAAATCCTATGGAGATATATACTTAACCGTAAATGCAAATATAGACGCGGAAACAATGAATTTCGGACCTCTGTTAGCTTAAAGAAATAACGTAAGATACATCATGTAGTGTATCAAGTTTCATTTAAACCAATACTTACATGCGTTTACATTTATGCCTATGCCGCTATATACATGTATGGAGAGAGCTTAATGATTAATGCTGATGATGGTGATAACTTTAATTGTGACGATAATGATAACAGTAATGGCACTGGTATGCTTACAGTGGTAATGTTAATTAAGATTGTACTGGTTAAGATAAACATAAAGATAAATAAAGTTAAGATAAGATAAAGATAAAGATGATTTAATATAAATATACTATAACGATAAAGATAAAATAAATATCAGAGAAAGATAAAAATATGATAAATATAATATAAAGATACACACAGATAGAGATAAAGATACATAAAGATAAATGTACACATAAATGTAAAGATAATATAAAAATGATATAAGGATAAAGATAAATATAATATTAAGATAAATATACACACACAGATAAAGATAAAGGCAAACAAAGATATATATATATATACACGCATATTATACACATAAATATAAAGATAATATAAAGATAAAGATAGATATAATATAAAGATAAACATACACACACAGATACAGATAAAGACGCATAAAAATATATATACATATATATATATAAAGGGAGATAACTGTTGTGAATTTAATTATCTCCCTTTATGAAATTAAATATATATGAACTCACTGTATCTATATGATCCAACGGGTTTATAAATCTGTCCTTAATATAGCATGTGAGTAGTCATGAATCCTTAACTGGATCCTACTCATATGAAGCTATCACTTCATGTATGTAAATTTGTCCACCCTGTCAAGATGTGTTGCATGTAATTCCATAGTATATAAGTCATGGCCGACACCAAATTTATTGGTTTGGCAGAGGCCTTGGTAATGTATCTATGGGTTGCATTGTAGCTAGGCGCACTCGCCGTAGTCTGGTCTGTACATTTATGTCTTGGTTATTCACAAATAATTATCTCCATATATATATACGCATAGTATACACATAAATATACAGATAATATAAAGATAAAGATAATGACAGCATCAGACAGCTAAAACAAGTAATCATGACAAAATGACAATGATATCACAAACTTTCACATACAAATATGGTTATTTAACGTTTCTGTCTATTGCAAACCATATATTTTATGATACTAGGAATTCAGAGGAGCCATCATACAGTAGTTAACCAGTAATCCGTTGATACTGACGTTATACATGGCCAACAACATTAAGTTCCTGTTAACACAACATAAAAGGCTTGATCAAAACAGTGCACCGCTGTACTTTGTCTACTAGATAAAAGAACTCGGAAGCCAAGCTGATCTTTATACCATGTTCGTGGCATTAATGTGCATCTGTCAGTGCTGTATCAGCTCCATCTGGCGACACTGGTCTGGGGTGACCCGCAAGTACAGTCTCTATTCTGTGGGAATGTGAACTATCAACCATCTGTAACGTCTGTTACAAGGAAGGGACTTGTTTATTAGGGGAACAAGAACAAGGATGAAAAGGATACATGAAGTTACCAACTTATAATATAAGTTTTCTTTAGTTGCATCTGTCTTTTATTACCACATGCACATGCACATTATGCCTCATTCATGCATGAAACGATTTCCAGTCACCGACGATTCATGCATATAACAACTTTCTAATCATCGACGTTTCATGCACATACTGACTTTCTAATCAACAACGATTCAAGCATGTAACGATCTTCTCATCACTAGACTTTCCAGTCACCAACGATTCATTCATGTAACGACCTTCCAGTCACTAACGTACCATGCATGTAACAACCTTATGCATTTAGCGACCTTCCAATCATTGACGTTCCATGCATGCAACAATGCTATCAATCACTACCGTTTCATGCATATATCGACCTTCCAATCACTAACGATTATTGTATATAACGACCTTTCAATCACTAACAATTCAATTCAATTCAATATTTTTTTATTATTTTGTACGGCCTTTCAATCATCAATGGTTCATGCATATCACGGCTTTCGGATCATTTTCATCGAGTCATGCATGTCGACATCTAATTTATTCATCACAGCGACCATTCAACGAGCATACCACCTTCCATTTATTGATGTGCCATACGTCAATCATATATAAATCATCGTTAAAGTTGTATGGTCGCCTAGCATGCAACGACTCGTATATACATATAGAGACCGTAAATTTAGTGTGGAATCAAATGCAGTTGAACACTGCATTAAAGTAAATCAACACAACTGCATGGAGAAATACATCAACGACATTCATCCATAGAAAACATATTCGACTACGATACAATCACGTTGAGTGAGGTTTATTGTCCCCGCTGTATTTTATGATTGGCCTATAGCTTCGATGCTTGTTCCACTTAGTTTACGATAGGCTGCGGTGATCTGCACTGGAGGTATTTAATGTACTGTGAGAAAAAATTATGTAGAATACATCACGTCCTAAGAATTCGTTTTTTCGTTGTGTGAGGATTTTTGTGCGTGTTATACTTTGTTTGGTGTATGGATTTCAAGATTTAAATAAAAAAAAAACTACATAGGAAAAAAATACACAAACAAGACAAACACAAATGGAATAAATATATTTTATCATAATTAACGTGAATGGTATATCGTCAGATATACTTATAACTGCATCTTATTGATAATAGTTGATTTATTTTGGATAATTTCGTTTACAGTGAAATGGTTTGTTTGCAAATGATTTGTGTAATATTTTAGATCGGTGCAAACACAAATATGAATCTCTGTGGATATACGATCATCATTTTTTTAGTTTGTTTGCGGATTACACAAGGACGTCGGTATTACCGTGAAAGTGGTCCTGCGGGTCTGAAGGGCGAACATGACTCTCAGAAAAAAGGACCTGTCGTGAATGACTGCCCATTGCAGTGCCGCTGCATTGCCCTCAGTCACCTTGGTTACCGCGGCATGGCGGAGAGATGGAATTCCATGGGTCAGATGCACGGGTCAAGTAAAAATGTGTTTAAGGGTACTGAGTCTCCCGTCTGGCAGGAGGAGCCCGAAAAGCTCCAGGGTCGGGATGTAGTCTGCATGGGACTAAACAAAGTTCCCCGACCACTCCCCAGCAGTAAGTGTTTTACCATTTTCATATTCGTGTTGCCGATGACGTAGCTGAAACATACTGAATATATTAGCTAATAACCCCGTACTTAATTATTTGATCTTTCTCGTTAATTGTAATCAAAATAACACGTATCTTTGAACCCACGCTATTCCTCCACATATTTTTTCCATGAGAGAAATATTTGATTCTCATTTCAATAACCACTAAAATGTCTACTGCATGGTCTAAGTATGCGTGCGACCTTCTTGTTATGCTATGTAAAATGTCACATCTTGTAATATTCATGTTACCATTGGGTCGGGGGTCTTTATTACTCAGTAAATAATGTCTGTGGTTGGGTTCTGTAATATGTAATTTCTCCTAGCTCAGGGTCCACCTCGGCCAAGTGGTCTAAGGCGCCATCTCAAGATCACTTACCTCTCACCACTAAGGTCGTAGCATTATGTGAGAAAGTGTCCAGTTACTTACGGAAGGACGGTGGTTCTTCTCAGACTGAATGTCAGTGGTCTCCATCCACCAGTAAAACTGGATATGCCATATACACCCTGAAAAGTGTTGAAAATGGCGTTAAACCCCATTCTCCTAGATCAGAGGTTAAAATTGATTGAATTTTTACAAATTTTCATTCTGGTTTGTTTTCTTCGTTTTTTTTTTCTGCACATTAATCAGTAGTCACTGCAACTTAATTTCGTTAGTTTCTTCTTGAGGGCCTTTCATATGTGTCATCAATTTTTCCTTATTTCCTTCTTCTCTGATTTTCTCTAACTTCCCTCTTCCTTTACATCTTTTCTTTTTTGTTCCTGATTTCCTGAACCCTTACTGGTCTACCAAGCGTAAAATAACTTATTAATTTATTAATTAAATCATCTCATCCCTTTTTAAATATTTCTATTACTCATATGCTTTTAATTGATTTGTATCATGCATTAAAATTAATACTCACATGCTTAAGAATTATTGTTTTACGTAAAACTTAATTAAGTGTGCTACCAATATTAGCGGACTGTTTCATACCATGGTGATTGCATACAATAGTGTTATATCCCGATTTTAAAAAGGGACAGGGTGCTTAAGACAATTTAGGACCGGCAAGAAAAACTTCGTAAAAGGGGCAAAGTAAATGGAACCCATCTTCATTGTACAACTATGTATTGACTTTGATGTACAAATTGTATATACATACTGCAAATCATTGTGCTTTCCTTATTGGTTTATGAGGATTTCATGTGATTTACAGCATTATTGTGTCTGTTAGATAGTCAAATATCTACTCACAGGTTGCTGTTATTAATTATCTTTATATTAAATAATAGTACAGCGTATTATACCTCAATGTACTCATTCAGTTTTCTCAAAATTAAGTTCTTACAAACATGGCAGTTTTAATTTATTTTTCATTAATATTGTTTCCAATTACATGTATATGCGTTTTAATTTTACTTCATAAATACTGTCTATAACTGTTTTATAGCTGATAGCTGTGAACAATTACTAGAAAGATCACCACAGTAACCGTCTTGTTATGTGAATTATATTTTATTTGATATATGTTTCTACTTCTGTGACATTTTCCATTGTTCTAAAGTGCTGTAAGTTCACTGTTATGTGTTCTTGTCGCCAATCATTTCATGTAGCATTTTGTTCCTACGAATCTGCTTATTGACCGATTTAAAACCAACTAAACTATGTAAGGAGTTAGCAGGGCCCAATCGTGTAAAGTATGTAAGGAGTGAGCAGGGCCCAGTTGTGTAAATTATGTAAGGAGTAAGCAGGGCCCGGTCGTGTAAATTATGTAAGGAGTGAGCAGGGTCCAGTTGTGTAAACCATGTAAGGAGTGAGCAGGGTCCAGTTGTGTAAGGAGTGAGCAGGGCCTAGTTGTGTTAACCATGTAAGGAGTTAGCAGGGCCCAGTCGCGTAAAGTATGTAAGGTGTAAGCAGGGCCCAGTCGTGAAAACCATGTAAGGAGTGAGCAGGGCCCAGTTGTGTAAACCATGTAAGGAATGAGCAAGGTCCAGTCGTGTAAATATGTAAGGATAGACTTGAGCCAAGTCGTGTGAAGTATATAAGGAGTGAGCTGGGACCAGTTGTGTAAAGTATGTAAGGAGTGAGCGGGTCCAGTCGTATAAAAAATCTAATAAATGAGCAGGGCCAATTTGTATAAATCATGTACGGAGTGAGCAGGGCCAAGTCGTGTAAAGTATGTACGGAGTGAGCAGGGCCCAGTGGTGTAAAGTATGTAAGGAGTGAGCTTGGACCAGTCTTATAAAGTATGTAAGGAGTGAGCAGGGAGCAGTCGTATAAAGTATGTAAGGAGTGAGTAGGGCCCATTTGTATAAATCATGTAAGGATTGAGCAGGGTGCAGTCGTATAAATCATGTAAGAAATAAGTAGGGTCCAGTCGTATGAATCATGTTATGAGTGAGCAGGGCCCATTTGAATAAATCATTTAAGGAGTGAGCAGGGCCCAGTTATGTAACGTATGTAAGGAGTGAGCTTGGACCAGTCGTATAAAGTGTGTAAGGAGTGAGTAGGACCAAGTCGTATAAAATGTAATGAGTGAGCAGGACCCATTTGTATAAATCATGTAAGCAGTAAACAGGGCCCACTCGTATAAATCATGTAAGGAGTGAGCAGGATTCAGTCGTATACATTTTGTAATGAGTGATCAGGACCCATTTGTATAAATCATTTAAGGAGTGAGCAGGGCCCAATCATGTTTATCATGTAAGGAGTGAGCAGGGCCCAGCCGTATAAATTATGTAGGGAGTAAGTAGGGTTAAAGTGTATATATCATGTAAGGGGTGAGGGCCCAGTCGTATCAATCGTGTAAGATGTAAACAGGTCTCATTTGTATAATTCATATATGGGGTGAGGGTCCAGCCGTGTAAATCATGTAAGAAGTGAGCAGGGCCCAATTGTATCAATCATTAAAGGAGTGAGAAGGTCCCAGCCGTATTAATCATGTAAGGAATGAAGACCGAGCCGTATAAATCATGTAAGGAATGAGGACCCAGCCGTATAAATCATGTAAGAGGTGAGGGCACTATCGTGTAAACCATGTAAGAATTGAGTAGTGCCTAGTCGTATAACTCATGTAAGGAGTGAACAGGGCCCAGCTGTATAAATCATGTAAGGAGTGAACAGGTCCCAGCCGTATAAATCATGTAACGAGTGAACAGTGCTCAGCCGTTTAAATCATGTAAGGAGTGAACAGGGCCCAGCCGTATAAATCATGTAAGAGGTGGGGGCACTATCGTGTAAACCATGTAAGAATTGAGTAGTGCCTAGTCGTATAACTCATGTAAGGAGTGAACAGGGCCCAGCTGTATAAATCATGTAAGGAGTGAACAGGTCCCAGCCGTATAAATCATGTAACGAGTGAACAGTGCTCAGCCGTTTAAATCATGTAAGGAGTGAACAGGGCCCAGCCGTATAAATCATGTAACGAGTGAACAGTGCTCAGCCGTTTAAATCATGTAACGAGTGAACAGTGCTCAGCCGTTTAAATCATGTAAGGAGTGAACAGGGCCCAGCCGTTTAAATCATGTAAGGAGTGAACAGTGCTCAGCCGTTTAAATCATGTAAGGAGTGAGAAGGTCCCAGCCGTATAAATAATGTAAGAAGTAAGGGCACTATCATATAAACCATGTAAGAATTGAGTAGTGCCTAGTCGTATAAATCATGTAAGGAGTGAGCAGGGACCAGACGTATAAATCATGTAAGGTGTAAGCAGGGTCCATGTGTATAAATCATGTAAGGAGTGAGCAGGGCCCAATTATATGAATCATTTAGAAAGTGAGCCGGGTCCAGTCGTATAAATCATGTAAGGAGTAAACAGGGTCCATGTGTATAAATCATGTAAATAGTGAACATGGTCCATGTGTATATATCATGTAAGGAGTGAGCAGGGCCCAGTTATATAAATCATTTAGGGAGCGAGCCGGGTCCAGTGGTATAGATCATGTATGGAGTGAACAGGGTCCAGTTGTATAATATACTATATCTATTCATAAGTCACATTTTGTAATTGGAAAAAGGATTGTTTATATAGTGAGGTACATATTCTGTATGCAACATTGACATTTGAATAACAAACACGCATATTGTCTTGCATCAAATGATCTTTCTACAGCTTAAAACCTGCATAACCACTTCAAATCAATGATCAATGTCGCACCTATCGCCGCACTGCATGCACACACGTAGACATGCACGGGGAAAACATTTCATGAAGCACGGCAGCTGGGATATATTAAACAGTTTATTAAAGGCTTCCTGAACATAATTTTAAAATAATAAACAAATTACGTTTGCTTGTAGATGAGCTCCAGATAACATTTGACATATCCTGGCCGGCTTTGGAGATATGTTTGGTGTGTTCTAATTGACAATTTAATGTTTTCATACTTCCTGAAACAGAGTCTCAATAGCACGTGATTCGGTGCACGAGATTCAAAATCATTTAGTGCACTTCAGCATTTGGGTTTGCTAACATGGAAGATAAAACGTGTGCGTGTGTTTCAGAAATTTTAAAACGGTTAGTTAGAATCTGCTGTGGCCTAGTTATCCACTAAACACTCTTGTGGTCCACTTACACTCTTGTGGTCCACAAAACACTCTTGTGGTCCATTCAACACTCTTGTGGTCCACTTACACTCTTGTGGTCCACAAAGCACTCTTGTGGTCCACTAACACTCTTGTGGTCCACTAAACAATCTTGTGGTCCACTTACACTCTTGTGGTCCATTAAACACTCTTGTGGTCCACTTACACTCTTGTGGTCCACAAAACACTCTTGTGGTCCACTAACACTCTTGTGGTCCACTAAACAATCTTGTGGTCTACAGAACACTGTTATGGTCCACTAAACACTCTTGTGGTCCACTAACACTCTTGTGGTCTACTAAACACTCTTGTGGTCCGATAACACTCTTGTGGTCCACTTAACACTCTTGTGGTTCACTAAACACTCTTGTGGTCCACAGAACACTCTTTTTGTTCACTAAACACTGTTCTGGTCCACTTAACACTCTTGTGGTCCATAGAACACTGTTGTGGTCCACTAAACACTCTTGTGGTCCACTACCACTCTTGTGGTCCACTTAACACTCTTGTGGTCGACTAACACGCTTGTGGTCCACTTAACACTCTTGTGGTCCACTAAACACTCTTGTGATCTACAAAACACTCTTGTAGTCCACTAAACACTCTTGTGGTCCACTAACACTCTTGTGGTCCACTAAATACTCTTGTACACTTCTATATCAGTAAGACATTTCTACACATCTATACCAGTAAGACATTTTATACATCTATAACAGTAAGACATTTTATACATCTATAACAGTAAGACATTTCTATACATCTGTATCAGTTAGACATTTCCACACATCTATATCAGTTAGACATTTGTATATATCTATACCAGTAAGACATTTGTATACATCTGTATCAGTAAGTCATTTGTATAAATCTGTATCAGTAAGACATTTGTGTACATCTGTATCAGTAAGACATTTGTATACATCTATATCAGTAAGACATTTGTATACATCTGTACCAGTAAGACATTTGTATACATCTGTACCAGTAAGACATGTGTATACATCTGTACCAGTAAGACATTTCTATACATCTATAACAGTAAGACATTTATATACACCTGTACCAATAAAACATTTGTATACACTTGTACCAGTAAGACATTTGTATACATCTGTACCAGTAAGACATTTGTATACAACTGTACCAGTAAGACATGTGTATACATCTGTACCAGCAAGACATTTCTATACATTTATATCAGTAAGACATTTCTATACATCTGTAACAGTAAGACATTTGTATACATCTGTACCAATAAGACATTTGTATACAACTGTACCAGCAAGACATTTCTATACATTTATATCAGTAAGACATTTCTATACATCTGTAACAGTAAGACATTTGTATACATTTGTACCAATACGACATTTGTATACACCTGTACCAGTAAGACATGTGTATACATCTGTACCAGTAAGACATTTGTATACATCTGTACCAGTAAAACATTTGTATACATCTGTACCAGTAAGACATGTGTATACATCTGTACCAGTAAGACATGTGTATACATCTGTATCAGTAAGTTATTTGTAAGACATTTGTATACATCTGTACCAGTAAGACAGTTGTATACATCTGTACCAGTAAGACATTTGTATACATCTGTATCAGTAAGACATGTGTATACATCTGTACCAGTAAGACATTTGTGTTCATCTGTACCAGTAAGACATTTATATATATCAATACCAGTAAGACATTTGTATACATCTGTACCAGTAAGACATTTGTATACATCTATACCAGCAAGACATTTCTATACATCAATATCAGTAAGATTATACACCATTCTACACATACAAATCGGTATTGTTATACATATTCTATACATCTACATCATATGCGCATGTATATAAATTAGCTTAATAATCGAAGTAGAGAAAGTATATGGGTGTCTTGTAGTTCAAGTGGACACATCAACAGTAAAGGATATGGGTGTCTTTGGGTTATAAATAGATACATCAGTAGCTCAACGGGTTAATTAAAAGTTCAAACATTTAACCTATTAGCTTCAACGCGGTTTTCTATCAAGTACTATAATTTAGTGTCGTAAAAGTTAAAAACCTAATTGCAATAGAACTTAATAGAACTTTAGGCCTGATTGATCTGAAGGCTCCATTTATTTTTTCGGTTATTGACCAGTTATATTGATGTAGCCTGTCTACCATTTTTGGTAGATTTAATCATTAAATGGTGTTTTGGACAGCTTTACATCGACATTTATTCTTATTCGCGTCATAATAACATAAACTTCATCACTTCAAACAATAATGAATTTTTGCATGCAACTTGCACGTCGTTACAAATTCTTGACTCTGGTGTTAGTTATGTTATAATTGTCACAACAGGTTTGAGTTGATTAACATTTAGTTAATTAAACTTTAGTTAATTAAACAGCAACGGTAGGAAAGAAGCATGTCAATTCAAATAAAATAAAAACTTATTTAATATCTTATATTATCTTTTAACGAATTAACATAAGTCATGTACCATTTTTTCATCCACTAAGTATATCTGTCGTTTTGCCAATTTGACTGATTGACATTATATACTTTAATGGTTAAGATGTTAGATGAACCATTCATCACATAAAGCATAACACTTAGTTTGTGGTGGATTTTCAGTGTGAGTTTTGTAAGTGAGTGGGTGGGGTGGGGGTGGGGGTGGGGGTGGGGGCGGGGGCGGGGGCGGGTTATGGGATTTACCGCCATGATCAACACATGCCAGGTTTTTCAAATAAAGTGTTTTTGACCGAGCGGGGCACCAGCTCAAAACATCAGTGGTGAAGGGTAAATGGTCATTTGACTACAGCGTCTAAGATCATTCCGCCAAGCAGTATTCCCTTAGTATTGTTATTTGGTAACGGTACGCCCTGTTTTGTGTTGCAGTTTCTTGCACATTTGAGCTTTCAGATGTGTTTAATAGGAATAGAATTGACAAAATATATCTATTATGACGGTATTTATACATGGTATGTAGTGTACGTGTAATTAATGCTGATCATTAAAACAGACATTATGTGTGTTTGATGTATGCCGTATTAGTTCCACTTGAAACAGCAGCTGTATTCAGTTTTGTTTTTATCTTTACCGTGTTAATATTTTCCCAGTGCACATTGAATGCCTTAGTCTCGGTCAGTATACACACGGTTTCTTAATTAAATATTGAAATATTTATACTAGTCTGGAAAATATTTTATACGTGTAGAAATTCAGCATATTGGATAGGATAGCTATTATTTTCACAAGCACACTCTCAAAACATTTTTGAATGAGCTTTAACGACACTTTTCACGTATCACATATTCAATATGGCAGGCAACCAGTTTTATCATATAAGACATTGAACATATGCATACGCATCTGAGTTGAACTACAGTTCTTCCACAATTATAATTGGCAAACGTTCACGCATAAACTACATGTATCTTAGCATAGTCTGTCTTGGACTCGCCACCTAAACGGTGAGATGAAATATATCTTTGCGACGGTGCCTTAACCTACTTAGCCATGGAGAAACACAATTTCTTTTTTTTATAGTATATATATTGGGGAAAACATCAAATTCGTTCATAATTGTATCAAAGTATGCTAAATATTAAATACGGACTTGTTTGTACAGAAACTGCAGCGCTCAAGGCTTCAAACGAAACATTGAATCATTCTCTCTGATAGCGCTTTGAAACAATAAAAGCTGTATAAAGTTTTACTGGTTTACGTATCTATCTTATCTACCACAGGTGATGTAGTTTCCTATCATCCATCTAACATACAGATAAATCGGATCTGCACACTTAACAATAAGACAGAAATCTGCCTCTTTCTGTAGGTTTACCGTTACTGCAGTTATCGCACATGCTGCTTTTTTATCTGCATTTTAAAAGTTTTAGAAAATCAAAAAGAAGAAACAGGACGAATTTTATACTCAAAAGCTATTTTCAACATGCATACGATTAGCATCTACCACATTACTGATACTGACAATTGTATCTGCGTATAAAACTATACTTTCAATTTGTCTTAACAAAGTATTTTTACATTTTAAACAATTTTCGTCAATCTTTTAACAAAATTTGAATATTTAAAATCTTCATAGCTATCAACAATAACAAAATAATTGGAAAGCGATGTAATCGATGATTTTTAGAGAACGTTTAACCTATTTATCTGGAAGTTTTCACCGACTTCGAATATCTATATTTAGTGTAATGGGGTTTAACGCCATTTTCAACACATTACTGGTTATATACGGAATTTCCAGTTTTGTAGGTTAAGGAAGACTTCACACTAGAGTAGAACAATCGTCCTTCCGCAAGTAACTGGCAAGCTTTCTTACATAAAGTATTTGGACTCAACCTACCGCGGCGACCTCAGCGGTAATAGGTAAGTTAGTTGAGACAACACATTAATTAAACCACTCGGCCACGGAGGATCCTCAGATATTTAGGCGAACTTCATGACTGCACTCTTAAACACTATAACGGAAAGGTCTTCGTAAGAAAGGACTTATATTTGATTAGAATAAGTATTTATCTACATGATTTAGCAGGAAACATAAGTTCCTCAATAACAAGACACAGCACGCGATGTGCAATGACGCATAAAAATGAGGTCCATTTTTTTGGCCAATCTTTCGTCTTTATCCCAAATATGAGGCCGACCTATTTCCATGATCAACTAGAGAAAGAAGAGAAAGATAAAAACATCAATTGTGAAACTAGATGGCACCCAGTCTCCCAAGGGCCGACTGGATCCCTTCGGCGAGGGAGGGCTGGCTGACTACCTCAGACGGAAGTCCATTTCAGAGAACAATGGACGCCGAATAGTAACTGTTCAGATATGCGCTTTTCTTCGCAGATACCTGGATGAACTGATCAGTGTGCCCCCTTTGTGGAATTTCTAGTTTGTCTTAATGGAGGACTTGGTCTGGTGTCAACAAGGTTGTTGTAGATTTTGTAGAACAATGTGACCCGGGCATTGTTGCGACGGCGCTGGGGTGTTTCCTGTTTTAGGTCTACCAACACGACAGTGACACTGCTAGTCCATGAGTAGTCATGTTTGACAAAACGAGCTGCCCTACGCTGCACCATCTCTAGTTGGTTATTCACGCAGTCAGTTTGGGGAACCATACAGTTGTAGAGTATTACAGGATTGGCCGGACATATGTGCAGTATGCTTTTGACTTTGCTTTTGGTGAACATGATGCTATGCTTCTCCCGATTTTGCCTTTTCGGTTGTTTTATTGATGTGTTAGGTTCAGGAGAGTTCAGAGGAGATGTTAGCACCGTGGTACTTAGTTGATGTAGAAAGTATTTTTCCATGGATGGTATACATGCAGTTGATTATGTTGCGTTTGGTACTGATGTGAATGACTTCGCACTTCTCAGGATGGAACGATATTTGCCATTCCCGCTACCATTTTTGAAGGCTGTCAAGGTCCTGGTGTAATAATCTGGTGTCTTCATCACTGTGGATAATGCGGTAAACCAAACTATTATCAGCGAAGAGGCGTACTGTTAGCTTGACCCGGCATGGCAAATCATTAATGTAAGCTAGGAATATGAGTGGCCCAACGAACCCTGACGTCACCGGTGTCGAAGCGGAGCAGGACCCACCAAGGACAACACACTGTGTACGAGCTGACAAAAAATCAGTAATCCAGGAGCGAATGCAAGTCATAAGAAGTAAATGATCATCGTAAGGTTGTAAATCTGCTTAACGTTATATATCTAATTACAGGAAACGGGTTTTCTGTTGTGTAAAGTTCATCGGTACAAATTTATCTTAATTATTTTGACACACGCTGTAAGTCTAACAACCCGTTAATGTAAGACAGGCCAGATCATTAACAATTACGGGGGCATTCAGTATGTTTTGAAACCGATGGACTTCCGTATAAATTACTAGTTTTCAATGTGTGCACGTAATTTTCGTATGAAATTTAATCCTTCACCATTGTATTTTTTATTGAAATACAATGTATTGTTATTAAGTTATTGTTATTTCAAAGCACTGGCTGAAATACACAATTCTGAAACAATAAGACACATTAGTGCTTGTATTTTGCTCGAAATACCAAGTGCTCAGATTTTTAACGAACTTTGTGGTATCATGGAACGTTCTAAATTTGCACGTAACTGTGTTGTTTTCGATGGATTGAAACAAGGTAAACCCATCTACAACAAAAGCCCAAAACCAGGTAGGTCAACGTCTGTTGTCTTTCCCAAACCACGGAAGCAGTCAAACGAACAGCACTTAATGATTGGAGACACACATTGCACAAGAAAACCGCTGATATATTACACATTTGACCGGGGACTGTTCACAGTTTGAAAAAAAAACACGATTTGCGCTATGGAATGAACACAAAAAGACATCTAGCATGTGAAATGTGCCAAGGAATTACTTAACAATCATATGAAAATAGTCCTATAAACGAGATCCTCTAACGTGTGATGAAACCTGGATATATCATTATGAGTCGTGGCATACAATGTGTGGCAAAACGCCTGTTATTGTAAACTAAGAGGTAAAGTTTAAACAAGTTTTTGTATGCAGTTTTCTAGTGGACCTGTGGTTCAAAGTCTTACTACAAGTGGTAAAACTATAACAGGACATTTACAAGCACTTTGCTTTGAAATAGGTGAGAAACGATTATGTAAAGAGTTGGTCCCGTACTGGTTAAATACGCGTTATTCGTCACACTACTGTAAGGAAGTTCATGAAATGTTGAAGACAGGGACTTAGTTTGGCTTAACACACATCGTAAATGATAGGAGACCTGGAGAACTTTGTAGAGATATCTAACAGTTAATTAATGAATTAATGCTAGGAGTATGCCAGTTGTTTTGTTTGGAATGGTGTTAAACGTCATTTTCAACAAATGGCATATTATATATGGTATGTCTAGTTTTATTTCTGGTGGAAAATGTCAAAATGAGTTAAGCCACTGACTCAAGTAAAGTTGCTGGATGGAGCTGGGTTCGAACTCGAGACATAACTGTGAGAAGTGGCCATTAGACGACGACGTCTTTGGGCCACTGGGTCATGGAGGATCCGGATAGATCAGTAAGACACAAAACTTGAGGTAAAATATCCTAGGCAATTACAACAATATAATGATTTTTTATATCAACGTAGAATTTAAGCTCCCTTTGTTAACAGCCATTTGGAACTCACCTCCTTTTAGTGAAGTATGATTAATTCGAAACTTTAGAACAGTATAGCACAAAATGACATGTTTGAAATCACCAGCTATTGAATCAAACCCTTTATAAAGCTAGCCAAGCTATTCTTACGTTTTAATTAAACAACTAATTGAGAAAATAACGGGGGTCAGGAACATTATAGTTGTGATGCTTTAGTTTCCAGTTTCCATGTGTTGTCCTGACGGCTAAGATCCGTCGAAGGTTCATCCATAGTTGGGTCAAAATATTTGTTAGAGAACGTTTACCAGTTAGTTACTGGTGCTTGTACTAAAGATTTATTGGAGGTTTTCCTCTGTCATTTGAGGGCTTCCCCCGCCTAAAAATGAATGTTTATCACATTGTAAGTTGTAATGTGTTGAAATGACGAAAACAAAGCTATTCCCTTTCTCCTTAAAAATTGTCCTCACTAAGGATCTGAATAATAATCCAGGGCCCCGTGTAAGATCTCTTCATATGAGATCGTTTTCATATTTAATACACGCTTCGTTATCATTATACTTTGTATAATATAGTTTTATTATTTTATTTTTATTATTATTATTATTATTATTATTATTATCATTATCATTATTATAATTATCATTATCATTATTATTATCATTAACATTATCATTATCATTATCATTATTATTATTGTAATTATTATTATTATTATTATTATTATTATTATTATTATTATATTATTATTATTATTATTATTATTATTATTATCAATTATTATCAATTATTACCTTCAAAACAGATGTCAATTCGTTTTACACTGCAACGTTCCGCTTTCGAATAAAGAAAACATTATGTGGAATGATGCAAATAAAACGATATTGATAAAGGAATGCCGTTTAACAGCTAGTGTTGCCAGTGGCACACGCCCGCATATTTATCTGAAATAGAAACACAACAACTACACCACAATAAACTTCTATTGCCTCAACAAGCACATAACATCAATACCAGAAAATATTACTTTTATAAGAAAAGTAACAATACTGCCTACTTAGCATTCAACGCTATGCACGTGGTGTGATCTCGTGCCGTGGAATGTAGAATATGGCGTTTGCAAAAAAAAAAACACGCGAAGTAATGCATCAAATAATCGTCATCTAATAAAGCAACAATCTTAGTTGAAGCATACGTCAAACAATATCAATAAGAAAGCTAAGTCGGTGTAAAGGTTTATAAGATGTATTGATACAGTCTGTCAGAAAAATAAGCGCATTAACAAGGCATTCCCTTCCAAAATAATTAGTGACAAATGAGAAAGTTGCCTTCAAGTTACCATTATTCAGCCTAGTTATAGCCTATGCATGCAGTAGGATTAACAGAAATCAGTTTTATTACAATGTGTTTTTCTTAACAATCTGACTGAATCAGCTATTATCCCATACATGTATTTGTATATGCCTCAATTACAGGTTGGTGCACATGTTTATTTTCTTTACAAAGTCATGCTATATTGTTTTTGCTGTAAGAATAAAATATCACACCGTTGACTAACATTGACGTTGACATTGAAACACTTTTTGCTGATTCTTAAAAAAGAAATTGGGAAAAAGACAAAATAAAAAAGTACAAAACTGTTTGAATTTGAGAAGATGTGTCCTTTTACATTTAAAGGTGTTGAAATTCAATAGATTTATTTGTAAATCTAAATGAAGAAGGAGAAAATTAAACACTTAAACGGATGTTTCTGTGATATATGCATAACTAAGTGTCATTTGATATTAAAAGAGAAAGTTTGAGATTTCCTTTAGTATAAAATGTTTTTTAACAAAAATGTTATTTCTGCCACGGTTTTCTTTAAGCCACAAAAGCAAACCGCACCAATTTAAAAGCACACGCATACACAGTTATTGTAATATCCAGATGCCTTCATTGAAGTGGTAGCACTTGTGTTTTTATACCAGATGGTTCCGGACAATCCATCAGTCCTGTATGTATGTACGTGTAAACATACGTTATACTGTATCTCTCACATACTGCCGACGTAAACGACTTTGTTATAAAAGAAACATACTGGCAGTTTCGCAAAATTTTCATTTTATTTCTAAAAATTCTATTATTTGATGCAGATTTGTAAATAAAAAAAAGCAGTATTCAAGCAGACTTCTTTTTTCTTTTTTCTAACTAAAAATTGTGTAAACATTTCTCTCATTTTCACGTAAGTCTATTCCAAATAACCGGACTATAGATGCATTATTTATATGCTACATTTAGCATATGAAATATTTAATTCTTTTTTAAATATAAAGTTAAAAATAATTATTCTTTGAGATGAATAGCTCCATATGACGGTACATCCATAGGTGTAGAGATATATTTTATAAATAAACTCGATTATAGCCTTACAGTAGGTCGCATTAAACGACACGTAAAGTACTCATATATTTGTATGGATAACGCCCGCATACCTTGATATACCTTTGGTATTGTTATAACCAGTGTATATCATTCACAACTTCTTTCACGTCTTCACGTCCTATCAATTGCAACATTGGGTCCTCCGTGGTTGAGTTATCTAAGATACGATATCACTTACCTCATCGCTGACGTCATAGGTTCCAACCATGCTCTGTCAAACAATCTTATACGATAATATAACGGATGGACGATTGGTTCTCCTCTAAATGTTCTGGGGTATTTTTCCACCATTTATACTGGATGCCGTAGTATAATCATGGTGGTAAACTCTATTCAAAAATGAGTTTATAGCATTGATTACCTGGAAGTATATTGTACTTAATAAAAAAAGGGTTTCTATACAAATGGTTGTGTGCAAAATAATATAAACACACAATAATTCACAACTTTCTCGTATATTAACTGAATATAAAAAAAACACAGCCACGGAACTACCCGACATGTGAAGGAAATTAAAACCGTTTCTAATAAAAGATTCTGGAACAGAAAATAGCGCAGACGTTTGTTTGGTTTATATTATAAACGATTATGCTGGAATGGTGTTAATGGTTGACAAAAACAAAACATATGTCTCAGATGACTCTCCGCGCAGCAGGTGTATAATGTATCCATACCAAAGTTATATTGGCAAGCCTGCGCCTTATGTTTAACCATCTTTATATAGGGCGTATGTTTAAGACTTTATTATTTTGGTTTATGGCTATTTGAATGGTTCATATAAATATATAAACTATTTATCGGAATGGCAGTATCTGAATGACACATGCTCTTGGTATTCAATTCCTAAAATGCATCGATTGAGTAAAAACATATTTAGGTAGTGCATGCATATGTATTATCAAGACCTCCAATCTTTAGCAGTAAATACAAAAAAAAAACAACGTGTGAATTGCAATAAAAATGTTCAAGCATGTAGTGTAATACATTTCATACAACACAAGTATCAACTGAAATGCCAACAACTTAATACTTTTACTTTTATATGTAAATTTAAAAATACTCAACATATCTCTAAAATTAAATATTTTCATATATCACTATAAAGATGCATATGCTATAACTGACAAAATATGCTTACATTATATCTGTCTATGATTAAAGAGTCACTCCGATGGCGAAGCCCAATTCTCGTTAGTGTATACTAATATACAGCTTCATTGATTGTCATAGACGCTGTACATCTTAGTTTCAAGTTTGTAAGTCATCAATTAAGGTAACACACACTTTGTAACAATATGCACGAGTACAAACAGACTAAAACAACTTTATAAAGTTTTAAAGTGAATTATATTAATGAACGGCAATAAAATTATAGATAATTGAAGAACCAATGTTTGTATTATTACTTGCCAGATAACAGAATAGACTCAGAAAATAATGAAAGTTTGAAAAGCTTTACCAGATTTACGCTTGTCGATGGCTTCGTGTGGTGTTTTGACCGTTTCCAGTCAGTGATCCATTTTTTCACGTATATTGTACCGAGGAATAATATAGAGAAGGAAAGGCAACTGATTGAGATTTCATGAACGCTCGCGTATTCACGCAAAATCTCGCAATATCTCGTTTTTAATTATCTTCATTTCCATTCATCTCTATAAACATGTCCTTGATTGAACTTATTATATTTTTTCCATAATTGTGTCCATGCTGCTTCGGTGACATTTAAATGCTTTCTCTCCTGTTCAGTCATATAGTTTCTGACCGTATGTATTCAATGTTCGTGAATAAATTAAATCTAACAGAATTAAGGGAGTTAAAATAATAACTGTTCCTATGCGGTTTTACAACTTCTGACAAAACTATAATGCGTTTTCATCAACCAGTATATATTCATTTAATAGCTTCGAGGCTCACACTTTATTTTCGAGATTACAGTATCTTCCTTTGTCAG
Source organism: Panopea generosa (assembly GCA_029582155.1). Classification (NCBI taxonomy): domain Eukaryota; kingdom Metazoa; phylum Mollusca; class Bivalvia; order Adapedonta; family Hiatellidae; genus Panopea; species Panopea generosa. Next base: position 51,203,964 of record CM055902.1, read on the forward strand.
CGGGAAGTTTAATCTGTATGAGCTTAAATTCACATTTACAAATATAAACTGCAATATATCAAATCATTGTTCAAAAAACACATTGCTGTTATAACTTAAATGACGCTTACTAAAATGTTTAAGATATTGTAAAGAAAGTGTCGATCAAGCCGATGGTATGATAGTCAAATGTTGTTGTTTTTTATAAATTAGTGAGAGTTCCATCAACGGCAGAAAAAATTTGACTTGATTTAGTAAACTGGTCATTATATGTATTTGTATAGAATCTTATCAATTATATTTTTACCAGACTATTTATGCAATAGACTCAATTTGATTTTGAGTACGTTTGCTTATATACAACATTAAGCGTATGCCTGGTAACGGAAAGCTCTGAATATTCTGGTAATTTCGTTCTACCATCTTTTACTTATATTAATCATCACCGTCACTGGTTTATGACACAGCACATCTGTTTGGACAAGTGAAGCATCTTAGCTATGCAGACCCTTATCTGCAATTTCTCAGTTTGTTAAATAATTAAGTGAGCTGTGGTGGTTTTTCTTTCTTAATACGACAACATCAACAACAACGACAACAACAACAACAGAATAAACAACAAAATATCACGTTCTCAAACAGGTTGAAATGTAAAATATTTATTTCATATACATGGCAGTTACGAGTATTCGAGTACCTGGGTATTTGACTGCAAAGTGGAGCCAAGTATTATTTCGTTAGAAGCACATGGCTCTATAATTGTTGATAATTGTGGCAAAACTATGATTTTGCATAAAAAAAATAAAGTAAAAATTTAGATTCAAGTAGATTATGGGAGTGGTGTCTAAAATAACCCATAATTTTGTACTCATCAAGAATGATTGGTTATTTTGATAAAAAATAGAATAATTGCTTTACACTTATCTCATATCATAATTTATATGCACTTTAATAATGCTGTCATCATTACAATGGGAACACATGTTGTAGATCAACCTTCTGATTTAAATCATGTATGGCATTAAGTGAAACATTGTCTCAGAGCAGTCTTGCAACTTTTACATTGCAGTTTGGTGTTTAAGGATAGCATGACTGTAGACATACTGTCTTCATTACTGCAGACATGCTGCCGTCGCTTGCACATTAATGTAACGTTTGGTTACTGCACATGCCCTGACACACCAGGAATGATTACATAAGTCTCAAACAGTTTCTAAAGCGCCAAAACTAAATCCATGTTTTTATTCTTAGCACTGTATATTTCTTATCTGTAAATCGTGCAGTAACGAGTCTGCTCGTCTTTTAACAAAGTATCTCCAAGACAAAGCGCCTCCCAGTAATAAGCAACTTATTGACTGTATAGCAGTAATTAAATTGGTGAAGATGACGTTGAAGTTTGAATATCATAACGTTACACGATTTTATAAAAGAATGGACAATAAGGCTGAATCTACCCAGTAATAAGCAACTTATTGACTGTATAGCAGTAATTAAACTGGTGATGACGTTGAACTTTGAGTATCATAACGTTACACGATTTTATAAAAGAATGGACAGCAAGGCTGAATCTACAAACATATCGAGCAGCTTCCGCACGATATCAGCTTATGTAATATCAAACACCACATTGACGACCACTGTGCAAGCTAAGGAGTTTCTTAAATAAAATATAAATATGCAGTTAAAAGTTGTGAAACCTGAAAGTTGGAAGTAGTTAAGTGTGGTGCCGTACGACTACTTAGAAGAAATAGAGCTGTTATTTATAAGGCATACGGTCTGACGTTGTGAACCTCGACGTTATTATGGAACTGTAGTCAGGAACAATGAATTTATACTTCATGGAGCTAGATGATGTGAAGTTTGGTGTACTCAAGCAGCAAAAAGTTATTCAGTTGGGAGAATTATATTAAACTTCGTGCAATCAGAACTAACGAAGTTATAAGCCAAATAGTCAGATTTTATATATACTCCAATAAGAAAATCTGATGGTATACTATTCATACAATCATACAGTTGGAAATTATGAAACAAAAACCATAAAGGAAGTCAGTATTCGTAAAGTCATGACTTAAGCATTTAAGGAAGTCTGAAGTTATGAAGTTAGTAGTCAGAAGTCGTGAAGTTAGAAGTAACACAATCTTAAATCTTAAACAGTTAAGCAAGAAATCGTTAAGGTAGAAGTGAGACAGTCAGCAATCGTCGAGTTAGAGGTGAAAAGGTCAGACATCATTAAGTTAGAAGTAAGACAATCAGAAATCGCTGAGTTAGAGATGAATTAGTTAAAAATGGTTGAATTAGAAGAGAAAAAGCTGGACATCATTTAGTTAGAAATAGGAAAGTCAGAAATTGTCAGAAGTAAGACATCTAGAACTAGTTCAGTTATAACTAATGAAGTAAGCTAGAAATTTGGCAGTTATATGTCTTGCTTCAAGAAATCATAAAGTAGTGAAGTTATAAGAAATCTTTAAATTCATCTTTCAAGGAAAACTGATAAAAAAGAACCAATCATCAATTACGTTTATATAACGGAACACTGGCTGTAATGGATTGCAACCACATACCTGTCTAGTTGATGTTTTTGTGATAAAGTTTTCCGTCATAAAAGACACGTGTGTTTAATGAATCGTGCACACACGTTGCGAAGCACGTGCACGTTTTATTATGCATTTCTCAATTGCAACAGTTAACATGTTTTCGATTACAACATTCTAGCGCCATATGTTTGCTATGATAGGTAAACAAAAATATTGAAACCACCAAATAGCGCACCCTTGAAATATGTGATAAAACACGTTTTTCTATACAAATATGTCTCAATGTATGAACAGTCCCATTTTAAGGCCATATTATCATCTGTGCTGTTAATGTATATAAGGAAGGTATTTGTAAGATTACATTTTACTTAAATAATTATGTACTGATATTAAACAGGTGTACACATACATTTTAAAAATGTACAAATTTAAATATATATGAATTATTTTACGGAACTTTTTTATCTGATAGCCCAATGTATACAGTAAAGTTTGAACAAACACATATTTTCAGATAAATATCCCATTCTCGCGGACACTACAAATACCCAGTGGTACCTGTAACACATCAACCAGTGATGGCGTACGCGTATCTTAATATTTCGCTTAAAGAGTGTCGCATGTTTGCAAATGTCCAATTCCTTTCGTTCACCAAGTTAATATATTATATTAACCCTTTTAAACCTGGTGAATGGATGAGTTATTTCAAAAATCTTTTCTTAAATGAGAAAATTCCAAATGACTCTGTTATCGATAACATTTTCATTACAATACAAATTGTGAGAAATTAAATTGTTCGTACAAATTGCCCATGGGTCCAGGAGGGAATTGTCTTTCCAAGTACACGTGTACATGTATAAACATGTGTTGCGTGATATTTTTACATTGGTTACTATTCTATTTAATAATAAACTTGATACCGGAAAGTTTTAGTATAACAGGGACATAGTATTATACCTCCAATACAAAATAAAGATTCTATAAAACATCAAGATAATTTCAGTGCATTTTCGTTTATTAATTCATGATTCAAAGGTAGTTATCACACGAGAAAGTATGGTTTTATTGTATTTTTATGGATTTCTAAAATTATTTGACCCTATCCAACATGAAACGTTATGGGAATCTCTTAAATGAAAACAGTTCAATGGTAAATTTTTAAACTTTTGAAAAGATATGTATAGCAATTCAACTGACTATTGGTGTTGCAATATGACTTGATACACGTTCTCCGACATCACTGTGATAAAGGTATATTCTTAACTCGAGACATTGACAAAATATTAGCCATTGGTTTGGCGATGGAATTTCGTTTGTTGCAGGCAAACTTGGATATCTACAACATAAAACTGATATAACCGAACGTTTCTGTGACTCTGCACATTTGAAGATTACTTAAGATGTAACAAAAATTGTGTTTTTCAGAAATAGAGGCATCTTCAAAAAGTGGTTTTATAAAAATACAAAATTAGATATTGTGTCATTTTATAAATATCTAGGAGTTTTTTAATCCTAAACTGCTTTGTGACTAAACAGAAAGAAACATTTGCTTTTCAAGCAAACAAAGCTGCTTCGTCTATATTTAGATAATAGCGTTCTTTTGTGTGATATTTGTTCATCACGAAGGTATATCTAAACTATTTGACAATATGATTAAGCCAGCCAATCTTATATTACTCGTCAGAAATATGGGACTATAAATATTCAGAAAAAATGGGAATGTACAAATTCGTTTTTGCAAACAAAACACTGCTTTACCGCAGAATACTACATATTCCTTTGCTCTTGGTGAATGTGGACAAAATTCTCTTTTTGTTATTTATATGACAAGAGCAGAGCTGTAGCATGATAAAACAGTTTGACGAATCCGATAAAATTAACTGGGGTAGCAAAAGTAAACACCTGTTATTGTCTTATGGTTTTGGTTCTACTTGACTGTCACAAAAGTTGGAAATGATATTATGTTTATTAAACTATTTGTTCAAAGGTTAAAAGGTTATGCCTTGCAAAATGGAATAATGATCTTGAGCAGTCATCAAAAGCATGTTTTTTTTTATAAACATTTAAAACCGTCACTTGATGTCGAATCATATAACTTATATAATAATATATATTTTGAAATATCATACAAATTCAAAAAAATGTCTATTTCGTTTCTCTGGTCACTGTTTTCATATTGAAACTGGTCGACACTTTGGGATTAACAGAACGTTAGGATTTTGTCGATTTTGTAAAATGAAGAATGTATCTATTTGTTGATGACGAATATTGTCTATTTCAAATGTCCTACATTAAATTCAATTCGTTTAATATATATTAATGTCAATATACATTTTTTTTTTAAATTATGGAACAATAACACTTATTTTTTGGAAGACGATATACTTTGTTAAAAGGTATCATGAAACAGGACTAATATATTATTGCTAAAAAAACACTCTATTGACAAGCAAGCAAGCATAAGCATCAAAATAATAGATATCTATATATACACCTGGAAAAAATGTTGGTTAAGCACCCCCAGAAATTTGACAATGAATGACAACACAAGCGCCGTCATGAGAATGACACACATTTCGCTAAGAAATAATCACTTGGTGTGAAGCGAGAATCTTTCAACGATCAAAAGTCTACACGGTTATCAGTTTAGTGTACCTTTTTAATCAAAATATCAAAGCACAAGCACAGGTGTTGTTTCTTTACCAAAACTATACATGTTTTAAGTATGAATCTGTAGAGTTTAAAAAAAATGTTTTTAAGTGTATAATTTTTTCTCAAAAAGGCGGGCATTACCCTAACATGATATTCTGTGACGTATCCGTCAGTAACGCGTACCTGGATGACAGCTTCAACTCTTCCTCATGCCACCAGTTAGACGCCGGGACCGGGCCATGGGTAAATTTGCTATTTTCGGTGCAAAAAAAGCAAATTGACTACTTTTGTATCTTGCAACCACGGATTTAAGACTTTGTAATTGTGGTCGTGCTAAAATTGTGGGGGCGTGGATTGGGAGGTTCAGGGAGGCATTAACTTTTTTCCAGGTGTATATGATTATGTGAGTTACTTTGGTGATAAAGTTTGATCCTCTCCCACGGGCATGTGAGGTGTCCTTGAGCAAGACACTTTTTCCGCATATGCTTAATACTGGTTCTACTCAGGAAGACTTCTTCGAGTGTGATTTGGATAAGTAATAACATGTCTCACAATCGAAGTAAAATAAATAAGTTGCGCTGAAAAGTAATTCCCCTCCCATTGATTGGCTTTACGGTAATAGTGTATTCAAATTTCAAAACAGTTATATTTTGTTATATTTTTTTCAACAAATAAACCAATACCATATCTAAAGATCCGATCTCTATGTGTCACACAAAGTGTTGAGTGGAAGCTGCACAAACCCAGATATGCAGGGAAGATGTGGCAGATTGGTATTTATGTTACATAGGAGACACCAAAAAACTCATCTCAAACAGCTTTTCCATCTTTTTCTCTCGTATAAACAGTTGGAGGTAAAGAACAAAACTGGGTGTATACCATTTGATAGTCTTAGTAAGGATTTAGTGTCTATTATACAAATATTTATGTTTGCCAAAATTTGAAATAATAACAAGTGTCTTCCTGCGTTTAATCACCCAGTAATGGCGGCAGTAAAGATAACAAAGTATGACACTTGAATATCGTCTGATCAGCTCCTACCGTTTTTTTACCGCAATGATGCACTCTGCACTAAGAATCCATAAATATTATCTAAATATTTTTCTACATCGCAGATCTATCTGGATTACTTACTAATATTTGGCTTTTACCTATTTTTTTATATTATATGAGCAATAAAGTAACATGACGCAGACGATAATTTGAGGTAAATAGGCTGCTGAACTCTTTCAACAGAAACCCTAATCTAAAAAGTATACCTTCGTACTGCTTGGGTAAAACATATGCATGTTAGACGCTACTCTGTTTATGTTTTGATCTTCAAGAATTTAGCCCTTAATCTATATAAAGCTTTATCCAACACAACTCTCAACAAAATCTTGTTTTTTATTTCCTTCATAAGCTCTACTGGCCAAAGGTCGAAATGGCTTATGAGATGGCGCGTTGTCCGTCGTCCGTCGTACGCCGTTTGTCGCCTGTCGTCTGTCGTCCGTTAGCAGCACTTAATCTGAAACCACTAGGCCAATTAAACTCAAACTTCACATTGATGTTTCTATTGCATAGGAGACTATACAGTAGATTTTTTTTTCGATCTGAAATTCAAGATGGCCGCAGTTACTAAAAATAGTCCCACCGCGAGGGTTCAATTAGGGGACAAATTTCATAATAAACATTTTGTTTTAAATAAACTGATTTTGCCTATATTTTTACAGAAGCATTGTTTGGTCAAGGGGGTTCAGATTTGTAAAAATGACTGGGTTCCACTGTCTTAAGGGGTCAGGAGGGGCCCTAAAAAGGGTAAAAATTAGGAATTACAAAAATCGTTTTCTTCAGAACCAGTCAGTCACATTTGTTCATATTTGGCATAAACTATCCCTGTGTGTAGTGGTTTGAATGAAGATAAGAATTAAGGGGCTAATATTTATAGGGGCCCTGTACATAGAGATACTATGAGAAAACAGAAAATTCTCATGTTTTCATCCATTTGGGCAAACTTAATATTCTGAAGCATCATCTAGTCATAGGAAAGAAGATTTGGTTCAATAAGGTGAATTGACTTTCCATAAGGGGCCAGGGTGGGTTAAAAAAAGGTTAAAAAAGAAAATTTTCAAAATTCTTCTTCTCAACAACCGGTCAGTGAAATTTGTTCATAACTGATGTAGATTATCGTAATGAGTATGGGTTTAAAGTTTGTACAAATGAAGGGACTTGTATTGATAGGGAACTTGGAGTTTTAGATATTTTCATCCATTTATGATTTTATTTTTATTCAATTTGAGTTCTGAAGCATCGTCTAGTCATAACAAATAAGATTTTGTACAATATGAAGGATTAACTTTCCAAAAGGGGCCAGGTGGGCTCACAAAATGTTTAAAATTTTCATAAATCTTATTCTCAACAACTGGTCAGTCAAATTTGTTCACATTTGATATAAATTATCCCTAAGAGTTCTAAGTTTGTAAAAAAATCAAGGAGCACTAGGATGTATAGAGGCCCTGTAAGGGGACTTTTAATTTTACATAAGAATACAATGGGGTAATGGAAAATTCTCATTATTTTGTCCATTTGTGTAAATATGTTGTTCAATTTGAAATATAAAGCATTGTCTAGTAACAGTTAATTTGATTTTGTTCATTAATAATGAGGATTGATTTGCCATAAGGAGCAAGGGGGTCACGGGCAATATGGTTGAAATCGGGAATTTTCTTTTAAATCTTCCACCCAATAACATTTCTGTCAAACTTTTTCATATATGATATAAATGATCCTTACATCAGCAAGGGATTGAAGATTCAGCAAATCAAGCGGCTGGGATATATAGGGAATGTTCGCATCCATGTGTACAAAAAACTTCTATTTAAAATAAAGCATTTTTTTCTCATAACAAATACGTAAGAGTGGTTGATTTAAGTTTAGACAAATCAAGGGGCTGGGATGTATAAAGGTTCTGTATGGGGACTATATTTTTTTACAGATGAATAGTATGGGAATTGAAAGTATTTCCTTTTCATAGCAATTAAGTTTTGGTTCAGTATGGTTGTGGTGGGGGTAATCTTAAGTTGTTAAGACGACCCCCTAATAGGGTTAATATTGTGAAATTTTAAAAAGTGCTATGGTCACTATGAACCAGTAGAGCTTTCTCAGACCCTCTTGGGTCTCTTGTTTTTGTTACAACTGGTTAATGAAGTATACTTTTTGTTACTGGTTTTATAAAACAAAACTCAAAAATATTGTTTTAAAGTGTTACTCAGTCCAGTTCAATGCTATTGGCGTTTGCCTCTACTATAAAGATGGAGTTTAAAACTTCTTCTTCTTCTTCTTTTTCTTCTTCTCCTGCTTTTTCTTCTTCTCATTCACCTCATTCTCATCCATCTCCTCCTTTCCTTCCTTCTCCTCCTCCTCCTCATTCTCCTCATCTATCTCCTCATTATCTTCCTCGTAATCATCATACTTCTCTTCCTCCTCCATCTCCTCTTCTTCCTTATTCTCCTTCTCCTTTTTCTCGATATTTTTCTCCTCAACTTTCTCCTCCTATCCCCCTTCCTCTATCGCCTCCTCCTTCTCCTCCTCACACTTATTCTCATTATTGTCTTCCTCCTCCTCTTCCTCATTCTCCTTGTCCTCCTCCTCCTTCTCATACGCCTCCTCATCTTGCTCTTTCACCTTCTCCTACTTCTCCTCCTCACGATCCTTCTCATCCTCCTCCTCCTCCTCCTCCTCATCCTCCTCCTCTTCCTCCTCCTCCTCATCCACCTCCACCTCGACCTCCTTCTCCTCCTTCTCCACCTATTTCTCATATTGTTTCCCCTTCTCCTTTTTCACCTCCTCTTCCTCTTTATCCTCCTTATCTTCATGATCCTTCTCCTCTACATCCTCTTCCTCCTCCTCAACCTTTTTCTTCTCCATCTCTAAGTATTTCTCTTTTTTTTTCTCCTTCTCCTCCTTCTCCTTTTCCTCTTTCTACATCTCATCCTACTCATCTTCGTTCTCCTCCTCAGCCTCCTCCTCACCATTCTCCTCATCCTCTTTCTCCCCTTCTCCTTCTTCATCATCATCCTTTTCTTCTTCTTCTCATCCTCCTGCTCGTCCTCTTTCGCCTTCTCCTCCTTCTTTTCCTTTTCGTTTTCCTCCTCCTCCTCCTCACCCTCCTCCTCTTCATCATTCTTCTCCTCTTCCTTCTCCTCTTTCTCCTCCTTCTCTTCCTTCTTCTCCTTCTCCTTCTCTACCTCTTCCTCCTATTTCTGCTTCTCCTCCTTTTCATCCTGTTCCTTCTCCTCCTTCTCTTCCGCCTCCTCCTCCTTTCGTTCTTCTCCTCTTCCTCATCCCCCCTCCTCCTCTTCCTCCTCTTCATCTTCCTCCTTCTCTTTTTCCTTTTCCTTCTCCTTCTCCTTATCTTCTTCCCTTTTCATTTTCCTCCTCCTCTCCCTTCTCCTCCACCTTCTCCTCCTCCTCTTCCTCCTCCTCCTCCTCCTCCACCATCCTGTTAATGGTTATGACATATTCGTGTCCGTGTCTAGATCACCGATAATTTTCTCTATTCTTGGAAACCCTAGAGTTATTTTCAACAAATATAAATGATGTTGGTTTATCTCTTCTTTAATACTTCTCTAAATTGCAAATGTAACCCATTTATATTGTACATAAAATAATGTCCACAAAATATATATTTTGTGTTGTTTGATTTGTTGCATATAAAAACACAGTAAGAATATGAAATTCGAGGAATAAAATTAGTATGTCAGAGCTGAAAAATTAGATAAAGTGGTTTCAAATAGTTTTTGTTTGTTTTTAAATGGGATTTAACGCCATTTTCAACACATTTCAGGTTATACAATTATGGCATATCTAGTTTTATTGGTAGATGAAAACCTTAGAATGAACCCGAGTAGAACCACCGTCCTTCCGCAGGTAACTGGCAAACATTCTCACATACAGTTTTTGGAGCGAGCGGTACTCGAACTTACGACCTTTGCGTTGAGTGAGAGGTAAGCGACCTTTGACCACTCGGCCATGGAGGACCCTAAAAATTAAAGTGTTTTTTTTCTGCATATTTGCATTTTGATTTCAATATATGTGTACGTGTATATTTTTGTACATTGAATGCTTTTTATACTGGTGGGATATAAAAATAATAATTATTATATGTCAATTAAAACCATATAATCAAAATAATACCGTATTGCCGCATCCGATGATAACCAGATCAAATGTACATGAGATTGCTTTTAGAGACGTCAATCCATACGGAATACTATTAAAACCATTGCGTTCTTGCCGTTCACTTTATACTTTTCCTGCCACATTAATGGCGTAAGCAAACAATCAAGTTAGTCTTAATGGCCATGCGCATTACAATAATGGTCACCTATTGAGATAATTTGTTTCCCATTATCCTGGTTAAAAAGTTAAGAAACGGTAGAAAACATAAGACTTTGTGTGTACTATACAAATGTTCCACACGGAAGTATGTATCCAATAGGAGACGCAACAGTCAAAGAAAACAGCCACCACAACATTATAAACATAATGCCATAAGTGGCACTAGACAAAATATGTTGAAATTAACAAAAACAATCAAGCAGTCATATTGCAAAAGGATAGCATGCAAATGCATATACGCAGTAAAAATATACAGAATAAGCATATAAGAGCATAGCGCATGCACAGTAACATGCACACGCACTCGAACAGACGGACGGGCCGGCGGGCGGGCATGCAGGCAGGCAGGCAGGCAGGCAGGCAGGCAGGCAGGCAGGCAAACAGACAGTCATACACCAGGGGTCTCCGAGTTGAAATAGACATCGCTCTTTCCTCAGTCACATCCTAAAATGGGACATTGTGAATGAAAGCCTATATAGTCACCATACATGTCCAACAGAAAATGTGCCTACAATCAAACAAATCCTTCTTGTTATTGATCTTAAGATAGTTCTGTATCTCTCAGCGTTTGATGACGTTTGTACGATGTGGAATGTGCTAATTAGGCAATAATTGCATAATTACCGTTCAGTAGACCTGGATAAACGAGAGAAGCAGCCACACGAACAAGTCAGTAAAGTGTATCTTAAACACGACACCATCAAATAAACGTTTGTAAATTGCTTAGTAACATCACTGAGGATAATGTGTTTTACAACTGGTGTTCTTGATAATGGCTATATCGATATGCCACGTTATTGTAATTTAGTCATTTAGATGGAAAGAAATTTTGGCTATTATTGTATCATTGCAAATATAATTGTGGCATTTAACTGTTGATCAAATGCGTCAATTACATCTTCAGAGCATAAAGTGCTTACGTTTGTGTCTATAGGTTGTTGTGTTAACATTATTTGTAGCAAATTTCTTCCTGCTAGGAGCAGAATGTTCTGGGACGTTATTCTTAAAATAAAGACTTAGCACACCGATCTGTGTAGTTAACTATTGCGAATTAACATATTTATCAGATGTATACGAATTTCTTTCTTAGTCTTAGTACCGTCGGGATAAACAAATATATCAGATGTGTACGAATTTTCTTAATCCTAGTACTGTCGGGATAAACATATTTATCAGGGTAAACATATTTATCAGATGTATACCAACTTCTTTCTTAGTCTTAGTACTGTCGAGATAAACAAATATATCAGATGTGTACGAACTTTCTTAATCCTTGTACCGCCAGGATAAACATATTTATCAGATGTATACGAACTTTGTTGGTTCTAGTACCGTCGGGATAAACATATGTATCTGATGTATACGAACTTTGTTGGTCCTAGTACCGTCGGGATAAACATATTTATCAGATGTATACGAACTTAGTTAGTCCTTATACCGTCGGGATAAACATATTTATCAGATGTTTACGAACTTTGTTAGTCCTAGAACCGTCGGGATAAACATATTTATCAGATGTATACGAATTTGTTAGTCCTAATACCGTCGGGATAAACATATTTATCAGATGTACACGAACTTTGTTAGTCCTAGAACCGTCGGGATAAACATATTTATCAGATGTACACGAACTTTGTTAGTCATAGAACCGTCGGGATAAACATATTTATCAGATGTATACGAACTTTGTTGGTCATAGTACCGTCGGGATAAACATATTTATCAGATGTATACGAACTTAGTTAGTCTTAGTAAGGTCGGGATAAACATATTTATCAGATGTATACGAACTTTGTTGGTCTTAGTACCGTCGGGATAAACATATTTATCAGATGTATACGAACTTTGTTAGTCTTAGTACCGTCGGGATAAACATATTTATCAGATGTATACGAACTTTGTTAGACCTAGTACCGTCAGGATGAACTTTGTTAGTCCTAGTACCGTTAGTATAAACATATTTATCAGATGTATACGAACTTTGTTAGTTCTAGTACCGTTAGTATAAACATAATTATCAGATGTATACGAACTTTGTTAGTTCTAGTACCATTAGTATAAACATATTTATCAGATGTATACGAACTTTTTTAGTCCAAGTACCGCTAGGATAAACATATTGATCAGGATAAACATATTTAATAGATGTATACGAATTTTCCTAGTACCGTCAGAAATCAGGACACGTGGTTTCAAATTATCACATTATAAATAACAATTGTATGTCTGTTTTACCGCTTGTGGATGATGTATCAATCAGATCTTAAACTCCCCCTCCGATGATAGGAATGGTTAACTGCTTTACAGATCAAGTTTTCTTCCTAGCTAATGTTGGGCCGACCAAAGAGTACTATTAACATTTTTCTCTGTAGTTACCCGGAATAATGTTTGACTCTATACTACAAACGTCTCACTAACCAATGCAATATGCACCGTTATTTTTATAAAGAAGTTCACTTTTAGGGCAGTTTGTCCACTAGCAACTAATAGTTTATTGTTTCTGAAAAACAATAAGTTTTACATGATAGGTTATCTATGACACATCAAGTTTTATTGGTTGACGAAGATTTTTGAATCCATCATCCTTCCGCAAGTAACTGGCAAACTTTCTCACGTAGAGGTTTTAGACCGAAGTTTAGTGATCTTGATACGGCACCCTGTACCACTCGTCCACGTAGAAACATTTCTGAAGAACACACAAAATATGACTTGATTTTTCAAAGACAGTTGTTTGATAACAGAAATTTTACGAATTTAGTATTCATTAACAAAGTTTTAGTTGCTCTTCACATCTCTGACAATATAGTGCAGCTCTAGTCTATATCCATTGATGTTCTTCTTGTCTTTAGTTAATTACTCAATTTTTATATACGTACACATATGTTAAAATTTGTGTTGTATTCATGTTTATTATTATTATTACTGTTGTTGCTGCTGCTGTTGTTGCTTCTGCTGCTACTGCTGTTGTTGTTGATGTTGTTGTTTCTGTTGTTGCTGCTGCTGCTGCTGCTGCTGCTGTTGTTGTTGTTGTTGGTGGTGGTGGTGGTGGTGAAGCTGCTGCTACCATTGCTGCTGTTGCTGTTGTTGTTGCTACTGCTGCTGCTGCTTCTGCTGCTTCTGCTGTGGTGGTGCTGCTGCAACAATTGACTTAAAGTTCGAAGGCGATGTGCTTGTTACTTTAAATAACTAACAACGATTAAGCTTCATGCTTGCAGGGTACCAGAAATAATAACAACACCGAAGCAAAGAACGGGGCGACTCTGTACAGTCGCCACACAGCACGCAAGGCCGCTAGTGCGAATACAGCGGAATCCTAATATTTCATAGTTATAACCTCCAGCTCAGTGTTAAGAAAGCCGCCATAAAACTTGTCGGTGCTGAGAAAGCCATGACCCGTCACTTGTGCATGGGTCTATAATTTGGCGTATTAATGTCTTTCAAACCGGTGTAAATCATTCGTGTTTTGTGATGTATCTAAGATCTACATCTAAATGACATAACAAGCCAAGATAAGTATATACTTTGTTCACAAATAACCCTGCTATTCTGACTTGTTGTAGAACGAGGTCATACGTGCAAAACACGTGTCAGGCTAATACATTTTGTATAAGACTAACGCTGGCATGTGCCGGGTGTAATCTGTCATTATGCTGGCGAACCGGATATAATGCACGCTGGTTTCCCTTTTTATTATTTTGTTATTTCTGATCCTTAATCCACTATAAATAAGTTGTGCTATTCGTGTTTGTAAGTGTAGTACCCCGCTGACTAAGACACCTATATACAATAATGTCAGCATACTCACGCAAGTAGCTGATAAACTCAATACTTCACCCAATATATTTATTTATATTTTTTCGCTGGATATTATTTATATTTATTTATATTTTGCAATGTGTGTTCTCGAAACGGGGCACAAGGCCACAGAGTGGTAGCACAACAAGCAAGATCATCTTTAATAGTGAAAACTGACACCGTGTTTTGTTAAGTAAAGTATGCGCAATTTCCCAAATATAAACTATAAACATGTTATACTACTATACGTAAAGTCTGTTTTTAACATTTAAACTTGAATTGCGACTGAATAGACCGACGTGTCTACTTTTATTTACTTTACACTTTTTCGTTTTATGATGTGAATACTTGGGGTGAGCGAGGTTGAGCGCGTCTGTTAACCAAGCTTTATTACTGACCGTTCCAATGTCGGTGACCTATATTTTCACTTTTATGATATATGTATATGTATTGTACTTATCATGGTTGTTTTATACATTTATATCATCCATGTTTTACTGTTTGTGTTTCCTTTGCTTACTACAGTTTGTAATGAACACGTATTTATTCAGAATGATATTCGAAAAACAAACTGACCTACCTTGAAAACGAGATACCAATGGTGTCACATACGTGTATGTCAATTACATATAACATTTGTTTTATTTTCATTTCAGGTGTAACCAAGTTGACATTGTTTGGTGACAGCAGTGATAAAGCGGATACGTATGCGCATGCGCAAATTTCATCAATTAGACACAACTCGTTTGTAAACGGAGAAGATTTAATTCAACTTACCATAAATGGAAACAATCTACAGATTCTGTACCCGTATATTTTCAAGGGTTTGCCGAATTTACAAAACATCGCACTGCAGAACAACAATATTCGACACATATCTGCTGCGACCTTTGCCAAATTAGGAAAACTAGTGGAACTACGGTTGTCGGACAACATGATCAGATTCCTTTCCCCGAATGTGTTTAGTCAGTTACTTAATTTAGAGTATCTGTATTTGAACGGCAACAAACTAGCAGTTCTGAATCAACACATGCTTAGAAAACTTAAGAACTTGCAACATTTAGACATTTCTAGAAATAATTTCAGATCATTTTCAGATTCAGTTTTCGACGGAGCGGTCAATTTACAGGAGTTACTGATCAATGAAAACCAGATAACGTACGTACGTGCACAGTGGTTCCAAAACCTGTCCAAGTTGAGAAACCTGGAGATCCGTGCCAATGTCATTACTCGCATTGATCCAAGCTCTTTTAAGACTCTATCAAGTCTAGAACAACTTTCACTTTCTGCCAATATCATTAACACAGTATCAAATGAAGCGTTCAGAAACCTGTCAAAATTGCAAGTGTTAGACATTGGTACAAATGATATAAATAACCTTGAGCCCGATTGTTTCTCTGGGTTGGACTCGCTCCGTGAACTCGATCTGAGCGTCAACAGAATTTCTTTCATCAATAACAGGACATTTACTGCAACCAAGACGCTGCGCACACTGGATCTGTCCAAAAATGTTATTAAAGATATAGAAGAGGCCGCATTACATCCACTGGAGTCGCTTCGATCCCTGTACTTATCTAATAATAAACTGAAAAGAGTTGAAAGTAAAACGTTTTCAGGTTTACTGGAATTAAAGGAAGTCAATCTTGAAAATAACATTATTTCTGAAGTAGAGAACGATGCATTCATTGTTGCGCCGCTCAACCAGTTATCGAAAATAACGTGGCTGAGTTTACAGTTCAACCATATCAAGTCTTTGAATGCGTACTCGTTGTTCGGTTTACCACATTTAAAGTTCTTGAATATTGGTCATAACAGAATTAAAACGATACATCAGAAATCGTTCTACACTTTAAGCAGTCTGCAGAACCTGCTTCTGAATGACAATAAACTGTCGGAAATAGAAGACGGCACATTTTCTAACCTTAAACTTTTGTACTCGCTGAGTCTTGAAAAGAACAAACTTTCTAAAGTATCTGACAACACATTCATTGGACTTAAACATTTGGACGATCTCAACATTGTTTCTAATGCCTTGGATACAATTTCAGCAAACGCATTCAGACATTTCACTAAACTAAAACGACTGGATTTAAATAGTAACTTACTTTCGAAATTCGTTTTCCCAGACCTGATTTTGGTAAAGGATTTGAATTACGTAGACCTGAGCAACAATAGACTGTACAGTGTCAAGTTTCCTGACCAACGCACTCATGAAATCCGCCAGTTGATTTTGTCTCAGAATCAGCTCCAAACACTGTCGTCTGAAATAATAAACGTGCTGTCGCCTGCTGGAATCACGTGGCTTCGTGACAACCCTTGGTCATGTGACTGCAGACTGGAATGGCTAGCGAAGTTTGCATCTGAGTATAGAATACGCCTTCTGGGAAGTAGGGACACAGTCTGCAAATCACCATCTGCTCTTTATGGGAAAAAGGTAACTTGTCGGTTTTACGTTCCCTTTAATCGATTTATATTTTTTTTATTTTCCTTCTAGATTAATATTAAAGACACCTTTAACAATAAAATATCGAATTGTGTTTATTTCTGCGACCAAATACAGCGCGTGTTTCTGTTGTTTGGTCAGATGGTTTTCAATATGTGCATTTATAATTAAAAAAAAATACTAGTACGTGTTCTTGACAACATAAACATTCCTTGTTTAGGAATAGTTAATCAAACTTTTATCTATTATAGGTATTAGAGTGAAAGTTTGAGAACTAAAAAATCGTTGTTTTCGCCACACATTGTTTATATCTGTTCTATTGTTCTAGGTTACAAATGTTGGTGTCAACGACTTCCGGTGTGATAACACCACGGTATCAAAGACGATTGTTTGTCAGAATCTCCAGATCAAATATTCCGCACAATCATCGGAAACACTAAGGTTTGTAACTTACTGAGTAAAGAGTTGATATTCTGAAATTGTTAATATGTCACTGGAATTCATTGCAGTTTATGTTTATCTTATCAGAGCACCCGGGTCCTCCAGAGGCAGACAGATGGAGTAAACTAATAGAGCAGCTATTACAAATATGTCTTGTTGCTTAGTTAATAAAAAAAAACGTTTGTATTTATTGTTTATACTTGTATGTAACTTTGTATTTAATGCACAAGTTCAACTAGTGGAAACCAATACACTTCATTTCAACTATGAATCCAACGAAAACTGGCATTGTTTACTCTGGGTTCAGCATGACAGGCTCTACAGCACTTGTACATTTTTGCTTGCAAAACTGGCTTCATTGTTGAGACTTTTTCAGAACATTAAACAAATATATAATCATGAGATGAACTTTATAAGAGTTTGATTCCGTTTTAATCCAGTAATACTTAAACTGATTTGTATGTATGTAAATTTGAATGAAGACATATGTTTTAACCAAATATATATAACTTTTTAGTTTCGTCTTCTATCGTTTATCTGATTTTATCGTCAGCTTCTAGAAAAAAAAATAAAAAAAACAGGTTTATATTTAAAACAAGATTTACATAAAGATCTAATTTTGTACACATGAAAAGTTTACTGTTTATTACATTTCTCTAAAACGTCTAAGTGCATTCTTTACAAAATGTCTGAGATTATGTGTCATTATCTAGAATATGTTGTTGTGTTTTTTTTTCAGGAAAGGAAAACAAGAATCTAGAAAATGGCACGTGACGTTCAGAAAGGAAAACGACACCTCCCATGCGTGTAATGGACTCCTCCTTAATGACAAATGGGCACTCACAAGGAGTACCTGTGCGAAGACGTATATTTCTGCAAATAATTCAAATATCGTTGTGAAAGTTGGTAGACGAGAGTCTCGCGAGATTGCTTTGACAATTGACTACAAAACTGATGCTGTCGCTGCAGATTTTGACCTGAGATTAGTGAGGCTTGTGCCGAAAAATTCAAAATCGAGAAAAGCGCGATCAAAATCGAATACAATACCATGCATTCTTACACATGCGCAGTATCATCAATTATCACGTGCAGTACCAGAAGGTGTGTTTACATCAAGGTCGTACAAAAAGGAAACTGAAAAATGGCGTCTTTCTGCAAGAAGAGGTAAAATCGTACAAACGTGTGATAACATTGGCGATATTTGTCTGAGAGTGAAAGAAACAATGGAGGGCGCTAACTTGCAAGGGTCGCCGTTGTCGTTAAGGTATCAGGGTGTTTGGTATTTAGCTGGTCTCGGGGTCACAGGCAACTCTACAGAGGACGATGTACAACGATTCACGCCGCTGTGGAGCGTGACGAACTGGATGGCCACAACAATGCACGAGGTTGACAATAAGTGCAAGTTTCAGAAAAACAAAGGAGAGTCATCTGTTCTGTGTGAGGGTTTGTCGGTGGACGGAGTGACCAAGTCGAATTCAGACCAGTTTCTGTCAGTGTGAAGAAAACAATTAACTATCAAATACATGTAGAAAAAAAAACAGAAAGACCGAACATGTGATATAATATCTTCTGTTTTCTAAAATATTATGATATAATATGCTATATATGTCTTTGTTCGTAAAAATGTTTCGCACTAACTAAAGGTACACTACTTTTGAAAATGCGAATTTCACACAAACCTGGCGGCAGTTGTGATGTTCTAAGACAGATATGCCACAACTTCGTGCATAGTCGGAATAAAGACAACCGTTTTACTCAGAACGTATTGTTCTCGTGTGAGAGTGTGATAGACACATAGAAGTGAGACTTTTACGAGGAATGGAGGTAGACAAATGTGTGATAACCCAATTGTTTTAATCTGTATATATTGTTACTTGTATGCAAATAGATTTTGCAAGTATTCATATAACATTTCATGTAAACAAGATTCATCTTTTCTTTTCTTTTCCCATATACAAAATAAAATGTTTAATATACTGACCGGGTGACCTTTTGAGACACAGCTATATATACATACACATATACTATCGGCATTTCTTCCTGTGTCACAAACTCCTCATGTAATGTTAAAACTATTTTACAGATCTGCATTATGGAGCCAACTCGATGAATGAAAACACACCTTAACATAACAGTATTACTGCTCATGTCGAAAAAAAGTGTTATAATATCTGTTTGATAGATCACTTTTTAAGCTCAACCTGTCTGAGAAAATTAAATAACAGACTTGGTATTATTGAATCTGTTCATGAGAGGTTATTATGCAACACCCCTCAGACCCACTAACACAAAGGGCGGTTTTCTGTTTTCCAACAATGCTGAATGAGTTGTATGATTCCTACTGTTTCATCTATTTTTTTTACTTTTATAAATACAATTTCAATGGCATATATAGTTATATAAATATGATATCAGAAGACCAATCGTGTTTTTGTGGTAATTATGTTTTGTTTTTGAAAATTTGTTAAGTAAAACGTATTTTACATCAAAAACTGATTATCAATGGGGGTAAATTAATGCAAAATTAGTGTTGCCCAATACAGCAACATTTAGATTTGTTCTTATAGGCGTAAACTATTGTAATAAAACGTTCAGCATTTCTTTATATAGACAGCTGATACACATTATTAAATAAAGTGTTTTACATAAATTTCTAAAATAAATTTTACCTATCAAACTTTTTTGTTATTTCAAAAATTACTCAACGGAATTTAAAAAATAAATATTTTATTTACAACTAAACCGACGACTGTTTAACTATGTATACATAATTGTGTATTTTTCCTTCAAAATTTGTGTTAAAAAATGTTTTGTTAAAACAATAGGAATCAGAAATAATACTCAGTATTCTTTTACACAATACAATATTCAAACTATTTTTTACTTTTGCAATGGTATCTTTGTACATATCTAGCAATCGTTCTTTGTCATGTTTAATAGTATTTATATAATTCATCTTGGAGAATAAACTCTGTTAAACAATATATATATATATAGTATATTGACTCGGAGAGCGTTAAAACTCCCTTTGAAATACATAATTTATCCTCACGATCGAATTTTTTTAAATAAATGCAATCTGGGAGATTAACTTTCTGTGAAATATATTATAATTCAACTTGGCTATTCAGTTTTGTATTTAAAATTTATACGTCAGCTCGAAGAGAATGGTTAAACTTTTATAAAAAGAATAAATAAATATGTCTCGAACATCTCCTTTGAAATACAGATTTCCACTCGGAGACTGGACTTTGTGAAAGATATATACAATGCACATGTAGATTATCTCAGAGATTTGACATTATTCATCTTTGAGATTAGACATTTTTCACAATATGTACAATAAATAGACGTGGGGATTGACTTTTTTAAATATATAATTCAACTTAGAGATTGAACTTTTTTTAAATATATACAATCTCGTTAAAATCCGATCAACTTTAAGCTTACATACCTACGCACAGTGTAGAGTATGAACTGAAAAGCTGATCGGATTTTAATGAGATTGAACTATATACATCTAGGTCATGACGTGTTTTAAGTATATTGAATTCAACTGGGAGAATGACGTGTTTTAAGTATATTGAGTTCAACTTGGAGAATGACGTGTTTTAAGTATATTGAATTCAACTTGAAGAATGACGTGTTTTAAGTATATTGAATACAACTTGGAGAATGACGTGTTTTAAGTATATTGAATTCAACTTGGAGAATGGACTTTCTTTAAATACATAATTTAGCTTTTAGATGTACTTTAAGATTGATTTTTAGATAATTATATAATTAAACTTACAGATCTTTTTTCTTTTTAAATATGCACATTTAGGTATTTTTCATTTTTTCAATATAAACAGGAATGTAAACTTTAATATATTAATTTTTATATGTGCACCTATAGTGATCATCATGGAGATTGTTCAACTGTCTTTAAAACATGTTTATAACATTTTACTTGGAGATTGAACTTTCTTTTGAAAATATATGAAATCTTGTTGGAAACTGAAAGTATAAAACATATTATTTTACAGTTAAACATTTTCACAAATAAAATAAAATATCATCATGTCTTATGTATTTTGTTGTACCCATACAACAAACAGCGGTTTGCAAATAGTAACCTCTACTATATAACTGACCAGTGTGAATATATAATAACTGTTCCGGGATACATCTGACACACTCATTATTATTTCATTTCTACTTGACCAATGTTTGAGCAGGTTTCAGTACTTTATCTACTTTGATTTTAAGAATTTCACCTAAACTTCAATAGAAAAAAAAAAAGATTTAAATCAGTATTTTCATATGTAGATCCGAAATAAGATTTTATTTTCACAAAATGCATTCAGTTTGATGAAGTCACATGCACGCTAAATCGGCGTCCTTACAAATTGTTATTACGACGTTTTACATAATGTAATAGCGTCGCGCACGGAAATGGTACCTCTAAGCCGTAACACGACGTTAACGTTAAAATTGTATAAAATGTTATATGACGTGTTTGTTCATGTTTTTCGTATCATTTATTTTACACCAAATAGACGAATATCGTAATACCATTCACTGCAATGGAATCATGATTTTCTGCGGATATTAAATGGATCAAAACCAATGATATTACTGTACCTACGTAAACTATGAGAATACAGTTTACCATGTACATAACTAGCGGCATCCATAGGTTTTCGCCGTATTAGAAGAACGTCAAACTGACGTTGTAAATATTTGATAGTAAGTAAGTAAGTGAAATTTATTCACGTACATATAGGCCTCTGGCCCATCATACAACTATACAATAATAACATACACAAGAATGACCAACAAAATTAATGTAAGTACATGTATAATAGTGTTCATGAAAAATATTGTTTTACATATTATTATACCAGCTGTAGTATTGCCTCACAATTATATTTAACTATTTCGTTTTTCGAAAGCCCTATACAGGAACCTCGCAATTTTGCATATGACAGTTTTATCATCAATGGACATTTACCTATGAAAGGTATTTGTGTCTCTTAAATTTAGAAAGTTTTCACCAACAAAACATCCTTTCTTAATTTTTCATACACTGTACATTCCATGAAAAAATGAAATTCAGATTCAGTTACTAAAATATTTCTCTGAGAACATATTGGACCGAATCTTAAATATCTAACCCAATACGACGACCCTTTTCAATCATAAGATTATGCGTGGACGTTCTAAATTTTGCCAACGTTTGTCTTAAAGGAAATGATAAGTCTAAAGATAAATATTTTTCAGGATTTAACAATGATTTAAAGTTTCTATATGTATCGGCTTTAGTTGTACCATTCAAAGATTCAAACCATTTCTGCAAGTAACAGCAACTGCAAGTAACTGCAAGTCCTTTGTTTAAACAATTCAATGAGCGCACTTGCATTACCAACACCTTGAGCAATCGAAGTATTTCCAAAGCCTAGTGAAAATAATTAATATCGTATATGACAAGCCCACGTTTTGCGTCCGGCGTCATCAAGACGTTTGAGCATGATGTAACATTGATATGGATATCTCTTCCTATCCATGTGTAATATTTTGAGCCAGTATTTAATACACTGTGACATACATATAGTGTAAAGTGGTAGACGGCCACATTCGCCATTAACAAAACAACTAGCGTCTGTTGAGGTAAAGAACAGTATTGTCTGCAAAATTTTAAATGAACTTTCTCCAGCTTATCAATAAACTGATATCCCCATATTTCTGCACCGTAGCATGAAATGGGCTTGACCATGCTATCAAATAATTTGAAAGTATCCTTCTGGCTAAACTGTCCAAAATTATGCTGATATTTAAATATACATGCAATAGATTTTAGGGCTTGTTTCGATGCATATTCATGTGTCTTAGTCCACACAAGTTTTGGTGTCATACAAATGATTAAATATTTATGCATAGGAACAACCTCAGTAAACTTTTGTTTGAAACACCATTTTTCGTAGTTTCTTAAAGCAACCCCATTTCTTAAGACTATTATTTTAGTTTTATCTAAATTGATTTCCATGTGGACTGAATCACAAAAAGTAGATAACCAATTGAATTGCCGTTGTAATTGGATAGCTGTTTCACTAAAATTAGAAACATTCTCAGTATAAAAAAGAGCGTAGAGGTCGCACATGTCCTCTGTTACATATATTCCTTGACTAAAAGTATTTATTAAGTAATCTACAAAATCATTTATGAACAGGAAAAAAATGTAATAGGACTGCAAATACAACCTTGCCTTGTTCCGATGTTACATTAAAAAAAGTCTGAATGCCCATGACCAACCCTCACACATGATCTACGTTTACTGTACATTGATTGGAACACAGCTAATATTTTACCATCTATACATTTCCTTTTTTATCGCATCCCATAAAATATTGTGATGAATGGAGTCAAAAGCTTTCGAAAAATCTATGAAAATACAATAGAATCTACTTCTCGGTCTCGATAAGTATTTCTGAGATATTGACATTAAACTAAATTTATTGTCAATGGTTGAGTTACCTTTTCGAAAACCTGCCTAAGATTTATCAATTATATTGTTTTCGTCGCACCAGGTTTTCAATCTGTTATTCAAAATGCAAGTGAATATTTTATATAGAGCGTTTATCAATGAGATACCCCTATAGTTATTTTGGTCTAATGTGGAACTATGTTTGTGTATATGTGTTATAATACCTTCACCCCATGCATCGGGTACATGCAAAAATATCATTAAACGGTTTAGTTAAATATGGTAATATGAGAACAGCTGTGTGTTTATAAAGAAGCATACCCACCCGATCTGTTCCTGGGGCCTTTTTGCCATGAACTTGATCAATAGCTTGCTAAATTTCAACGTCATTTATATCTGTACTAAGTTACTCATATTCAACATTACGAGTTATATATGGGGAAATCCGTATTTTGTGTGTTCAACAAATTTTGAAAATGATTTAACCACTTCTTGCTAGAGATAGATTTGGTACTAGTGACGTTATTTTTAACGTTTGAGCTTTTAATTGTATTCAAAATCATGTATGGGTTCTTACTGCATTCGACAAGTTTTTGACGATTTTTCTGTTGGAATAAAAATTTAGCATTTTTACACACTGTTTTTAAAAGCATTTGCGCTTTTGAACAGTTGATGGTCTGTTCTACTTTTCGTAAATTTAAATTTTATTAGACGTTGAAACTTTGTACTTTTAACTTGGCTACATTCAGCATTCCACCAGATTGACTGATTATTTTTACTCCGTTTTGATTCTGGTTTACCTTTACGTAACATGACTCAGCGGCCAATTTAAATATATCAATAAATTTAGAGACCATATCAACTGCATTATTATCATTAACACTGTTCAAAAGGGCAAAAACGATTCGTTAAATCGCAATAAAAATGATTCTCTACAAGAATCTTTCCACACGATAGACATTTACAGAGTTATCGGAACTATCCTTCTGTCTGTCAGATGATTTAAGCATAAAATTCAATTTACAATACAATGGATAATTGACTGAAAGTATATTCTCATCCACACCAAAAATCCTTGACATGCTGAAAAACATCAGAAGAGGCAATCATGTAGTCAACGACACTTGCTCCGTCATTTGCAAAACATGTAAATTCCCCATATTTATCATTAAAACAACGGCCGTTGAGTACATGGACATCGTAAGTACAACACAAATCAATTAATGATTTACCAAAACAGTTATAAGAGTTATCTTTTGAGTTTCTCGGAATATCAAATTCATCTGCAGGGTTATTTATGTCATCATTAAATGTATAATCAATATCATCAAACTGAATGAAGTCTTGAAAATCTTTAATCCGACTATTTATGTCCCCAGCGATGATTAAATTAGCGACGGGAAAATGACTAGTGATTTCTAAGATTTTTTCTTTAACAGTTCAATACCATTATCATTGTGCGCGCTATTATAAACCGGAGAGTTTTCCGGTGACACGTAAACAAATACCATTATAATATCTTTCAGGTTATTAAAAAAAGAGCCGTCTAATAGTAGTACCACACACTCTTCATAACTCTCACAGTTATACCACCTGAGTCTTCGGCCTTCGTCTGACATAGTCATAATGTGTATAGCTGGTTAACGTGTCAGCAAAGTCACTACTGTCACAACCCCAAGTTTCACACATGCCAAACACATCAAATCGTTTTGCATAACTAATAAATTCATCATCATATTTATATTTAACACAGCATAACGATAAATTAAAGTTTTCAAAATCAGCATTAAACAGATAAGTGCCTGATAAATGTTTATCAGATATGTTATTCTACGGGGTACACTGTGAAACCGGAAGTGGTGTGCTGTCCACTGAGCCTTGGCCGGATTCCTAGAGATCAACTACAACGGGACGCTTCGTCTCCTGGTCATACACGTAATACGCCATCTACTACCAGCCTATCATAACGGAAATAGGCGGGTTTCTTCTCCTGTATACTTTGCTTTAAAAGTGGATAGAGCAACACACGTTGCTTAGTGACACGATCAAGAAAAATTTCCACAACCCGCATGTTTGTATCAGAGTTAATAGCAAGATCCCTGTTCTTACGGACTTGGCGGTATTGTTTGAGGATATTTCCTTGTCTTTGTAGAACGGGAACTTGACTATAACGGGCCTAAGAGATGAAGAACTTGGTAACCGATGTGCCCTGTCAATTTGAACTGAGCTTTCATCCAGTCCAATAGAGACATCGAAAATGCTTGATACGAGGTATAAATGATTTTCCGTTTTTTTTCAATATTTTGGGACACTACAGAAACTTAATTTACTCGTTAATGTAATTTGCAAAAGTCAATATTCTGTGTTAGAAATATGGTAAATACGGTCAAAATGTGAGAAAAGACGTTATTTTCGGGTAAAAATGCAAAGGGGCGGCAAATCATAGAGGACATTTTAAATACGAAATCTTTACCATTCAGAGCAAAGTGAATATATTTCATTCCACATAAGCATGTTCCACTGAAAATTTACTTAAGTATGATATGATTTTAAAATTTATATGTTCGCGATTTTTTCAAGAATAATTAAAATAATCAAATACGTTTCAATTATTTCTTTCAAATAACGTTGGCGGAAAACACCTTAAAAATGTAATATCTCATAATCGCAATATGAAAAAAATTATCAATTACCATATTATAAAACAATGAACATATACATACATAATTTAAATGCAAAAATAACTATCATTTTTTATCTTTACTATTCAATATGACCTTATTGACGAGTCGTTTGTTTTTCGGGACATTTAGCATATGCGTAATGAACCGCGTGTTCCGTAATGGCCGTTAAGTTTGTTGTAACAAAAAACACATGTCTGTAACCGGAAATGATGTCATTTTTCCATCGAATAGACCTGATATTTGTCCTTTCGTGCCGTTTTTAGATCATATCAATAGTATAGTTTATATCCGTCAACTAAAAATATCGTAACAAGACCTTTATTTTGATATATAGTAAGTATAATTCCAAAAACGATCAAGTATTCGGGAACAGTTTTATATATTTCGGATATTAGTTTTATAACGCAAGTACCATTACGGTGTGCGACGTCTATTAGAAAACATTATTTGTAATGATAGGCCCAATATTTCATAATTGATGCAACCATTATATTGTAAAACCATTTTAAATAGTACTTTCTTATTTCATTATGCTAATGTTGCTATCTGTTGATTGTATAACTGATAGGTATATTTATAGCTCACGAGACAATTTTCTTACAATATAAATTATCTCACCTCCTGTGATGACGTCGATCAGTTTTTTTATACTATTTTATAAAATTATATATCACTACAGTTTTATTCTCAATGATCCCAGTGATTCAGAAAAGACATGACGCATTTAACTACTTAACAACATTAAATAGCTGAATATTATCTATAAAAGTTAATTAAACCTAAGGGCGTCACACTGCGGAAATTATTTTCTTTTTGTTTTGTCTTATATTATATCATATATAGGGCTATGTTACGTATATAAAACAATATTTAAACGTGAGCTGGTGACTTTAAATACATCAATTTTATATGTGACGACTTCTCCGAAGATGTCTAAACAGTATGCCAAAACAGGAGAATATATGTGTTACAGGAGACTTGACCGTCGGCATGACAACAGTACAAACTTAATCAACACACAGAACAATTATAAGAAGTATAATACATACATGCAGAAGAAGAAATGACAACAGGTGTGGCCGGCTCAGAACGGACGGTAACAAAACCGTTACCTTGGAGATAAAACCTGGTTTACGTGTGCACTCTCCCTCGGTAAAATGCTATTTTTATGACATAAATACAAAATACATTAACCGATATCCACAACACGGATACTGCAAGAAACACAGATGTAAATACCTGAAAGATGAACAACACCTGATACAGGTGCAGCCCCAAGGAAATCGGTCATTAATAACGATTTCGAACATTTGATGTTAAACACACGCATTTTTGATTAAATAACCTTTAGCTTTTTCTTCTGAGAATTGTGTATCTACAGGATGTACAAAAGTATAAAAATAAGACACACATAATGTATGCAAATCCTATTTACGTTTCAATTTTAGTGAGTAATTTGTTCACCAATTTATCGGTACTACTGAAACTAAAAACACAGGAAAAATCTATTTGTTTTTTTTTTTATTAAATATTTTTTACTCATTTTTTCAAAACAAACGTGACACTATTAGTTTTTTATGAAATAAAACCTTTATTATGTCTTATGAGTACGACAGCAAAGCTTCGAGATTGTTATATTATCTATACTGGGTGTAACATTGTTGATCATGCTAGCAATGCTTCGAGATTGACACAACCGTATTGTTATATCATCTATACTGGGTGTAACATTGTTGATCATGATAGCAAAGCTTCGAGATTGACACATCCGTATTGTTAAAGCATCTTTACCAGGTGTAACATTGTTGATTATGATAGCAATGCTTCCATACCATATAATAGTATGGACGCATCAATTCATTTGAGAGACGCTTATCTTTATTTAATAATAAAAAAACACACACACTACGGAAGCCCTTAAAAACAAACATCCTTGAAATATAGACCACTTTTAGATATACAACCAAATCGGTCTTATGCAGCTATTCAACGGTAAGAACATTAAATCATGAATATAAAATGGAGACTGTTTAAGACAAATAGTTGCTTAATAGAGGTGACCACTAACACAGGTTTCACTGTAAATAATCATTTACAAACAAAACAAATCTTGCTGATCAGTCTATTTATCTCTTAGTACGTACCATTACTGTACCTAAATTACAAACATTTAACAATACGAAGGTCTTCCACGGCTGAGTGGTCTAAGGCGCCGTTTCAAGATCACTTACCTCCCACCGCTAAGGTCGTAGGTTCGAGTCCAGCTCGCTCAAAAAATATTTAAGCGAGGAAGTTTGCCAGTTACTTGCGGAAGGACGGTGGTTCTACTCAGTCTGAATCAGTCTGAGGTCTTCCTCCACCAGTAAAACTGGATTTGCCATATATAACCAGAAATGTGTTGAAAATGGCGTTAAACCCCTTTAAAAAAACACAACAATACTGAAGATAACAATATGTTGTATTATTTAACATGTAGTTCAATCTATTTTACAGAAACTTTTTGCCAGGAAATGTTAAATTATGTTATCAGCTCAACAATAAACTAAATATAAGAGAAAACCCCATGTGCAGGCACTGATGTCTTTATAAAAACTTCAAGACATCCACACGTAGAACATGTTTTGTTAATGGATGATAACACTTCGTACAGTGATGATTACATCTACCTATAGGCAAAGGTGAGAAATACGTTTGTTAAGACAAATAGATACACAAAAATGTAAGGCACATATAAAATATTTGGGAAAAAAATATAGTTTTAGCTCATCAAATAATACTGGCCCATGTTTATCTATTTGGAATATATAATTCGTTCCATGCGGAAATACGTCTATCTCAGGTTTTTGCTGTTATGAAATACGTCTAAAAAATACCTTCATTTTATATATGATAGTCATTAATTATATCGGAATAAAAGACATATTGGTTGTGTAACAAAAGAAGGAAGAATGTGAGATGTTGAGAAATCCCTGCAATTGACAAAACATTCTAAGGAAATGAAAACAAATAACAGTGTACGCACTCCATATCAGATCAAGATTCATTCTAAAACTTCGTGTTAACAATAGTCAATACCAGAACCTGATATCTCCCGAATCAGGTCTATTGAACGCTTTCTAAATTATGACGTCATTCAAACTTTCTCTGAAGCAACTGACCAATCAGCGTGTTCGTAACAATTGCTATTGAACGGACCCAATCGGGAGAGCTGGGTTCGTTCTACAGACTATGTTAACAAGTACTTAAATATAGAGAAAAAAATGGTGATAACATGGGTAAACGGCATGGAATGGTCTAACGGTCACTAGCAAAACCACACCTGAGGAGCCAAAACGTGGTTTACTGGTACAAGGAACCTCTCAGCTCTTGAACATTTGTTAATATTAGTTTATGTTTTAGCTCACCCAAGTCGTATTGATGGTCAGTTGAAATCATGTTCATATTACGTTTATTTAAGAATTAAAAGCCCATTTTTTTAGTTTTCAACGGGCGATGAAAAACATTAGGCCAGTTTAATGTTCGTGAAGCCTGAAGGGCTCCTCGGCAACATTAAACTAGCCTGATGTTTTCACCACCTGATGAAAACTCAAAATTCGGCTTTTAATCCTTATATTTACATTATATTCTCCAGCTATTTTAGATAAAACTATTGCGTTATTTTTGCTATTTTGATATTTAAAAAGCGATTTATACACATTAAACCGCAAAGCCAATGCCATAAATGTAACGGCGACGTTGTCAACATACTGAAGAAGTGCATGCATTTATAGGACAACTTACGGCAAACGTCACGTGAAACTAATGACGTCTCGCCAGCAAAACAAAATCGTGCAAACAATGAAATGCAAACTTGTCCTTTTTAGCTCAGCCCAGCTGCAAGTGTTTTTTCATTGGGAAATGAAATGCAGTAAATTTATATTTTTCATTTAGGCTGATTGCAGCGGGAATGTAAAAATGCACTTAATCTATATAGTTCATTTAGGCGGTGTGCAGTAAAAATGTAATTATTACAACAAGTTGACATTTTCAAACACGTACATTGAAGCGATAGCTAAAGTTGTTATTTAATAATCCTTTGGGATCCTTTGGGGTCATTTTGAATACAGAATATAAGCGGTACTGGGGAGGGCATATATAACTAACCCTAATTAATTAACATACTTGCTTTCTTTTCTTGATTTCTTGCGTTTTGGGCAAACTACTCTTTTAACATATACAATTGGCTTTCACTACAGCGTTGTAGTCGTTCCACACGTTCCACACTTTCACTCGGTAGTGCTATTATAATATGTTTGGTACTTTGGTATACAAGAGACCATTTAATTGCGCTCGTAAATGAGTCATCTGGAGAATGAACTAAGCTCTCCCGATTGCGTCCGTTAAACAGCAGTACATGTGAGCACCTTGATTGGTCATTCGCTTCAGGAAACGTTTGAATGACATCATAGTTTAGTAAGTGTTTAGTTACTATGAATTGTGGGACAGCCATGGAATTTCCTGCTTTTCTCATAGGGGGTTAATAGACCTAATTCGGGAGATATGCGGTTCTATATATAGACTAGCTCGGAACTGATTTGCTACTCAGTCAGTGCTAGAGGTACCGTAATGTAAGTATTTTACATGGGATTGCGGTTCACAGCGCGAAGTATTTTTATCTCGGCCCTATGGCGAGAATACCGGCTCTTCTTGCTATCTTCTTTCCCTGGTTGCCGCCTGCGTTACCACACACCCATTTTAATTTATGATATTAATTGAATATTCGTGTTTCTTATCATAACTTATATTTGCTGTTGATATTAGGTGTTTAGGAACATGCACTTCCTTTAGCACGCCATTAATTGGTTCTCGTGTGTCAAATTCAAAGAAAATAAATATATCTATATAATTTAATTATGTTTAAACATTTTCAAGATGTTACTGCGTGTTTCCGAACTTCCGGTGCCGATGAAGGATTCATTCTAATTTCAAAGTGCATTTTTTTATTAAACTTTATAGCACGCCTCCTTTACTAGTTAACATCGTGAAATTGAAGAGCGGAAATAGCAACAATGATGTTCTGTGTGGGATAGTATGCATGAGAGGAAACTGTCTCTGGTGATCACGTTGGGCTGATTTCACCAAACATCTCAAGATGAGATCTTCCTCAACTTAATAATCCTATTTTATCTAATTGTTAACTTGAATTCATTACACACTGAAAACCACAAAGCATGTTGATTCATTGGTAAAAGATAACATGAAAATGAACGAGAATAATGAAAGTTTGTAGCATTTCAAACATTTGAGTTGAGGAAATTCTCAAGTTGAGATATTTAGTGACATTAGGGCCTGAGCTCGATCGAGTTAAGCGCTATTTCAGTACTGTTAAAAAAAAGTCCATTGATGCAAAATGAATATATTTAATCTCTCTATCTTTGATCGTTTTATATAGATTTGATTCTGGCCAAGTGTGGTGAGTTTATCATAATATACGTTTTAATTCAAGCGGGAAATCTATTAAGTCTTACTTGTATACTGGAAAAAGTATTTTGCCTGATATAAAATTCGGAAAAAATAGGAGATACGTAGTAGTTTATGTCATGTGTCATATATCTATATAGGGTGTCCTTGAGATTCATAGTGGTTTATATCTTATGTCATATATCTATATAGGGTTTCCTTGAGATTCATATTGGTTTATAGCATATGTCATATATCTATATAGGGTATCCTTGAGATTCATAGTGGTTTTATAGCATATGTCATATATCTATATAAGGTTTCCTTGAGATTCATAGTGGTTTATAGCATATGTCATATACCTATATAGGGTATCCTTGAGATTCATAGTGGTTTATAGCATATGTCATATATCTATATAGGGTGTCCTTTAGATTCATAGTGGTTTATATCATATATATATATAGGGTATCCTTGAGATTCATAGTGGTTTATGTCATATGTAATATATATATATATATTGGGTATCTTTGAGATTCATAGTGGTTTATATCATATGTCATATATATATATAGGGTATCCTTGAGATTCATAGTGGTTTATATCATATATCATATATCTATATAGGGTATCCTTGAGATTCATAGTGGTTTATGTCATATGTAATATATATATATATATATATATATATATATATATATAGGGTATCCTTGAGATTCACAGTGGTTTATATCATATGTCATATATCTATATAGGGTATCCTTGAGATTCATAGTGGTTTATATCATATGTCATATATCTATATAGGGTGTCCTTGAGATTCATAGTGGTTTATATCATATGTCATATATCTATATAGGGTATCCTTGAAATTTGACATCTGAAGTAGAAGTCTGCTAGCTATTTAGGGTCAATCATGATCAGATGAGTGCATCTCTAATTAATGTTTCTTCTCCCTCAAAATGAGTGCCAAAATAACGCCTTTATAGGCTGGTTGCAATGATATTGATAATGAAGAAAATATTTCCTAGCAATCGTTTATTGGCATAAAACACAATGGAAAAAGTAGAAATATCTCTACTCTCTATTAGTTACTCTACTAGTTTCTCAAAGTTAATGCAACTTTCATGTTTATAACATATGCAAATATTTAGTTGTTTTTTTATAAAATGCACAAGTCCGTTATAATGACAGAAAATGTGGTTTCCTTTGTTACGCAGAACTGTCAACTGAGAATGCGTAGTAGCACAGCTCTAGACTGTGTCTATAATTTAAACTCCATCCACAAAGTTTTATTAAAAAAAGAATACAGTTCAAATGCCCATTCGTCTTAATTAAACACTAACACATTAGAGAGGTATGACTATCTCCTGCCAGTGACATTTCATTTTTATTTATTTTTAGTAAGATTTAACATTATTATCAGCACATGACATGTTATATTTATATATTCAGTTTTATTGGTGGAGGAAGACATCAGAATGAATCTGAGTAGAACCACCGTCCTTCCCCATGTAACTGGTAAACATTCTCACCTACAGTTTTTGGTGGTACGATGTCACCTCTTCCTCTTATCTGACCCACTCGGTGGCCAGACCTCTAGCACATCTCTGATTCCAAACTGTCTGTAAAGGGACACATCTAAATTATTTAAACATCATATAAACTTTTGCAGATAATATAAAAACGAAGTCAATCAAAGAAGAGAGCATTCAAAAAGCCCATTTAAACTACAACAAAAACTTAAATCAAACAGTGGAATGAATGAATTAATTAATGAATAGGGTTTTACGGCGTACCAACACATTTTAGGTTATTTGACGCCAACAGGAAGGAAGATTCTAGGTTCACTCTACATATACAAAAACAACAAATTAACATACAGATTAAAAAAAATACATTAACAAATGAATATGCAGAATGAACCTAGAACCTTGATACCTGCAGAACTGGAGAGTTTCAGCAAATTCTTTCATATTACTCAATTTGTCGCTTCCTACGACATGCGTGAGCCACAGTGATCCTATTCTTGCCATCACTCACATGGCTCCCTGGAACCACACTGGGGTTGATAATTTAACCACAATACTGAACATGACAAAAAATGATTAAATGAACATGACATCCATTCGGAAGATTCCTACCCCTCTGCAGAGACCGATAGTGATTCTATTCTTAGCCGGAACCACACGGGTTCAAACAGTGGAATAATAAGATATGATGTATATAAGACAGTAATCGGAATATATAAGAGTTCTGTCAAAAGCTCAAATTCATGTTACTGTATCTGCACCTAACCATTTATCAGTAGTAGGAATTATATATGATATATCTATCGTGCGTTTGTTGACACTGACAACCATGATGTGGATGATCGTCATTCACTAAAACAAAATATTACGAACTTTTAAAGACACCACTTTTTTATTCGATTTACATTTTAAATAAATCTGATATCATACATGTATCCAAACAAATACTATAACATGATAAAGTATGCTCGTAACAAATCAGCACAATTTATCAACAGGGCGTGCAAACACACATGCTCGCCATGCACCAGTCAAAAATATCTAAATAACGAGACTTTTGCGACAATTTGACAACTGACAACCATTTGAGCACTTTATTAAATAAGGTATAAGGAACAAACGCTCATTCGATTAAATTGTATGTTATGTATCGTATATTACTTGTGTTGAAATCAGAGAAGAAATTCAAAGAGAAGTAACTGTGAAATCCCCCGCTTAACGGAATAAATACGGTTATCCCCCTTATATAATAAAACTTCATTTGCATGTACTAAATGGCAGAACATATACAATTTGACAAACCACAGTATTAAACTGTAATTACAGTATGTACATGACGATATAAAAGCAACAACAACAAAAACAACAAATATAATCATATGCACCTATATATCATGCAATTAACATTAGTGTAAGTAAACATACAGCTAACGCCTTATACTTCAAACCAAAGCGTAAAATGAAACTTTTTTATGTTATCATTTTGTGCACCATAGTAATGATTGTCACCAGCAAAGGACCATCATCATCATCATCATCATCATCATCATCATCATCATCACCAACATCATCATCATCATCATCATCATCACAAACATCATCATCATCATCATCATCCGTGACGTATTGTCCTTAACCTGCAAATAGAACGCAAATGTAGGCCTTTAGTGTTTTACATGTACTTACGAAACACCTCCAGACCCAGGCAACCAATAATGGTTGTCCAGATATTATTTCGTAATGCATTATTTTCGGATTACATATGAACAATATGAACGACTTTATATTTAGTCAACAAGATTGTTACTGGATGTTAAGTGACATGGATAACCCCAACATTAACTTGGCATCATTACAAAAACAGTTTAATGTTCACTTTGATTGCTTACAACTTCCGGTTGCCAAAGAATACAAAGGTATTGGAATAATTCAGAGAAACAGACGACAATCCCCTACAAGTGTAGACACGTTTCGTTAGTAAACTGTGTTATAATATAGATGTAACTATATATAGTAACAAAAATGAGTGTGTTTTCTTTCATTTTATACTCGGTTTAAATAAAAATAAAGTATGTGTACACATAATTTAGAAGCACGTGTAATAAAGAGGTTGATTCATGGATATCATGAGCATTGCCTTGTAGTGGTAAATGAAAACGTAATTATACATTTTGAGTGGTGCAACCGAACATGTGTATTAAGGACATTAATACACGACAGAGCCAGGCGGGGAGGTGATAATCGACCCGAATTCATAATGGACCGACGGCTTTATTCATTTTCCGGGCCGATTATCATCTCCCGGCCCGGCTCTGCCGTGTTTTAACCTCTTAGTACTTAAGGACTGGATTGAAAGACTGATATTGAAGGACTGGTATTGAAGAATGACTGGTATTTAAGGACTGGCATTTAATGACTGGTATCTTAAGACTGGTATTGAAGGACTGGTATTTAAGGATGACTGGTATTGAAGGACTGGTATCTAAAGACTGGTATTTAAGGACTGGCATTTAAGGACTGGTATCTAAAGACTGGTAGTTAAGGACTGGCATTTAAGGACTGGTATCTAAAGACTGGTATTGAAGGACTGGTATTTAAGGATGACTGGTATTTAAGGACTGGCATTTAAGGACTGGTATCTAAAGACTGGTATTGAAGGACTGGTATTTAAGGATGACTGGTATTTAAGGACTGGCATTTAAGGACTGGTATCTAAAGACTGGTAGTTAAGGACTGGCATTTAAGGACTGGTATCTAAAGACTGGTATTGAAGGACTGGTATTTAAGAATGACTTGTATTTAAGGACTGGTATTTAAGGACTGGTATTGAACGACTGATATTGAAGGACTGGTATTTGAGGATGACTGGTATTTAAGAACTGGCATTAAGGACTGGTATCTAAAGACTGTCATTGAAGGACTGTTATTGAATGATGACTGGTATTTTATGACTGGCATTTAAGGACTGGTATTGAAGGACTGGTATTTAAGGATGACTGGCATTTAAGGACTGGTATCTAAAGACTGGTATGGAAGGACTGGTATTTAATGAGGGACAACTTGGGCACCGCATGATCATTGTAATGAAAACTAGTTGTCTCCCTTCCGTTACATTATTTATCTCTTTAAAGTAAGAACAACATTAAAATAATAATGTTTGCTGATGACAACAATGATGGTGATGATGGTGATGATGATGATGATGATGATGATGATGCTGCTGCTGCTGATGATGATGATGATGATGATGATGATGATGATATTGAAGATGGTGATGATGAAGATTATGATGATGATGATGATGATGATGATGATGATGATGATGATGATGATGATGATATTGAAGATGGTGATGATGATGATGATGATGATGATGATGATGATGATGAGGAGGAGGAGGAGGAGGAGGAGGAGAAGATGTTTCAAACCACTATTACATTTCCCATAGGACTCAATCGTGACATTTATGTCCAAAACACAGTGAAAAAACAAAACATGCAGCATGTGTCTGGGCTCAAATTCTTCACTGCTTCAAGATATGCAATTATAAAGGGGAAAAAAAGCATACCATGACCAGGTTGTTGTTTTTTTAAAATTTAATGCATTTGTGAGGCCTATCAATTTCCAGAGAAATAATATGTCAACTATTCGCCCACGATGAGGTTCGAACCAAAAATTCTGAAATGACACAGAAATTTTCAGAAAGCTGGTATCAGCATCAAATTTTCAGTAGTGATTTCTAAAGTACTGACCATTTATCTCATGCTAGGAAAAAATCACTGCAGTACAAAGCCCTGAAAAAAAGAAGAAACAGGGAGCTAAAGCGTTATTTCTACCTCTTTCATCTGTAGGTTCGGAGTACTCAAGGGAGAAATTAGTGGTGTGAGTCCAGGAGGATGTTGATAATGATGACGATGACGAGGACGACGAAGACGGCATTATACTGACCAGTATTTAATATGATATATATAATGAAAATGTTTATCTTGCAGCTTATATTGTTTTGAAAATAAAATTACTCTTAGAAATGTTTGTTTTAAATAAAGGCATTTAAATTTGTTTTACAGCAATGTGTCTTTCGGGTATATTATGTCTTTCTAAATTTATAATTGCATATATCGTCAATATGTTGACATCAGCTGTCAAATCCCAAACGGAATTGTATAACAAGAGACGTGGAAATTTACCGAAAACCAGGTTTTTCAAACATTTGAGCTATTCTGTTAACTATAACTCTATTTCATGCCAGATTTTTTTTGGACATTGAAGCAGAAAATAAAAAAGCATACAATTCAAATTTTGTTTTTTTTATTTGTAAAACATTGATGCAATAGATTTGTTAAGAAAGCATGAAATAAAGTTTTTCTCTTGTTTCTGTGCTAGTCACTGGTTGTTTGGCTAAGATATTACTTCAGTAATTCACATTATGAAAGATTTAATGTGATTATACTCGGAAACAAATCATAAAATAATACATCAATATTTTCACATTTTGCATTAAGGCTTTAGTGGTGGTATTGTTTCCAGTACCCAAAGATAGTAGGTAAGTCACGCATGCTCAACTGATAGCAACAATTTCTTAAACACGATGTTTGATTCTACAAATATATTACAAAACATAATGAGAAATTCAGCTGGGTTGTAAAATTTTTAAATGGACCTGTACATTTCTCAAATAAATCATTTGCATTTTTTATAATATTTTTGCCTCATGGCTATTAACTGAGCAAGGGCACCGTTAACCATTTTCAAGATAAAAATGTGCATGTCCAAACTTTTTTAGTATCTTCATCAAAATAACAAAAGAAAAATATTATTTTTA
Organism: Panopea generosa; assembly: GCA_029582155.1. Classification (NCBI taxonomy): domain Eukaryota; kingdom Metazoa; phylum Mollusca; class Bivalvia; order Adapedonta; family Hiatellidae; genus Panopea; species Panopea generosa. Next base: position 51,242,130 of record CM055902.1, read on the forward strand.
CTTTACCGCTAGACAAATTGTAAAAGTTTGGTTACGGAAACAATCAATTTAAGCACTTTTGACTAATTAATTAAAGGGCCATAACTCTGAAGAATATGGTCAGAATTGGCTGGTTATCGAACTTGGCTCATATTTTATAGAGATACACACTTTGTGTAAGTTGGCTTCAGTTCAGATAAAGAATAATCTAGTTATTGAACGGAAACGGTAAATTTTAGCATTTTTGACTAATTAAAGGGCCATAATTCTAAAGATAATAGTCTGAATTGGCTTGTTATTAAACTTGGCGTAGATTTTATAGAGATGCACACTTTGTGTAAGTTTGCTTCAGTTCTGATAAAGAAAAATCTAGTTATTGAGCGGAAACGGTAAATTTTAGCATTTTTGACTAATTAAAGGGCCATAACTCTAAAAATAATAGTTTGTATTAGTTGGTTATCGAACATGGCCTAGATTTTATAGAAATGTACAATTTGTGTAAGTTTGGTTCAGTTCGAATGAAAAATACTCTAGTGATTGAACGGATACGGGCAATTTTAGCATTTTTGACTAATTAAAGGGCCATAACTCTGAAGATAATGATTCGTATTGGCTGGTTATCGAACTTGGACTAGATTGTATAGAGGTACACACTTTGTGTAAGTTTGGTTCAGTTCTAATAAAGAATACTCTAGTCATTGAACGGAAACTGGCAATTTTAGCATTTTTGACTAATTAAAGGCCATAACTCTGAAGATAATGGTCCGTATTGGCTGCTTATCGAACTTGGCCTAGATTTTCAACTTGGAAAAACCTGGTTAAAAATCTTTAAAGACGGATGGTTGTGTATGCTATTGCTATTGCTAAATAAAGTGCAGGATATCAAGTGTATGTCAATCTGACTAAACTCAAGGGGGCGAACGTATTTTGAGGGTATGCGTTTTTAGGCGGTAAAAATGAGCACCACAAAAGACGCAATTCGAGAAAACCGAGAGTGTTTACTTGTACCGAAATCCATATTCACTAAATGGCACCTTCTTTTGTTGTTTTTTCTATGATATCACGCTGTGTTTTAATGAATTTTTACTGTCAGTACTGTTTTCACCACCAAGTATTTCTAAATTACACATGATTCGGCCGTTTAAGACCTCTTCGTTTTGAAATTCATATGAGTACGACAATATATGAGGGTTTTCGCCAACTGTATGCCATAAATGAATGCATACGTTCCCAGTAGGGAAAATACAAATGCAGATACTGTCAGTTACACGTGTACGTTAAAAAACAAGACTGTGTATTAGTGAAACTATAACAGTTAAAAGTGCTTCATTGAATAAAAAATCAATATAGTGTGTCCTTTATTATGATTTTTCCTTTCCCGGTAAAATGCCTTACAGAAAAAATAAGCCATTTCCTTAAATGAGCGGTCACAGCCGCAGAAGCGGAATTTTATTTCACCCTCAGCTTGTGCAATGTCACTAAGAACATCAAAAAGAACATTTGATTCTCCGTAATCATCTATAAAGAAAAGACATAGGCATGAACAATTTTTGGTACATTTTCTTCAAGATACTAGTAGCACATTCTCTACTGGAGTATACATTGCCAAAACAATAATGAAAACTCGAATAAATTCACCTTTACACTTAAACGATGTTGTGTGATTGATCCATCACACTGAGTGGCATAGTCTAGTTGTAAGGGTGTTGGGTAATTTCGTTTTAAAACAAAATAGTAATAATTACAAAATAAGTTAAAACATTTTTAAGTTTGATGACGTTTTATTTAATGACCGGCATTACCGTTCAGTGCAAAACGAAACATTTATGTTACCATCATCGACGCTAGAACAGTAAGACTGTCTTCACAAAGTCACAATTTGTACTCAACTGAGCGCCTCTGGTTCTAGACAAAGTCACATTTCCGGGCTTTGTTACCGGCAAGCCCGTATGGTTCCGGCTAAGAATAGAATCACTGCCGATCTCTGCAGAGGGGTAGGAATCCTCCAAATTGGTGTCATGTTCATTTTTATCATTTTTTGTCATGTTCACTATTGTGGTTAAATTATTAACTCCTGTGTGATTCCAGGAAGCCATGTGAGTGATGGCAAGAATAGGATCACTGTGGCTCATGCATGTCGTTGGAAGCGACAATTTGAGTAATACGATAGAATTTGCTGAAACTCTGCAGTTCTGCAGGTATCAATGTTCTAGGTTCATTCTGCATATTCATTTGTTGATGTATTTTATTTAATCTGTTTGTTAATTTGTTTTTTTTTTTGTACATGTAGAGTGAATCTGGAATCTTCCTTCCTGTTGGCGTCGAATAACCTATAATATGTTGGTACGCCTTAAAACACTATTCATTCATTCATTCATTCATTCATTCATTCATTCATTCATTCATTCATTCATTCATTCATTCATTCATTCATTCATTCATTCATTCATGCATTCGTTCATTCATTCATTCATTCATTCATTCATTCATTCATTCATTCATTCATTCATTCATTCATTCATTCATTCATTCATTCATTCATTCATTCATTCATTCTTACCGGCATTTTCATGGTTGACGTTAGATAATCCGCACTCTACGCATGACACTGAACGACATTTCCGCACTGGCATGGTTATAAGTTCAGCCAGACAGGAAAGGATAGGGTTAGGGTTACCTAACCCAGGATATAGTATACTTCACTTCGGAAGCTCTCACCGTCACCGCTGAGGTCAGTAAAGCACTGTCTCTCTTTTTATTGTCGTCAGCTGATGCAACATACTTGACAAATCTGTGTGTTAAGCACATTGCTCTCCAATAGCCCTTTGCCTGCAACTACTTGTTAAGAGGCATTATATCCTGCGAAACTATGTCGAACTTCAAGATGCTACATCTGTACATCGACTGAACTCACAATTGTAGAACAGGTCGATTTAAACGTACGTGAACAAGGAGTCTGTTTGACTTTTTTTGCTGAAAAGTTAAACGCTAATGCAATCTGTTGGACAGTATCAAACATATTACGTACGAATTTTCTGATATCAGCTAAAACATCAAAATCATGCGGACCCAGCTGCGTACTTGCGTATAGGCAGGTACACGCCTGATTTGATATTAAATAGAGTGGAATATGACTTCAATAAAAGTCAAATACAACCACCTTTCGTCATACATGTTACTACATGTATACACAAAGAAGGTGGGAAAATGTCGATATGAAGTCATCAAAACGAAATATACTGTTTTAGTTTTAAGTCTTGGTCATCTGCGACGCTTTCTTTTCTAAATGAGTAACGTCTTGAACATTTATTCTTTGAAAACAATTACATGTAACTTTACTCTGATATGTTTCTGAATGGTTGATTCAACTAATGAATCTACCTTGACGTTTCCCTTAGTTTTAGAAAAGCAAACATCAAAGATAATGAAGAAAATATTTATATTGTCCCTACTGGGCATCAAACGCATCCCTTCATTTATGGCATACAGTTGACGAAATCCCTCATATATTGTTGTACACATATGAATTTCAAAACATGGAGGTCTTAAACGGGCGAACCATGTGTAATTTGGAAATAATTAGTGGTAAAAACTGTATTGACAGTAAAATTCATGAAAACACAGCATGATATCATAGAAAAAGTCCAAAAGGAACATCTATTTCGGCACATGTAAACACTATCGGTTTTTGCGAATTGCGTCTTTTGTGGTGATAGCTGCAAGGTAGGAATGAACTACCGATGGAAGACAATATACTTAGTTACATCTTGGAAGTATGCATTAAGAAAAATAATGAGTATAAAAAATTATCGTGTTTTTTCTGTGCCTTGATGTAACATTTACAAACAAAACTCCGCTATTTTTGACGCGTCCGCTCATTTTTACAGCCTAAGAACGCATACCCTCAAAATACGTTCTCTCCCCAGCTTTGTGGATGAAGAAACAGACAAGATCTATGCAAATACGAATTTCAAATGACAACCTCAAGAAACCACATTTCCAACCGTCAGGCCGATTTTTGTAATATGTTCATTGTATCTGCTCGCATTATAGCTAAATTCAAAATCAAGTCGGTCAAGTTAGCAGAAAAGCAGAATGGCAGAATAGCAGAATAGCAGAATGAATTTTTCATTCTGCCAGCTGCTATTCTGCTATTCTGCTAATTTTACCGAGCCTTCAAAATCGATATTTCAAAAAAAAAAATATTTCACCGATTTGAACATGTACTTGAAAATGTCTGTTTTTACTTGAAAAATGGTTTAGAATGTTTTTGTGTCGTTTAGAACTTCATCGCATTTCGTTCTAACAGAGATTGGAAGACCAATTGGTATACTAAGCGATGGCAAATATGTTGATCTGGATGTGATGTTGACGATTTTAGATATACCATTGCATATGCAGCTTTGTTTTCCCATAACGACCCAGCGTACCAGTTATATGAATTTTGAATGAGGTTTAACGTCATCTTCAATACATTTCAGGTTTTATAGACACATCCAGTTTTAAGGGTGGCGGAAGATCTCGGAATGAATCTGAGTAGATCAATCGTTCTTCCGCACGGTACTGGCAAACTTTCTCACATGAAGATGTTTGGACTGAGCGGGGAGTTACCAGTCGGCCACGGAGAACACCCCCCCCCCCCCCCCCTCAAGAGACGGACGCGAAATTATGTTTTAATTGTGAATTTAGAAAAATGATTAAGCCTCAAAAACTGGATTGGTACGTATATGTTATGATAGTTTGGAATTCTACTTTCACTTTGTTAACAGTGTACACACTGAACATACAAAAGAATATATTGGATGAAATCTGACCAGTACTTTTTAATGTTATTTTGGCACTACGGATGTCAACAAACAATAAAATGTAAGTATTCTGTCTTTAATCTGTGTCTTTTTATCAAATGACTATCATTAAAAGTGCTGTTGTATTTTTTTCAAATATGAGAACGAAAGAACGAAAATCAATGACGGTGTAACACTTTCAGACCTGTCCATATTAACTGACAAGGATGCATTGACATTTGGAGTACGTTCTGGTTTCGATCAAAGTTCGAATTTATAAAGATAGGTTCCATGTTCAACTCAAGCGTTCATATTCAACTCAAAAACGAATGTACTCATAACAAAATACATATCAATTACTGTAACTTTCTACCTAAAATCTGCATTAATACTTTCACATTCGAGGCCGAGTCTGCATTAATACTTTCACATTCGAGGTCGAGTCTGCATTAATACTTTCACATTCGAGGCCGAGTCTGCATTAATACTTTCACATTCGAGGCCGAGTATATTGCTTGCGCTTTAGTTCATGTTTTTATACGGATGATGGAAACTGTGCTTGAGTATGAATTTTGAGTTAAGCATGAAAAAAAGTTTATAATTTCGGAGTCATTCCTTGTGGACATGGTATAGATCGTTGACAATGCGCATTCTCGGTAATAAATCCAAACCTAAATTACATTGTGGCTAATTTAGCCGCGGTGCGGCACGTTCCTCTGCAGAAAGGCTATTTGTCGTTAATTACGTAATTTGCAATTAATAAATGAGACATCATATATAAAATAAAACATTAATTGTTTCGAATGTAATTAGGCTACACAGATTTATAAATAATTATTTAACAGAACAATATAAAACATGTTCGGCTGATACAAGTCTGTTAAGTTATATTAGCATCCCCCGTACATGTAGATAGATACAATCTACTTGTGTCTGTTTTTGAAGAAAATACTTCAACTACACACATCCAATCTTCAGTCACAAGTTACATGTCCTCATTGCGGACTATTTAAAGAAACCTGTTTGTTTTGTGCTTTAATCGACGGTGTACGCAGACTGCCGGTGATGTGTTCATGAATGACAACAGTCACGGCAAGTTATGAAATTTAAAGACAAACTGATTTATTTATTTATTCATTTATTTATTACTTTGCTTTTACTTTAACACAGTGTTAATAACAATCCTTATCTTTGAATAAAATATAGATTCAAAACATAAACATTGATATTATAATTAATAAACTATTTTTTTCATGATAATTACAAAAAAATATACACAAACAATTCAATAATCCACAAACATTTACATCAAAAGTCTATGTTGTAAGCAGCCTTTATCATATTTTTCATACCATAGTATTTTGTAACCTGGCGCTCACTAATAAACGAATTATTATAACATTATAAAATTATAAAAAATACCCGAAGAAATGAATGCAAATTTGTTTTTGGTATAACAGAGAGAAAAAGACATACAGATTAATAAAGTAAGAGAGAGAGAGAGTGAGAGAGAGAGAGAGAGAGAGAGAGAGAGAGAGAGAGAGAGAGAGGATAAATATACTTTTTTTATTTCATAACTGAGTGTTGACGCTTTGAATTGTCAGAAGGTATGGAATGCTGCATTTTTGTTTTAAATTCTGCCCATGCTTCAAGTAAACCTGGGCCACGTTCAGTTCGGCATATTTTCCTGGACACTGGCTCAATCTCAAATCAGCATGCAGTACGCGATAATCGTAGAAACTAGGCAGCAAAAAACGCGTTTTGCTGTTTAAGAGTGCTGAATGAAGCCTTCCCTGAGGAGCCACACGAATTAAGACGTCAGGGCCAAGTTGCAAAATGGCCAGTTAGCTGAACCATATGCTTTAGGTAAACATTTTGTAAATTCCATGTATATGTCTACCAAAGTGTCCTATTTCAAAATCATTTTAATGTATTTTAGATCCATAATAAGAAGTTATCATTAATTTAAAGCAAACTATTACTTTAGCATAATTATGTTCAAAATAACTGTTAAGCTAACTAGTTTCTACAGCTTGACCCTCTGGACAGGTGTCTTATTCTCCGAATCTAAGTTGGAAGAACTTATGACCCAACCCCATTTCAAAATATTTGAAATAAAATACGTTTTAACTTCTCTTCTCCTCAAGACCCTACACAGAATAGTTATTATATAAATACTAAATAGCTGTTGATACAAAACTATATGCTATTCACACGCTTATATGTACACATGTTAATGAAGAAATGATATGAAATATAATAATAACAATAATGATAACAAGAAACCAATAAAATAAAGGTTAAGCAATTGAACAATTGTTTATATTCCTCGGCCTTTGTGTTAGTGCATGATCTGCACGTCCGGTGCCATCAGTCGTTTAGTTTATTCATGAACCTCTACCTTGGTTATTGTGTTTATGCTATTTATGCATGGTTGGTTCCCTCGGTTGTTGTGTTTATGCTATTTATGCATGGTTGGTTCCCTCGGTTGTTGTGTTTATGCTATTTATGCATGGTTTGTTCCCTCGGTTGTTGTGTTCATGCTATTTATGCATGGTTTGTTCCCTCGGTTGTTGTGTTTATGCTATTTGTGCATGGACGGTGTCTTCGGCTGTTGTATATATGCTATTTATGCATGGTTTGTTCCCTCGGCTGTTGTGTTTATGCTATTTGTGCACGGACGGTGCCATCGGTTGTTGTATATATGCTACTTATGCATGGACTATCCCCTCGGTAGTTGTATATATGCTATTTGTGCATGGACTATCCCCTCAGTAGTTGTAAGTATGCTATTTGTGCATGGACTATCCCCTCGGTAGTTGTAATTATGCTATAGATACATGAGATGTTCTCTCGGTTGTTGTGTTTGTGCTATCTAAACAAGGACTGCTTTCTTGGTGTTTGTGTTTATGCATTATCAGTGCCACCAGTCATGATATTAATGCATGTTAATACATGACCGCACGTTGCGTTTATACATACAGCCAATGTGTTGACACGTGTTTAACCCGCGTCATCAATCGATGAGTTTTTTTCACGATCCGTGTCAATAATCGTTGTTGGCGACTAGGCCCGCGTCATCATCAACTAACAACATAAGAATAACACAAATGCATGAAACCGATCATGTGATACCCCATTTAATGAAGCTGTGAATGGCCAGTGTATGTTTAAGCATGTGTATGGGTACCTCGCTTCGTCCGACTAAATCACTACATTAACACACAACGACACTTTCAGTGTGAGAACAGTTTAGTTTATCATTGCATTGCTGTGATGTATTTGTCCTCACCCGCCTCCTCTAATGTGAAGTCTTCGAAACCTTCTTCCGGTATTGGAACAACCATTTCCAGCTTGGCGACTGCGATGGCATCCGGAACATCTATAAATATGTTTTCATGAGGGATCGTATCAAATACGCCTGCGTGGAGCATTGTTTGCCGAACATCGTAAGAAATGTTTGCTAGAAACACCTTGATATTCACATGTGCATACTCTTTGAAAATATGACCGATAACATTTGCACCAGAAATATCCATGTAATTCACAGTTGAAAAATCAATAACCACGTGATGTACTTTGCGCATGCGTCTAATTTTTTCATCTGTGACTACTTCCTGTCCGTCTTCTGGGTCAATTGATTCAAAGGAGCCGATTGTCGTTATGGTGGTTACGCTCATGTTCCTGCGGTATAAATTATACTCATTTGGAATATCGAGATTGCTACTGAACTGAAGTCCATCTTCCTTCCCGTTATAAACAGGGTTGTCAACTCCAACGAGTGAGTTTTTATGCGACCCGTTTGATGATACACTGGTTTTACGAGATTCGCCATTAATGGTAGAAATACCGTTTCCATTTGGAGAGACGTTTTTACTGTCAACTAGTTGTGGCTCCTTTGAACCGTTTACCATGATACCCGGAATGTCAATTTTGGTTTGATGATCACTATTTATGATGTAATTATCAGACGATATTTTTCTGTCCTTGTTCATCTTTTTCTCTTCCTTTTCGCGTTTTCTCTCTTGTTTCTTGATGAATTTTAAGATCTTTCTCGGATTCACTGTAGCTCGATACAGTGCCATTCTGAAAATTTCAGCATTCGCGAAAAACAAGTTTGAATGAAATCTGTATATCTTGATGCCGGCTATCTCTAAAGAGTCAGCATATCGCTTGTGTTCAACAATAGCACTGTCTTTCATTGTACGTCCAACCCTGTAACCTCTTGCAAACTGAGCTTGAAACACCACGGTTATCAGAGAAACAATCACGCCGATTCCAAGACCGAAATCGATATCAAGGAAAACCACGCTGACGAGTGTAAAGAACCAGATGACGAAATCTATTTTATTAACTCTCCAGAACTTCATGCAGTCCTTGAGCTGGATGAAGAGACCTTTCAGTGCAACGACGATGATGGCGGCCAGTGCAGATTTTGGCAGAGGTTCGAACAAACTGCTCATTACTAATATGATCAAGATGAGGAGGGCAGCCGAGAACAAACCGCTAATAGTTGATTTTGTATTCATTGAACTCGCCACCATTGATCTGGGCGGTGCGACGGCTGAAGGGAAACAACGGAAGAAAGATCCAACAAAATTGCACATGCCATAGGCAATCAATTCCTGGCTGTCATCAACTTCGTAGTTGTGTCGTTTCGCGCAAACCTTTGCCATTGCAATTGTGTTGGCGAAAATGAGGATAGCAAGAACAAAGCAGTCAACCAGATATGTATCCATTCCAACGAAAGATGGCATCACAGGTGGTGGAATGGTGTTTGGAATGCTGCTTACTATTTCGACTTCGAACTTTTCTGCCATTCCGACAAAATACGAAATAAGTGTGGCGAATATGACTATAAAAAGTTCGACGGGGATAGGAATCGGTAGTTTATGTTTGTACCTCTCGTTGATGAAGTCCTTCACAAATAGTATAATGATTCCAGAAATAATGGCCGTTAGAAGTGCTGCAACGTTAACCTCTGAGATGGCTCCAAAGATAGCACCATATGTTTTAACTATTTTGAACGCACCTCCGTAACGTGGTACCTTTAAGCCAAGGATTGCTGGTATTTGACTTGTTGCGATATGAACACCTGCTCCAGAGGTGAAAGCGCTGAAGAAGGAGTCGGACATATACGCTGTAATGAATCCAAGTTTGAGCATCCCCATTGCAAGAAGTATCGCCCCAGTGAAGAACGTTATCCCCATAGCTGTTGATTCCTTGAAATCCATAAATTCTGGTATATCTTCCCACGTTAAATGTTCGGTACCGTTCAAGGCTGTATTGTTCAACAAATGCGGGAATTCTTCTTTAAACCCGTCAGCTTGTCGATCAACTACGGCAGCTGTAACAATACAGATAACCGCACTGGTCCCCATGGATACGTGCGCAGATGTACCAAAAATCACATACAGGATAACTGGCCATACGGATGTATAAAGTCCATTTTCTACCTTCACCGATGTCAGCAAGCCAAAGGCAAGCGCTTGAGGTATATGTAGAATGCCGATTGTGACTCCAGCTAACAAATCCGTCACCATGTTTTCCTTTAAATTGTAGTAGCGTATGACGTTGAATATAGGAAAGTATGCCGTCAGCAATTTAAAAACTTTCTGTTTGGTGCATTGGCACTTTGATTTCATCTTCTCTGCAAAAGTTTTCTTTCCGTCTTCATCTGACTTTAAGTGAAGTTCGTCAAATGCAACTTGTGTAAATGGTGCTCTCTTGACCATGACAGTGTTCTCGGCGATCAACGCTTGAGGACATGAGAACCGTCTGCCCTTTTTCACGCCTAATGCCGCGGCATCGACGGACGCCGAACGCCCATTCGTCTGCATCGTGGTTTAGTTTGTAACAATATCTGAAAAAAGAAGTATTTCAATTGTAAATGTAATTCGACAAAGAAACTTGCTATCAATTAAAATAGGTATATATCCTATTACAGTATACATAAATGTAACAACTTTTGATAAACGTAGCACATTTTCGTAAAATAGGGTAAAATATTTCCCAATAGGTAGCATACTGTATTCCGCGAACAGTGACATATTCCTCTAAGTTTACGTATTCCGCAAAAAGTAACATATTTCGCTAAAGGTATCGTATATCGTTAAAGATAACATAGTCTGCTAAAGGTAACGTATTCCGTTAAAGGTTACATATTCCACTAAAGGTAACATATTCCGTTAAAGGTTACATATTCTGCTAAAGATAACATATTCCGTTAAAGGTAACATATTCTGCTAAAGGTAACATATTCCACTAAAGGTAACATATTCCGTTAAAGGTAACGTTTTCCGTTAAAGGTAACATATTTTGCTAAACGTAACATATTCCACTAAAAGTAACATATTCCACTAAAGGTACCATAGTCTGATGAATGAAGTAGAAATAAAACTTTAGTTCTCTTTTCTTCTTTTTTTCAGGGCTTTGTGTTGCAATGATTTGTTTTCTGCGAGCATGAGTTAAATGGTCAGTTTTTTAGAAATCACCACTGAAAATTTGATGCTGATACCAGCTTCCTGGACAATTTCGTGTCATTTCAGAATTGTTGGTTCGAACCGCATCTGGGGCGAATAGTTGACATATTATTACTCTGGAAATTGATAGGTCTCACAAAAGCATTGAATTAAAAAAAAAACCTAGTCAAGGTATGCTTTTTTTCCTTTATAATTGCATATCTTGAACCAGTGAAGAATTTGAGCCCAGACACATGCTGCAGAATTTGATTTTTCACTCTGTTTTGGACATAAATGTTACAATGGAGTCCTATGGGAAATGTAATAGGACTCACACCACTATTATCTCCCTTGAGTACTCCGGACAGGTGAAGGAGGTAGGAATAAAACTTTAGTTCTCTTTTTCTTCTTTTTTCAGGGCTTTGTACTGCAATGTTTTGTTTTTTGCTGGCATGAGTTAAATGGTCAGTATTTTAGAAATCACCACTGAAAATTTGATGCTGATACCAGCTTTCTGGACAATTCTGTGTCATTTCAGAATCGTTGGTTCGAACGGCATCTAGGGCGAATAGTTGACATATTATTACTCTGGAAATTGATAGGTCTCACAAAAGCATTGAATTTAAAAAAAACCAACCTGGTCAAGGTATACTTTTTTTTCTTTATAATTGCATATCTTGAACCATTGAAGAATTTGAGCCCAGACACATGCTGCAGAATTTAATTTTTCACTCTGTTTTGGACATAAATGTTACAATGGAGCCCTATGGGAAATGTAATAGTGGTGTGAGACGACTAGTGGTGCGAGACGTGTTGTTGTCGTCGTCGTCGTCGTCGTCATCGTCGTCGTGATGAAGATGATGATGATGATGATGATGATGATGATGATGATGATGATGAAGATGATGATGAAGATGAAGATTATTTTAGTCTGGTGCACCTCTCTCGAAAGCATGTCAATGAAATAAGAAACTTGTAATCTAACACTGCCAAGCATTGAAGTCACTACTAGTTCACATTCAATAAATAATACGAACAATGTCTTTTCTTTGTAAATAATATGTCTGTCCATGTTGTAAGCCGACGGAAACTACCTGTTGTGTATTATGTATTTACCGTTGTCACCGTGTAGAGCGGTGTGTGAAGTTGCAGCCAACGTATAAAAAACAAGAGTCATAAATAAAACGTCCAACTGTTGTGTCTGTCATTCAAATGTCATAAAGCGGCGTGCAATTATACTACGAGGAAAATGTGTTATTTTATGCCCACTGCTACCACAAAAGGCTTGTCCGGCGGCAAACGCTGTCTGATATGTACACCTGGTAAACGTTTGTTATGGTTTTTTTATTTATGGTTTATATTGTCGTCTGCTAACAACGGATAGGAAGTGTAAGAGGAAACATATTCTAAAGTGTTGCACATAAAAAAAAATATCTTTTGTAAAATTACGCAATATTAAGGCCAGACAATTTGTATTTGTTAGCTAGCGGATTTTTAGGAAACAAAATTGTGGGCGAAATTATTATTAAAAAGAAAATGTATGCAAGTTATAACGGATATGATTAAGCATTCTACACTTATACGTACAACACAACACAACACAAAAGAATGTCCAATACATGTATAACGCTCATTCTTAATTGTACCTTAATGCTGTTAAAAGTTTATGATACAAGTCTTTGTTTGTGCCATCTTTTTACGTAAATCCAAATTTATATTTTCTGAATCATTTTTTTAAATCAATGCAGTTCAAAGCCTGATACAACCTGATATTACGTGCTGGGGCTACATGCTTTTGTTCGTACTGCATTGACGTAAATTTAATTCTTTACGTTCGTATTTTTAATTGTACCTAAATGTGGTATGCTGTCTTACGTAACATTCTTATTTGTATGCATGCTGTCTTACTGACATACAACTGATATACCCACAGCTGGGTACAGGATATTAATTAAGAAATATAAACGATGACAGGTGATTATCGATGGATGATTTATTATCATGACAGTTTCGTTATGCAAAGGCAGGTCAAACGTATGAAATATGGTCAGGGTAAGCACATCTGAGACAGCACCAAAATAAAGATGTCATTTGACGTACTTATGTCTGTTAAGATATTCAGCAAACAGCTGTGGTCGTACAAAGTGCAATTACTAAATTCCAGAAAAAAAAGGACAATACGAATTGACTACATAAATTGTCAAGATGTCCAGTTCGTTGTTACTTAACCGTGTCATTTCGCCATTAATGTTGAAATATGACACTAATGTAATCAGTACACAGAGGTGCATGCAAGCGCACGCACGTGCATGCCATATCCAAGGTACGAAATGGCCGTTTGTTATATGTTTATTGGTGGAGGCAAACTTCATTAGGAAGAAGCATTTTACCAACTAAGTAATTTGAACCATACATAGCCTGTGGTAATGTCATACTGAGTCAATTTAGACTTAAAACATACTTAAATAAAGATTATTTGAGTAAGCGCCCGTTTAACTTATACCGTATACATTATATTAAATTTAGATTCAACCTAAATGTTAATATCGTATTTTAATGACTCTATTTAAGGGACATACGAACATTTTCATACTTTCACATAAGACTTTATAAATGTAAAACGTTCTAGTTTGGAGTATGTGGTCCAGTGGTACAACTTCGGGACGGATAGGAAGGTCATGGGTTCGACCCTACGTCACGGCTAGCATAGGTGTGCTCTCACTGAGCAAGACATTTTATCCGTATATGCTAAGTACAGGTTTTATCCAGGAAAACCTCGAGCATAATGTGTCTGAATTGTAATAACTTGCTTCACAAATTTGAATTTAAATTTAAAAATAAAATGGAAAGGGACATAACTCTAAATGATTAAAATACATTCCATGACATTTGTAATTGAATGTACGCATAATAATTATATGTACAAAGTGCACCACTGAACTGCATGTCGCGAATCAGACACTATGATTAATAGTTGTATTGTTAAAACCTCTTGTTTGTAGTTTTACCGCAGAAAATTATAATAAGAAAATTATCCAAAAATATCTAATATGAAATATGCGCAGAAACTTATTTTATTGACTGTAATTAATCACTTGGTTTACAAATATGTATATAGTTTATTTTTTTGACAACTAGTCACTTTTAATGGTGTAATTATGGCAGATAAACACTCATAAGCAGGTGCATAAATTAAAATATCAAAGCAGAAATACAGGTAAAAAATAGTTCACGTCAAAACAAGACAATATGTAATTACTTTTACATGATGACACAGGTTACGGAAATTAATTGATTCCAAAGCAGGTAACAGTGAAATGACATGCGCTCACTCTAGTATATACACGTTGTGTGAGAGAGAAAGAGAGGGTGATGTATTGTTTAATTAGTACCCAGTCAGGACCTTCATGCATCTGTCAATAAACTATGTAAAAATACTAAAATGTCAATTTCCATTTCAATGAATAGGTTAGCTAATCCAGGTGGGCAATAGGTGACAAAAGTTTAAAGATTTATTAGACAGAAAAAGGGGTTAAAGTTGAAGTGATGTGTTTTTATATTTTTGTAAAATCAATCATACACTGTAACCGGGCAAAGATATTGCTGCTTGGCCTGCCTTAAACATTAATATCTACGGGACTATTTTATTGGCGGAGGCAGAAGCAGCGTCGTCTGCAACTGTGGTATTTTCATACAAAATGGAACCAGATTTAAGCATATTTTATTAATGAAGATTATCCGATATTCCCTGTATGAATATTTTTTATTAGAAATAGGACCAGTCAATAGTTTCTTCATTAAAGATGTTCTTTTTTGTATGTAGTTTTGACCTTATCGAGAGAGCTGGTCCGTTAAATAGCAATGTTGGGAAAGCCCCATTTGAGCAAGTTGATTGGTCAGTTGTATCAACTGAAAGTTTAGATGACGTCACAGTTTAGTTAGCCTTCAATTGCTATGAATTGTGGGACAGGCAGACAATTCAGTGCTTTTTGGACATGTTCTTGAGATATCAGGTTCTGTGATACACTATGATCTTTCTGAAAATTGAGTAGAGTCAGTTTCCTTCATTTTCGTTTTAACTGTACCAGGATTATGTTTAGATTGTGAATACGTAGAACAGACATAATATACGCACAGATGAAACATCAATGTAATTGATTGAAAAAAAAAGAAGCTAAATTAGCACTTGATTGAAGACCCCAAATTGCTTCCTTTGACATAACAAGATAGTATGTTCAACTTGTGTCCCCATTAACTATACAAAAAGTGTGTATTTTCAGTATACATAAATTACAGTTAAACGGCAACGTCTTCTCATAAATAACGGAAATGTCGTGCAACAAGTTCCTGGTTACAGCGCTATACGTGGCCCTTTTTCATTAGTGAGATTACGGAATTCCCTTTCCATTTCATTTTTTTGTGAAAAAATAAAAGTTGATACATTTACTTATTCTTACTGTGATATTAAATGAAGCAAAAACCAAAATAGTTCCTTAACAAAAAGCAAAACCGTATCCATTCTTTTGAAGATGTAAAACCACAAATTAAAATGAGTGAAACGCGTGGTCCAGCGGAAAACTATCTGGCCCATTTTCAGAGGGTCGTAGGTTCGATTCTGGACAAGACACATTTTCTGCATATGTTTTGTACTGGTTCTACCCAGGAAAACTTCGAGTGTGACTTACAAAAATTTTAATAACTTGTTTAACAATCGAAATAAAATAAGTAAGTTTAAACTAAAAATTAAAATATAATAGATTTCACTTCTATGTTTTGTTTGTACGAAATATTTGTTTTGCTTTATATATTTTCTAAAAACAATTGACCATTCTTCAAGCGAATAAAAAAGTCTAAGTCTACATCCATTAACATCAATTCAAACAACTTGGGCCCGATTAGCTCAGTCGGTTGCAAGTCTGACTATCAATCCAGAGGTCGTGAGTTCGAATCCCCCGCCCGGCAACAGTTTCCGTGATGATTGCTATACGACATTGTGTCTCATTATCATTCGTCTCTCACCACTGATTCAAGTGGGAAAGTTATCAGTTACTTGCGGAGACGGGGTGTGCTCGAGTACTGGTTAATCCCAGGAAACAGTGGTTAGGTTAACTGATCGTTTGTTAGCCCTCGATGGCATAAAATGACGCAAAATATTCAATCAATCAATCAATCAATCAAACAACTTGGAGTCTTTAAAACAATGGCATTATAACTTAGACTTTCTTTGACGTAGCACTTTCCTTTTAGCGGCAATTTTCATCAATGTTTAACTCCGAAGTAATTATACCATTCGCAAACACTTGTTGACGTTGAGCTGTATAATTAATACATTCAAAGAAATAATGGTTTGCATTCCTACAACTTCAACTTGGCTCATTTACAATATAAAATCGGGACAAGTCACAATTGAGCGAACTGCATCGACGTCTTACCGTGGTTTTAATGATCGTGTAGATATAGTACTGAGTTGTTATCACTCGCTGTTGCTATTTAAATTGGGTCGAAAATGGTAATTATTTAATATTGAGATCAAAATAATTTCATGTCCTTATTGTAGATAGCACAAAAGGTTAATCTGCTATTTGGTATTGTGTAATCTACGGAATTATATTTTTATCAGGAACAGTGTTATTATGACTTATACAGAAATATATAAGATTTTTACATTCACATCTTTGTGCAAGCGGTTCTAAAGATGATTTTTGATAAATATTATATTTGTTTAGAATAAAGGAAGACCGGTAACTATCCTGGCTTGTGGAACATATTCTGATTAATCCGACTCTGACACTACAACCGTTAACTTTGACACACACATTATTCTAAATTTGGTGAAATAAAACGTATATAATAGAATTTTGTTGAGTACGAATTAAAGATTGCGAAGGACAAAAACAGTTTGCATACAAGATGAATATTTTTTTAATAAGTTTGAGCCCTTGTACCATCCTTGTGTGTATTGATTAATTTTAACAGTGTAATTGAGATAAACAGTACTTTCGTTTTAATATTCTTTTATCAGACGAGAAAGATAAGTATTTGTCGTCTGCAAAAAAAACGTTAAAAATCAGCTATATCATTTATATAGATAAAAGCGGATCAATACACAAGTACAGAACCGTGCGGCACTCAAGCAGATATATTACCGAGGAACGATATTTCATCATTTACCAAAACTCCTTGTTTTTTAAATGACATAACGTTAATTATCTATGAGTGCGGGTTTCTCCTTATAGCATAAACATGTTATGATTTATAAAATAATCCCTTGTGCCATACGCCATCAAAATTCTTTGATATATTAGAGAAAACAATACAAGTATCATGCCAGTGTTAATGAGCTGTTACATTCAAACATTACAATAAAACATTGGCGCACGTTCAATAAAATCAGCGAATAATTGTGCATTGACTGTGCCGCGAGGCATAACGTTTGTGCTTTATGGAACTCCGTGGTTGTGATAGGTGTTTATGGCCAAGTGTGTAAAAATATTCTTTATTTTCTCACATTGCTCCTGTTTCATCTTATTTGAAGTATGAATTGTTTTGCTACGCCTATTTTCGCTTAAGCGTGTAATCACTTTCCCCACACCCTGGTCCACTAAGATATAGAACCAAACAAACACAACCGTTCACCACTAGTGTATTACTACCAGACACACGCCACAGTTGGTAGCGCGCCTAACTACCAATCCAGAGGTCACTGGTTCGTATCTCCACCCTGCCACAGTCTTCTAGGATCTCAGGAAAGAGTGGTTAAGTTAACTGATCGTCTGTTAGCCCTCGATGGCATACACATGACGCTAAATACTCTAACAAACAAACGATCTGATATGTACATCTAATGTTTTATGTCTCATGCTGTTACTAGTACATGGTTGTGGTGTTTGTTACTCGAGCGAAACTAACGAATACCGATACTGAATAATGATTTCTGTTTATTAGTATTACTATATTTTTTTTAAAAAATAATATATTTTTTGATACTTTATTGCCAGGCGTTTATTTAGATGTATAAAGATAAATCAAAGATTGTATGCCTACACCACGCCTGTAAATATATACAAACCATGGATACTATGTGTAAGTTTTTATCATACCGTGTCAAGGAAGCCAAAGCATCGCGTTCAATGTGATGTAATATAATGTCTGGTTACTACATATGACGATGTTAAATATTGTTTTTTTTATGTTTGAGATGTGTATAATTTAACCTGATGAGTAAAACTGTTTTTCTATGCTTTATATAATAATTCGTATATATATATTTAACATAAACATTAAATTACAGGGGAGAAACACGTCAAATCTACACATTTAACAAAATAGTTAAAAGTTAAAATATTTAATTTTCAAACTTACCAAAATTAAATAAATCCTGAAATTTCACTGAAAAACGCTTCGTCTGTGAGGATTTGTGTGAAGCAGCTCTCTAAATGGATGTGTCGCGTACCACCGCGACAAAACGCCTGTCGCCAATGTCCCCCTGTATTTATACCGCATTCAAGAGTTCATAGACTGCGTCTGATCTCCTAACGCATTAAGTCCGAATGTCGCACCTTATTTGCTCTATAT
The DNA here is from genome assembly GCA_029582155.1 of Panopea generosa. Classification (NCBI taxonomy): domain Eukaryota; kingdom Metazoa; phylum Mollusca; class Bivalvia; order Adapedonta; family Hiatellidae; genus Panopea; species Panopea generosa. The sequence goes on from CM055902.1 coordinate 51,260,929, forward strand.
ATAAATATGTTCATCTGTCAAAACGAGATCGTCAAAGTGCCCAAACTAATTGTTCATGTGAGAAAGACATTCATCTTCACACATACTTATAAAGTATTGTAGTTATTATGACATTTAAGCTCCGCCTACATTTTAGGATGATTGACAAGTACGAAATAACAGTCATTTTGACTTCCCAGATTTACATATTTTATCACGTGTGTCGTGGACTTCTGTATGTCTTTATAGTTCCCTTGTCTATATCAGCTTTGCAAACCAAACCTACTCACATGCTATATTGCGATGTATAATGAATGAATGATTAAATGAATAAATGAAAGAAAGAAAAAAAGAAAGAAAGAAAGAAAAAATAAATAAATAAATAAATAAATAAATAAATAAATAAACGAACGAACGAACGAACGAACGAACGAACGAACGAACGAACGAACGAACAAACGTTGTTTTACGACCGTCGACACATAAATAGGTCATTTGTGCACGCAAAGTTTAATGAATGTTATGATGACAATTATATATTGAATACACATGGTCAAACTTCTTTTAAAAAAATAAAAATTATATATTACATCAATTTTGTGAAAAAAGTTTGTTTTATATTACCGACTTTGTAGTGCTTATCTCACATATGAGCGAAGTCCACACAATCGTTCAGTATGTGTTTTGCAGTGAGCCGTCATATTTGGAGAGGATTTATAATTTACATTAAATACACTGATGCCAACAATGATTGTTCCATGTTGGTCCATCCGTTGAATTGTCCACCGGACATTTTATATCCACCAAGCAACATTATCAACAGTGTCCGGTTCATTTCTTAGTCATACTTGGACGGATTTCATCAGCAGTATTGTTTGATGTTTTTTAACCCATTGATTTGTCCACGGAACACCACTTGAGGGGCACATGATGCTCATCAGTGATATTTCTTTTTGTTTTTATTTCGTCAGTGAATAAGAAACACTGATTAAGATACTGTATTCGTCTATGAGATTAGCAATACCAACGTGCAGGTGTTAATTAGGATTAAATGTTCACTTCTGTCAGTCCCAATAAAGTGTCCTACTTATTCTCTTACGAGTTGCAATTGCTGCACTTTATTTTTTCCTCACGAGTTGAATAACATGTCGGTGAGAATATGTGACCGAAACGTGGGGGAAACGTTAACACCGGAAAACATCAAAAGTATTATTTCTCGTAGTACCCTAATCCCAATCTGGAATAGCTGTGCCCCCCTCCCCTCCTCCCCCTCCCATCACTTTGGAATGCTCGTGCGCTTATGCTTCGGGGAGACGTGACCGAACGAATAAGATGCCACTGAAAATCGAGTGAGTCTGTTTGACAGAATTAATAAATAAAAACATTTATCAATATTTCTCCCAAAAGATCACCAAAATATATTAGATACATACTTATCTAAATACAAAAGGATCGAGGATACAACTTTAATGACTTGATCTTCATGTTCTGAAGTTCCGCATGGAATTCGCGTAATGAAAATAACATCTCATATTCATGAGCAGAGACAGAAGAAGTAAAATCAATCCTGGCTCCTTATTTGTAAATACTTTCCTTATTTCACGAATAAAGGCGCCGTCTTTTTATTTGAGACTTTTTGTGTTAACTAATGTTTAATGAGTTGTCTACAAAAGTGTGAAAGTACGTAACATCGCCTCTAATATCAATAAACATCGTAACGGTTAAATTGCAACAGTCTTCGGATATCATGATATAACAGTGTACAAGTGAGACTTAATTGTATTCAAAGACCAATCATATCGATTATGATGGTATATAAAGTTGACGTCTGTGTAATATAGGTTACGTAAACATAACACCGTGTCTCTCAATATGCGATGTACATAGGCGGATCCGTGATCAGAGGGAGCCATCAGTTTTAGGGGGCGTGGGGACCAATGATATTTGTTGCATCATTTTCACTTAAATGGGTACTCAGAGTACATTTTTTGAACATTTGGAAAATCTTTTGAAGAAGCTGTGTCCCCTTCTAGATCCGCCAGTAATGTTTATATAATCCTGATACAAAGGCATGACACTTAAATTGACCATAGTCCGTGTGGTTCCGACTAAGAATAGAATCACTGTCGATCTCTGCAGAGGGGTAGGAATCCTCCGAATGGGTGTCATGTTCATTTTATCATTTTTTGTCATGTTCACTATTGTGGTTAAATTATCAACCCCTGTGTGGTTCCAGGGAGCCATGAGTGATGGCAAGAATAGGATCACTGTGGCTCATGCATGTCGCAAGAAGCTACAAATTGAGTAAAATGATAGAATTTGCTGAAAATCTGCAGTTCTGCAGGTATCAAGGTTCTAGGTTCATTCTGCATATTCATTTGTTGATGTATTTTTTTTAATCTGTATGTTAATTTTTTGTTTTTGTACATGTAGAGTGAATCTGGAATCTTCCTTCCTGTTGGCGTCGAATAACCTATATTGTGTTGGTACGCCGTAAAATCCTATTCATTATTCATTCATAAATTGACCATTCAGTCAAGTGCAGTTAAAATGACCAGAGCCTACGTTATTAAAGGGACGCACGTCAATTTTGAGGGGAAAAAAATGCTCAACACTATTTCTGAAAAAAAAATAAATATTTATATAATGTAAGTATGAAAGTAAACTGCGGTATGTAGACCATTGATTATTGTGTTTAATTGACTTAGTTGGGTCGATTGCGAAGTTCATCAAGACCAGACCTTGTATACAAACCGCTATCGAGTCCGAGTCCTGGGTAGAACAAGTCGAGCAGGGGATCGTACCCTCAATATCTACTTTTTAGAATACCTCTGGTAAATGATTTAAATACATTATATTTCGCAGAATTATGGAACAGACTGTTAGTTCGATATTCTTTTTTCGTCTTTCGATATTCGACAGCCAATTACAATTAACTCTTACCTGAACATCCTCGAATATTGAAGAGGTTAAGTCTTAAACAAGAAACACGAGCAACGGACATCACACACTATTCATACTGCTGGATTGAACATATCTATGTCAAACTGTTTAAAACACAAAACTCATTCCAAATTCATCGGTTTCATTTAGATCCAGTCGTCCGTTTTGACTACCTGCCTGCATGTCTTGGCAAGTGCACTACTATAAATCATTAGTGGTGTCTATGACATAATTTTGCATCGATATAGTTTAGGATTCACGCATGTCACCCATTGGACTGTCAGTTAAAGTAAAACGTTTCCAAGTGACCGCCAAGACGATGTTAATAGGTGCAATGTGCAAGTAAAACAGGTCGTGCCTCACACGCCGCTGTCTTCGGTGAAATATGTTAAGAAAAGTTATTAATACAGTCTCAAGAGACCTGGCCCCGGTTTCACGAACATTTTACTCACGTACATAACTTTTCTTCTCACTGAATTGTACTTACTTATTTTGATAAATGTTCTAAACACTGAATTTTACTGATTTACTTACGTAAATGTTTGAAACACTGAATTTTACTGACTTACTTTCGTAAATATTTTAAACACTGAATTTCACTGACTTACTTTCATAAATGTTCTAAACACTGAATTTCACTGATTTACTTTTATAAATGTTCTAAACACTGAATTTTGCTGACTAACTTTCATAAATGTTCTAAACACTGAATTTTGCTGACTAACTTTCATAAATGTTTATAACACAGAATTTTTACCTAGTTATCTTCTTAAATACATACACCATATCAGCTGAAAGGTAGCTTATGATTCGATTGTCGTCTTTCCATATTTAAGTGTGTAACTTTCCAGTTTTTGAGACTTGAAATGTTAGATTTATGGAAAAACCTAATATCAAACTAATGACAGCCTGCCAAATGCTGTACACATTTGAAATCAAAGCTCTAATTTCGAAAACAAACCGCCAGACTGAACAGACTGTTTGGCACCAGGGGCACTACATAGCAGCTAGTGCTCATATTGAACATTGCTGCAATCTAACTATGTGTTGTTGATTGACAAGTAATATGTCCAACTGTACGTTTATATACAAAAATAGTTTTGAAGAGTATTTCCTTTTAACCTTTTACTCCATATAGACGCCTTTGGACACCTCTAAAATAGAAAACTTTTGAATTATTGGGTGAATTATGTTTATATTAAATGACAGAGTCGAAAACAGTGCAGAAAGTATTCAGATTGCTAGTTACGAGCAATCTGAACTCTTCCTGCATTGTTTTCAAGAGCCTTCTGTTATTGGTGCGGGAAAACGCGTATTTATGGAGTAAATGGTAAAAGAAACTTGTCTCCTTTCTTTAAGTGAGAAAGACTGCCAGTTACATGTGGAAAGACGCTGATTCTATTCAGATTCCTACCTCGGCGTGGTCTAGTGGTAGAGCGTCCACCTTCCATACAGAAGGTCGTGGGATCGAGAATTGTTCTAAGTCTGGTCGGCCCGTTGTCAGTATAATGTGACTGGTTGGGGTATCATACCACGTGTCTGTGGAAATTGGCGTGCTGAAGTATTGGTTAACATATCAGAATTCAAGGAAGCATTGGTTAGTTAAACTGATCGTCTGTTAGCACCCGATGACAAACAGTACGCTAAGTATTTAAACAAATCCTCTACCAATAAAATTGGATATGACATGTGTTAAAAATGACGTTAGATCTCATTAAAAAGAGATCGGCATGTTAGTTACAGTTGAAAAAAAACTTTGAGCGAAGATGGTGTTTAAAATATGTAGCGTTAATCAATATCCGTTTTATTAGCGAGATGTTCAAAACAACATATTCGGGTTATGATGCCCCAGGGCCGTCTATATGGATTTCGTTAACGAATGAGCTTCAAGTTCAAAGGGTGAACCATTTGATTTCAATATTCATTTATTGTGAAACCTACTGATGAAAAAGGTTCTACATGGACATATGGTCTTCTGTTGTATACTTTATTAATGCAGTTGTTTTGTTTCTTCTTCTTCTTCTTCTTCTTCTTCTTCTTCTTCTTAATCTTCTTATTTTACTTCTTATTTCTTCTTCTTCTTCTTCTTCTTCTTCTTCTTCTTTGTTTTCTTCTTATCTTTTTCTTCTCCTTTTTTTTCTTCTTCTTCTTTTCCTTCTTTATCTTCTTATTATTTTTTCTTTTCTTTTTCTCCTTTTTCTTCTTCTTCTTCTTCTTCTTCTCATTTTCTTCTCCTTCTTATACATGCAGCTTCACATGGTTAAATCGTCATTACCGTTGCACAATATGTGGAAGATATGCTGTCAGTATTGTAGGTTACTTTTGATTTTCTTATTGGTATTTTGTCTTCGTTCGACTGATAGAATTAACTAAAATAAAAAAAAAAACATATAATAGATTAAAAAATAATATAAACTGAATCTTGGACGATAATAAAGTTATTTTTATCTCCAATGATTCAGTTTTGGTCTAACTTTTGAACTTTCCGCATTTTTTATTATGCGGACGGTGACCTAACAATAAACTTAATCACGACTTATTAAGGAGTGTCTAGATTGTAATTATAATATATGTTTCGTAACCTTATTTGAAGAACTTTAAAGAATTTACAACAAACCTGAAATATAATGATTGATGTACCAAACTCGACAAAAACTTAAGAGACACAAGTCTATTCATTTGATTATATTTATGATTTGATTTTAATTTGATCTGTTTTACAGGTTTACACATAATAAACAATGTTTCATATTAGAAAAAGTACGAATAACGAAACAAAGGTCGTTGAACAGTATTTAAGTGCTTTCTATTTATAGAATGGCGATTAAGTTTACCACTCTAATTTTAGTATAGATTTTGTCACGTTTTAGTGGGTTTGACATACCAAACCATTCAGATTGTCTTTATTTATGATAATCAGATGCGTTTTATCCATTCCAAAAATAATACTATTTTTTCATACATTTATAGCGTTTTTTCCTAATACTCCCTTTAATACTTACATGACCATATATTTGTTGTCGTTGTCGTTGTCGTTGTCGTTGTCGTTGTCGTTGTCGTTGTCGTCGTCGTCGTCACTATCCTTATACAAAATACTTTCTTAAATATGAAATTACAAGTAATCTATGGCGATTAATACGTTCATTTGGTTATGTGTCCATTTGTGTAAAGTAAGATTGGAGACGTGAACGTCAGTTAAATTTCGACATTGTCGTCTGTCAGTTTGATATATAGACAAAGATGGATGAAGGTAATGAACCAGGTAAATACGGAACAACATTATTAACCAAAATAAAACAAAACAAGGTTTTAAATGTTTTAAACATATTTAGTTTACATCGTATGTGGAACATGTTATTACAATTAAACAAATCACGCTCTTCCTAGATGGAATGGAAGTAAGCTATGCGGATAAAAAACCTTGCTCAAGGACATAACACATAGTCGTGGCGGAGGATCGAACACCCCTCCCACCCCCACCCCCTCCCCCACCCCATCATTATGACAAGAAAACAGTTTTTAGGAAATATGAAGAGGTTATTAGCTTGGATAGGCGTGTCTCTTGGTGATATTGGTCTAAGAAATCCATATAAGGCCCGAGGGCTTTGGCTTTCTTTTTTATCGTAATGTGTTTAACAGTTTATCACTTGTACAGCTTGCAATACGCATACATTGTATTTGTACAAATATTGGCAATACAATGTGTCTTAACCAATATTGCGATCAACCACTTTACAAGTATAATGGATTGCGTAAAATTTGTTTTATTATATATGATTATATGAATGAATTGGTATCATGAAACCGGAATTTAGCCGTAGACGAGAGATACATTTATAAAAGAGACAAAGAGACCAAATTTAAATTCATATTCAAACAGAAATTTAGCAATTGTTAGGTGCTATTATACAGATAAATAGTTACACTGTCTTTCTGAAGTATGTGTTTGAAAAACAATCTCGGATTGTCTGAATTGTTTGTTTGCTCACGGTCTAGCCGAATCGCCCATGTCTAAATTGTTTTAGTAGATGCAAGTGTATAAAGGGACACGTAGAAATGTTTAAATCGAAATGTTTAAATACAGGAACCTGCGTTGCCGAGTGGTCTAAGGCGCCGTGTCAAGACCACTTACCTCCCACCACTTAGGTCGTAGTTTCGAGTCCCGTTCGCTCCAAAAAACTTTATACGAGGAAGTTTGCCAGTTACACGTGGAAGGACGTAACATCTTAACAAATTAGTGGCATCAAGCTAGATTTGAAAAAAAATGTTCATACATACAAATTGCTATTTCACTTGGATTTGGTTCACTAGCATAATTTTGGTAAAAAATAATGTGTTGTATGCGAAATATGATTTAGGCCCCCTCCGAAGATAGAAAAGAAATTAAGGATCTGCACACATACTGTATGGTAATTTCAAATTTGCATCGTGTAGATTTGTTTGTTTGAATGTTTGGCGTTATTTTATTCCACCGAGGGCAAACAGACGATCAATCAACCTAACCACTATTTCCTTGAATCTTGGCAGGTTAACCAGGATACTGATAACTTTCCCACTTTAATCTGTGATGAAAGATAAAGACAATGAGACGCATTATCGTATTTCAGTCGTTACGGAGAACGTGGCTGGGCGTTTACAGGATATGCAAGATAAGTGAATATACAGAAAGACATACGTGTTTGAAATGTACTCCCGATCTGAGATTCATTCAGTTTTCAAGTGGGTTCTTTTAATATACAATTACTACAGTTACTGATAGATCCAGATGAAAAGAGGTATTATCCGGTCACTGTGGCTCCTCTGTAGAGCCATACTGGATCGAAGCCCCTGGACCCACTTATGGTAGTCGTAAACGAAGCTGTTATGCATTAATTATCGTTTCGCTCAAAGGCATAACGGACTTCACCAAGCATGTATAATTGCTTTTCGATGAGTGCACATTTGTAATAAAACAATGACCTATTACACGGCCTGTCTAACCGTTCGTTAGTCTTAAACAACACAAACACCTCTGTAATATATCTTGACGTTTGTAAAACTGGGCCAGTGAGCTCACAGAAAACCATAAAATCAGACATAACAATATATAAAACCAGTAGCAATGAATTATGGCTAATTAGCATAGCCGTTTTGCGTCGTTGCTGACAGACTGTGCAGCGGGACCGGACAGTTTGACCAAAGTCACAATTCTTCTATGAACTTAATATATATGTTTCAGTGCACATATGGTAATATTAAAGTAAAGTACACTGGTTGGTTAACGGGGCAATACTAGTTGCATAACTAACCACGTGACCATTAGTTTATGTGGCTGTTTAAGACATTGTTTTTCGATTTCTATTATAAAGTTTAATATCCATGTTTTTCGGAGCCGAATTTACTGTCCGAGAGCAAGCAAACGAAGCTAGACGAATTTTGTTTAATAAATGTATTTTTTCGGGTATTCAACATGAATCTAACCCTAACCCAATCCGACCTTTCACTCTCCAACATTGAAGAGTTCCAATGAAACACAAATAATTAACTTTAACTTCTCTGAGAGCCAAACTTGCACAGAGAAAGAAGTTTTTCCTCACATGACAAAATTAAACACAACTCTTTGTATGTATTCTCGCCGTAAAATATAAAATAATATCTTAAACATATAAGGTGAACGTCAAGATTGTCAAGACGTTTGTCTTTTAGGAAAGCAAGCGCCACAGCTGATCAATATTATTTCGAAACTATTCCGGTCATTGACAAAGTACATTCATATAATGGGCCAGTGTACCAGGTTACTTCGGAACTAGCCTGGCCATTGCGAAGGTGCAGTCATTTAGTGGGCTAGGGTACCAGGTTACTTCGGAACCAGTCTGGCCATTGCGAATGTGCGGTCAGTTAGTGAACAAGGGTACCAGGTTAATCCGGAACTTGTCTGGCTATTGCAAAGGTGCAGTCATTTAGTGGGCTAGGGTACCAGGTAACTTCGGAATCAGTCTGGCCATTGCGAAGGTGCAGTCATTTAGTGGGCTAGGGTACCAGGTAACTTCGGAACCAGTCTGGCCATTGCGAAGGTGCAGTCATTTAGTGGGTAAGGGTACCAGGTTACTCCGGAACTAGTCCGGTCATTTCGAAGGTACATTAATTTTGTGGGCCAGGGTACCAGGTTACTTCGGAACTAGTCTGGTCATTGCGAAGGTACATTCATTTAGTAGGTTATGGTGCCAGGTTACTTCGGAACTAGACTGGTCATTGCGAAGGTATATCTATTTAGTGGGCCAGGGAACCAGGTTAATTCGGAACTAGTCTGGTCATTCCAAAAATACATTCATTTAGCGGGCCAGTGTACCAGGTTACTTCGGAAGTAGTCTGGTCATTGCAAAGGTACATTCATTTAGTAGGTCAGGGTACCAGGTTACTTCGGAACTAGTCTGGTCATTGCGAAGGCGCAGTCATTTAGTGGGTCAGGGTACCAGGTTGATTCGGAACTTGTCTGGTCATTGCAAAGGTACAGTCATATAGTGGGTCAGGGTACCAGGATATTCCATAACTAGTCTGATAATTGCAAAGGTGCAATCATTTAGTGGGTCAGAGTACCAGGTAATTTTGGAAGTAGTCATTGCGAATTTTGGAACTAGTCATTGCGAAGGTACAGTCATATAGTGGATAGTTGGTCAGAGAACCAGGTTACTCCTGAACTAGTCTAGTCATTGCGAAGGTGAATTCATTTAGTGGATATTGTGTCAGGGTACCAGGTTACTCCAGAACTAGTCTAGTCATTGTGAAGGTGAATTTATTTAGTGGATAGTGTGTCAGGGTACTAGGTTACTCCGGAACTAGTCTGGTCATTGCTAAAGTACAGTCATTGAGTGGATATTTGGTCAGGGAACCAGGTTACTCCGGAGCTAGACTGGTCAGTGCTAAGGTGCAGTCTTTTAGTTGATAGTGGGTCAGGGTACCAGGTTACTCCGTAACTAGTCTGGTCATTGCAAAGGTACATTCATTAGTGGTCAGGGTACTAGGTTACTCCTTAACTTGTCTGGCAATTGCAAAGGTACATTCATTTAGTGGGTCGGTGTACCAGGTAACTTTGGAACTAGTCTGGTCATTGCAAAGGTACAGTAACATAGTGGATAGTGGGTCAAGGTACCTGGTTACTCTGGAACTAATCTAGTAATTGCGAAGGTGCAGTCATTTAGTGGATCAAGGTACCAGGCTACTCCGGAACTAGTTTTGTCATTGCGAAGGTACATTCATATAGTGACTCAGCGTACCAGGTTACTCCGGAACTAGTCTGGCCATTGCGAAAGTACATTCATTTAGTGGGTCAGGGTACCAGGTTATTCCAGATCTTGACTGGTTATTGCAGAGGTGCAGTCATATAGTTGGTCAGGGTACCAGATTACTCCAGATCTTGACTGGTTATTGCGAAGGTGCAGTCATATAGTGGGTCAGGGTACCAGGTTACTCCGGAACTTGTCTAGCCATTGCAAAGGTACATTCGTTTAGTGGGTCAGGGTACCAGGTTACTCCGGAACTAGTCTGGCCATTGTGAAGTTACATTCATATAGTGACTCAGCGTACCAGGTTACTCCGGAACTAGTCTGGTCATTGCGAAGGTACATTCATTAAGTGGGTCAGGGTACCAGGTTACTCCAGATCTTGACTGGTTATTGCGAAGGTGCAGTCATATAGTTGGTCAGGGTACCAGGTTACTCCGGAACTAGTCTAGCAATTGTGAAGTTACATTCATTTAGTGGGTCAGGGTACCAGGTTACTCCGGAACTTGACTGGTCATTGCGGAGGTGCAGTCATATATTGGGTCAGGGTACCAGGTTACTCCGGAACTAGTCTGGTCATTGCGAATGTGCAGTCATTTAGTGGGTCAGGGTACCAGGTTACTCCGGAACTAGTCTTGTCATTGCGAATGTACATTCATTTAGTGTGTCAGGGTACCAGGTTACTCCGATACTAGTCTGGTCATTGCGAATGTACATTCATTTAGTGGGTCAGGGTACCAGGTTACTCCTGAACTAGTCTGGTCATTGCGAATGTGCATTCATTTAGTGGGTCAGGGTACCAGGTTACTCCGGAACTAGTCTGGTCATTGCGAATATGCAGTCATTTAGTGGGTCAGGGTACCAGGTTACTCCGGAACTAGTCTGGTCATTGCGAAGGTACATTCATTTAGTGGGTCAGGGTACCAGGTAACTCCGGAACTAGTCTGGTCATTGCGAATGTACATTCATTTAGTGGGTCAGGGTACCAGGTTACTCCGGAACTAGTCTGGCCATTGCGAATGTACATTCATTTAGTGGGTCAGGGTACCAGGTTACTCCGGAACTAGTCTGGTCATTGCGAATGTGCAGTCATTTAGTGGGTCAGCGTACCAGGTTACTCCGGAACTAGTCTGGTCATTGCGAAGGTACATTCATTTAGTGGGTCAGGGTACCAGGTTACTCCGGAACTAGTCTGGTCATTGCAGATGTGCAGTCATATAGTGACACAGGGTACCAGGTTACTCCAGAACTAGTCTGGTCATTGCGAATATACATTCATTTAGTGGGTCAGGGTACCAGGTTACTCCGGAACTAGTCTGGTCATTGCGAATGTACATTCATTTAGTGGGTCAGGGTACCAGGTTACTCCGGAACTAGTCTGGTCATTGCGAATGTGCAGTCATTTAGTGGGTCAGCGTACCAGGTTACTCCGGAACTAGTCTGGTCATTGCGAAGGTACGTTCATTTAGTGGGTCAGGGTACCAGGTTACTCCGGAACTAGTCTGGTCATTGCGGATGTGCAGTCATATAGTGACACAGGGTACCAGGTTACTCCGGAACTAGTCTGGTCATTGCGAATGTACATTCATTTAGTGGGTCAGGGTACCAGGTTACTCCGGAACTAGTCTGGTCATTGCGAATGTACATTCATTTAGTGGGTCAGGGTACCAGGTTACTCCGGAACTAGTCTGGTCATTGCGAATGTGCAGTCATTTAGTGGGTCAGGGTACCATGTTACTCCGGAACTAGTCTTGTCATTGCGAAGGTACATTCATTTAGTGGGTCAGGGTACCAGGTTACTCCGGAACTAGTCTGGTCATTGCGGATGTGCAGTCATAAAGTGACTCAGGGTACCAGGTTACTCCGGAACTAGTCTGGTCATTGCGAATGTACATTCATTTAGTGGGTCAGGGTACCAGGTTACTCCGGAACTTGTCTGGTCATTGCGAATGTACATTCATTTAGTGGGTCAGGGTACCAGGTTACTCTGGAACTAGTATGGTCATTGCGAATGTGCAGTCATTTAGTGAGTCAGGGTACCAGGTTACTCCGGAACTAGTCTGGTCATTGCGAAAGTACATTCATTTAGTGGGTCAGGGTACCATGTTACTCCGGAACTAGTCTGGTCATTGCGGATGTGCAGTCATATAGTGACACAGGGTACCAGGTTACTCCGGAACCAGTCTGGTCATTGCGAATGTACATTCATTTAGTGGGTCAGGGTACCAGGTTACTCCGGAACTAGTCTGGTCATTGCGAATGTACATTCATTTAGTGGGTCAGGGTACCAGGTTACTCCGGAACTAGTCTGGTCATTGCGAATGTACATTCATTTAGTGGGTCAGGGTACCAGGTTACTCCGGAACTAGTCTGGTCATTGCGAATGTACATTCATTTAGTGGGTCAGGGTACCAGGTTACTCTGGAACTAGTCTGGTCATTGCGAATGTACATTCATTTAGTGGGTCAGGGTACCAGGTTACTCTGGAACTAGTATGGTCATTGCGAATGTGCAGTCATTTAGTGGGTCAGGGTACCAGGCTACTCCGGAACTAGTCTGGTCATTGCGAAGGTACATTCATTTAGTGGGTCAGTGTACCAGGTGACTCCAGATCTTGACTGGTCATTGCGAAGGTGCAGTCATGTAGTGACTCAGCGTACCACGTTACTCCGGAACTAGTCTGGTCATTGCGAAGGTACATTCATTTAGTGTGTCAGGGTACCAGGTTACTCCGATACTAGTCTGGTCATTGGGTCAGTGTACCAGGTTACTCCGGAACTAGTCTGGTCATTGCGAAGGTACATTCATTTAGTGGGTCAGGGTACCAGGTTACTCCGGAACTAGTCTGGTCATTGCGAAGGTACATTCATTTAGTGGGTCAGGGCACCAGGTTACTCCAGATCTTGATTGGCCATTACCCAGTTACATTCATATAGTGACTCAGCGTGCCAGGTTACTCCGTAACAGATAGGATAACTGTATGTCTCAAAGAATGAGAATACCAACGCGTTGTTTGGCGTATATTTTTTTATTTACTTGCATTTTTTTACCGATATCAGTTTTTATTGTAACAACAACCAAAGTTTGGTCTCTTTTGAAACCACCTCTGGAACTTAGGGTTTTCAATCCGTTAGTGAGTTGCCATATGAGATCGCTTAGCCCGCGCCTTCGGCGGTCGCCGCGATTGCTATAAATGTGAAGGAAATGTTGTACAGATTGAACCAATGAAAAACAAGGTAAAGAAAACCGCAACATCACGGAAATATGAAAAACACTTCAATTAAAATGTGTTATATAGTGCATGTATTGTGTTTGTATTCTGTGGTCATTGCCTTCAAAACGCCAGTAATCGTCGGTCACGTGACACGTGTATAAGTATTTGAGCTACAATGAGACACATGTTCTTTTTCATAATTACGTTCTGATATCGTTGGTTATCCGACATCTCCATGGTTATCGGCCATTTCCATAGTAGTTCACTGGACATAATCAAACGTAAACATCCATATTAAGACTTTTTCCAGTCAGCATAACGAAATTTTGTAATTTATTCAATGTATATGAATCTATGAAAATATGTTTTGTGTTAAAATCATGACAGTTGCAAATGATTTCAGTAAAATACCAGTTTAGTTGATCGAGCGGGCCCTGAAGTTGAATAACTACAAGTGGTAAAACCACACCAGAGTGAGTAAGCCAATTCCCATAGTGTCCAATTATTTCGTTATTTCAACTTTTCACCATCGTGGTTTCGAATTTGCGTTGCTACGATGGTGAAAAGCTGAAACCACGATGGTGAAAAGTCGAAATAACGAAATAACGGAACACTATGGAAAATGAGTTACTCACTCTGCTTCAGTCGTAATTTTTTCGACTTTTCGCCATCGTAGTTTCATTGTAACGACCTTTTATCATCGTAGTTTTGTTATTTCGTTGTTTCGTCATGTCAGATATTGCATCATTTAACGATATATTTATGGCACCTTTAAATTGTCCGAATTTCGTTATACAACATTTTTCCTATGCGTAAATTTACATATTCATACAACCGTCATGAGAAATTAAATTTAATACGTAATTAATCGTAAATGTGTCAGCATACGCCGCACCTATATCATGGTTCACTCTATACCGGTACGACTAGTTGCTTATTCATTGTTAAAGGGAATATATCACAAAAAATATGCTATACATATCTTAAAGAATAATTTTTTTTTTAAAATTGATAAAACGTATCTCAGTATCATTAATAAATAAAATCCAAACAGTTTTTGGTATATCAAATACGCCAAAACATGACACACTCGATGTTTCAATCAGGGTGGCAAATTTGAAACGAAATCCCCATTTTAAAGATAGACATCACTGAAATACTGCTTGACGACTTTCACATCGTATTCGGACTGCTTCTAAGATGAAAAAAGTTTACAACGTGTAAACATGTATCGCGGATCAAACTGATCACGTGACCCATTTAGTACGTCACAAATTATGTTTCAATTTTAAGCGGGAAATCAATTTTAGTCTAACTCAGGCGCGTAGCCCAAGTTAAGAAACCCACTTTCAATATGATATTTTGGCATATTTAAATATATTGTTTTGACAGTATGGACTAAATGAGTATATATAGACATGACAAATGGAAAAAAATATGTTTTTAGCCAATTTAAATGTTTGATGGTGATAAAGTGTTTCGAACGAATTGTTTCAGCCCCAACAATTAATGAAACATTACAAACAGCCCAAACATCTCACTAAACCACCATTCCGAGGAACGTGTTTTATAGATAAAAATTGTCCTGCCGCATATTGCTTAAAACTTGAGCTACACTAAAGTCTCCAACTTTATAATCAGACAATCAACAAGGGCTGTATTTTAACAGAAAAAGCTAGTCGTGCAGCAAAGCCTTGAACTAGTTTCAACACCTGTTAATAAAGCTAGTCCTGCAGCAATGCCTCGAACTAGTTTCAACACCTGTTAATAAAGCTAGTCGTGCAGCAATGCCTTGAACTAGTTTCAACACCTGTTAATAAAGCTAGTCATGCAGCAATGCCTCGAACTAGTTTCAACACCTGTTAATAAAGCTCGTCCTGCAGCAAAGCCTTGAACTAGTTTCAACACCTGTTAATAAAGCTCGTCCTGCAGCAAAGCCTTGAACTAGTTTCAACACCTGCTAATAAAGCTAGTCCTGCATCAATGATTCGAACTATGTACAACATCTGTTAATAAAGCTAGTCGTGCAGCAATGCCTCGAACTAGTTTCAACACCTGTTAATAAAGCTAGTCGTGCAGCATTGCCTTGAACTAGTTTCAACACTTGTTAATAAAGCTAGTCGTGCAGCAATGCCTCGAACTAGTTTCAACACCTGTTAATAAAGCTAGTCGTGCAGCATTGCCTTGAACTAGTTTCAACACCTGTTAATAAAGCTAGTCCTGCAGCAAAGCCTTGAACTAGTTTCAACACCTGCTAATAAAGCTAGTCCTGCATCAATGCCTCGAACTATGTACAACATCTGTTAATAAAGCTAGTCCTGCAGCAATGCCTCGAACTAGTTTCAACACCTGTTAATAAAGCTAGTCGTGCAGCATTGCCTTGAACTAGTTTCAACACCTGTTAATAAAGCTAGTCGTGCAGCAATGCCTCGAACTATGTACAACATCTGTTAATAAAGCTAGTCCTGCAGCAATGCCTCGAACTAGTTTCAACACCTGTTAATAAAGCTAGTCGTGCAGCATTGCCTTGAACTAGTTTCAACACCTGTTAATAAAGCTAGTCGTGCAGCAATGCCTCGAACTATGTACAACATCTGTTAATAAAGCTAGTCCTGCAGCAATGCCTCGAACTAGTTTCAACACCTGTTAATAAAGCTAGTCCTGCAGCAATGCCTTGAACTAGTTTCAACACCTGTTAATAAAGCTAGTCGTGCAGCAATGCCTCGAACTAGTTTCAACACCTGTTAATAAAGCTAGTCCTGCAGCAATGCCTCGAACTAGTTTCAACACCTGTTAATAAAGCTAGTCGTGCAGCATTGCCTTGAACTAGTTTCAACACCTGTTAATAAAGCTCGTCCTGCAGCAAAGCCTTGAACTAGTTTCAACACCTGTTAATAAAGCTAGTCGTGCAGCATTGCCTTGAACTAGTTTCAACACCTGCTAATAAAGCTAGTCGTGCAGCAATGCCTCGAACTATGTACAACATCTGTTAATAAAGCTAGTCCTGCAGCAATGCCTCGAACTATGTACAACATCTGTTAATAAAGCTAGTCCTGCAGCAATGCCTCGAACTAGTTTCAACACCTGTTAATAAAGCTAGTCGTGCAGCAATGCCTCGAACTAGTTTCAACACCTGTTAATAAAGCTAGTCGTGCAGCATTGCCTTGAACTAGTTTCAACACCTGCTAATAAAGCTAGTCGTGCAGCAATGCCTCGAACTATGTACAACACCTGTTAATAAAGCTAGTCCTGCAGCAATGCCTCGAACTAGTTTCAACACCTGTTAATAAAGCTAGTCGTGCAGCATTGCCTTGAACTAGTTTCAACACCTGTTAATAAAGCTAGTCGTGCAGCAATGCCTCGAACTAGTTTCAACACCTGTTAATAAAGCTAATCGTGCAGCAATGCCTCGAACTAGTATCAACACCTGTTAATAAAGCTAGTCGTGCAGCATTGCCTTGAACTAGTTTCAACACCTGCTAATAAAGCTAGTCGTGCAGCAATGCCTCGAACTATGTTCAACATCTGTTAATAAAGCTAGTCCTGCATCAATGACTCGAACTATGTCCAACACCTGTTAATAAAGCTAGTCGTGCAGCAATGCCTCGAACTATGTTCAACACCTGTTAATAAAGCTAGTCCTGCAGCAAATAGTTTCCACACCTGTTAATAAAGTTAGTCCTGCAGCAATGCCTCGAACTAGTTTCAATACCTGTTAATAAAGCTAGTCGTGCATTAATGCCTCGAACTATGTTCAATACCTGTTAATAAAGCTCGTCCTGCAGCAAATAGTTTCCACACCTGTTAATAAAGTTAGTCCTGCAGCAATGCCTCGAACTAGTTTCAATACCTGTTATTAAAGCTAGTCCTGCAGCAATGCCTCGAACTAGTTTCAACACCTGTTAATAAAGCTAGTCCTGCAGCAATGCCTCGAACTAGTTTCAACACCTGTTAATAAAGCTAGTCCTGCAGCAATGCCTCGAACTAGTTTCAACACCTGTTAATAAAGCTAGTCCTGCAGCAATGCCTCGAACTAGTTTCAACACCTGTTAATAAAGCTAGTCATGCAGCAATGCCTCGAACTAGTTTCAACACCTGTTAATAAAGCTAGTCGTGCAGCAATGCCTCGAACTAGTTTCAACACCTGTTAATAAAGCTAGTCCTGCAGCAATGCCTCGAACTAGTTTCAACACCTGTTAATAAAGCTAGTCGTGCAGCAATGCCTTGAACTAGTTTCAACACCTGTTAATAAAGCTAGTCGTGCAGCAATGCCTCGAACTAGTTTCAACACCTGTTAATAAAGCTAGTCATGCAGCAATGCCTCGAACTAGTTTCAACACCTGTTAATAAAGCTAGTCCTGCAGCAATGCCTCGAACTGGTTTCAACACCTGTTAATAAAGCTAGTCATGCAGCAATGCCTCGAACTAGTTTCAACACCTGTTAATAAAGTTAGTCCTGCAGCAATGCCTCGAACTAGTTTCAACACCTGTTAATAAAGCTAGTCGTGCAGCAATGCCTCGAACTAGTTTCAACACCTGTTAATAAAGCTAGTCGTGCAGCAATGCCTCGAACTAGTTTCAACACCTGTTAATAAAGCTAGTCTTGCAGCAATGCCTCGAACTAGTTTCAACACCTGTTAATAAAGCTAGTCATGCAGCAATGCCTCGAACTAGTTTCAACACCTGTTAATAAAGCTAGTCATGCAGCAATGCCTCGAACTAGTTTCAACACCTGTTAATAAAGTTAGTCCTGCAGCAATGCCTCGAACTAGTTTCAACACCTGTTAATAAAGCTAGTCGTGCAGCAATGCCTCGAACTAGTTTCAACACCTGTTAATAAAGCTAGTCGTGCAGCAATGCCTCGAACTAGTTTCAACACCTGTTAATAAAGCTAGTCCTGCAGCAATGCCTCGAACTAGTTTCAACACCTGTTAATAAAGCTAGTCATGCAGCAATGCCTCGAACTAGTTTCAACACCTGTTAGTAAAGCTAGTCGTGCAGCAATGCCTCGAACTAGTTTCAACACCTGTTAATAAAGCTCGTCCTGCAGCAAAGCCTTGAACTAGTTTCAACACCTGTTAATAAAGCTAGTCGTGCAGCATTGCCTTGAACTAGTTTCAACACCTGCTAATAAAGCTAGTCGTGCAGCAATGCCTCGAACTATGTACAACATCTGTTAATAAAGCTAGTCCTGCAGCAATGCCTCGAACTATGTACAACATCTGTTAATAAAGCTAGTCCTGCAGCAATGCCTCGAACTAGTTTCAACACCTGTTAATAAAGCTAGTCGTGCAGCAATGCCTCGAACTAGTTTCAACACCTGTTAATAAAGCTAGTCGTGCAGCATTGCCTTGAACTAGTTTCAACACCTGCTAATAAAGCTAGTCGTGCAGCAATGCCTCGAACTATGTACAACACCTGTTAATAAAGCTAGTCCTGCAGCAATGCCTCGAACTAGTTTCAACACCTGTTAATAAAGCTAGTCGTGCAGCATTGCCTTGAACTAGTTTCAACACCTGTTAATAAAGCTAGTCGTGCAGCAATGCCTCGAACTAGTTTCAACACCTGTTAATAAAGCTAATCGTGCAGCAATGCCTCGAACTAGTATCAACACCTGTTAATAAAGCTAGTCGTGCAGCATTGCCTTGAACTAGTTTCAACACCTGCTAATAAAGCTAGTCGTGCAGCAATGCCTCGAACTATGTTCAACATCTGTTAATAAAGCTAGTCCTGCATCAATGACTCGAACTATGTCCAACACCTGTTAATAAAGCTAGTCGTGCAGCAATGCCTCGAACTATGTTCAACACCTGTTAATAAAGCTAGTCCTGCAGCAAATAGTTTCCACACCTGTTAATAAAGTTAGTCCTGCAGCAATGCCTCGAACTAGTTTCAATACCTGTTAATAAAGCTAGTCGTGCATTAATGCCTCGAACTATGTTCAATACCTGTTAATAAAGCTCGTCCTGCAGCAAATAGTTTCCACACCTGTTAATAAAGTTAGTCCTGCAGCAATGCCTCGAACTAGTTTCAATACCTGTTATTAAAGCTAGTCCTGCAGCAATGCCTCGAACTAGTTTCAACACCTGTTAATAAAGCTAGTCCTGCAGCAATGCCTCGAACTAGTTTCAACACCTGTTAATAAAGCTAGTCCTGCAGCAATGCCTCGAACTAGTTTCAACACCTGTTAATAAAGCTAGTCCTGCAGCAATGCCTCGAACTAGTTTCAACACCTGTTAATAAAGCTAGTCATGCAGCAATGCCTCGAACTAGTTTCAACACCTGTTAATAAAGCTAGTCGTGCAGCAATGCCTCGAACTAGTTTCAACACCTGTTAATAAAGCTAGTCCTGCAGCAATGCCTCGAACTAGTTTCAACACCTGTTAATAAAGCTAGTCGTGCAGCAATGCCTTGAACTAGTTTCAACACCTGTTAATAAAGCTAGTCGTGCAGCAATGCCTCGAACTAGTTTCAACACCTGTTAATAAAGCTAGTCATGCAGCAATGCCTCGAACTAGTTTCAACACCTGTTAATAAAGCTAGTCCTGCAGCAATGCCTCGAACTAGTTTCAACACCTGTTAATAAAGCTAGTCATGCAGCAATGCCTCGAACTAGTTTCAACACCTGTTAATAAAGTTAGTCCTGCAGCAATGCCTCGAACTAGTTTCAACACCTGTTAATAAAGCTAGTCGTGCAGCAATGCCTCGAACTAGTTTCAACACCTGTTAATAAAGCTAGTCGTGCAGCAATGCCTCGAACTAGTTTCAACACCTGTTAATAAAGCTAGTCTTGCAGCAATGCCTCGAACTAGTTTCAACACCTGTTAATAAAGCTAGTCATGCAGCAATGCCTCGAACTAGTTTCAACACCTGTTAATAAAGCTAGTCATGCAGCAATGCCTCGAACTAGTTTCAACACCTGTTAATAAAGTTAGTCCTGCAGCAATGCCTCGAACTAGTTTCAACACCTGTTAATAAAGCTAGTCGTGCAGCAATGCCTCGAACTAGTTTCAACACCTGTTAATAAAGCTAGTCGTGCAGCAATGCCTCGAACTAGTTTCAACACCTGTTAATAAAGCTAGTCCTGCAGCAATGCCTCGAACTAGTTTCAACACCTGTTAATAAAGCTAGTCATGCAGCAATGCCTCGAACTAGTTTCAACACCTGTTAATAAAGCTAGTCGTGCAGCAATGCCTCGAACTAGTTTCAACACCTGTTAATAAAGCTAGTCATGCAGCAATGCCTCGAACTAGTTTCAACACCTGTTAATAAAGTTAGTCCTGCAGCAATGCCTCGAACTAGTTTCAACACCTGTTAATAAAGCTAGTCGTGCAGCAATGCCTCGAACTAGTTTCAACACCTGTTAATAAAGCTAGTCGTGCAGCAATGCCTCGAACTAGTTTCAACACCTGTTAATAAAGCTAGTCATGCAGCAATGCCTCGAACTAGTTTCAACACCTGTTAATAAAGTTAGTCCTGCAGCAATGCCTCGAACTAGTTTCAACACCTGTTAATAAAGCTAGTCATGCAGCAATGCCTCGAACTAGTTTCAACACCTGTTAATAAAGTTAGTCCTGCAGCAATGCCTCGAACTAGTTTCAACACCTGTTAATAAAGTTAGTCCTGCAGCAATGCCTCGAACTAGTTTCAACATCTGTTAATAAAGCTAGTCGTGCAGCAATGCCTCGAACTAGTTTCAACACCTGTTAATAAAGCTAGTCATGCAGCAATGCCTCGAACTAGTTTCAACACCTGTTAATAAAGTTAGTCCTGCAGCAATGCCTCGAACTAGTTTCAACACCTGTTATTAAAGCTAGTCGTGCAGCAATGCCTCGAACTAGTATCAACACCTGTTAATAAAGCTAGTCCTGCAGCAATGCCTCGAACTAGTTTCAACACCTGTTAATAAAGCTAGTCATGCAGCAATGCCTCGAACTAGTTTCAACACCTGTTAATAAAGCTAGTCCTGCAGCAATGCCTCGAACTAGTGTCAACACCTGTTAATAAAGCTACCACAGAGACAAAATACAATATAAGGTAATGAACAAAATATCCATAAAATATGATGTTTGATGTAAATGTGCAGTTTTGCTACTTAGATCGAAAAAATATCAACGAAGCCCCTTTATATAATCGAAGGTGTTTATTGTGAAAAAAACTGAGTTGACCTTAGATTGTCCCAATAAACATTTTAGTTCAGAATTATAAAACAAAGATCAAAACGGATGAGAGAGAATAATTATAAAATAAATCCAGGTGGTGACTTTGTCAGGTGCCGTTTGAACGACATTGGAAATGACATTTATACACAGTTTGGTGACAGGCCTATCATATGATGTAAGCTAACGACTCAGAGGTAATTTATAAGAGGAAGGAATAAAACCACAAAACGATTACTATCTTGATAGTTATGACACATTGTTGCATTAACTTTATGTCACATTACAAATATGCCCGACCATAGAAATTTTGCATAACAATGTTGATATACATTGTTGTTTTTTATATGCTTTTTGTCATTTCCTCTACCTTTATCATATGTAAAGGATATAATACGTGGACATAATCACCATATTGTCGCAAAGAAATGAAGAACAACTTATTATATATCATACAAAGAGCCGCCCAGGAGGAGAGGGGAGTGCTACTTTACAATAATCTTCTACACAACGCGGAACCACGTGACAACATGGTCACCGCTATAGAACGCTATGAAGCATCGGTTGTATAGTTCGAGTGTCTTCCATTTAAACGGTGACATCGTCTGCTGACCAGGGAGCGTATTGTGGGACATGCATGAAACTCCTTGTTTCGTATGTATTTGTAATAATAGACATCAATCTGAATACGTAAGTGGGTTGGATATATTAGACGTTGGTCGGTTCTAGTCAGTTACACTCTAAGGTCATTCTTAATGCCCTATGCAACATTGACGCACGTAAAGCGTTCAAAGACTATTTCAGAAAAAATACAAGCATTTGAATAAATCTAATTGGTTTAAAGACTATTTTATAACTTGATCTAGTTTCATACACAAATAGTAAACTAATAATAATAATAAATAATGGTTTCGAAAAAAAAGTTTGATAACATTCCATAATGTGAGCAGACTCTTTATTTCGTAAGGGGGCATAACTCGTGTAAATTTTTGAAATGCATTATAACTCTTACAGATTCGTTGTCATATAAGGCAAAACGACATTTTCATCAGTTTTTATCGGTGTGATTGAAAACTAGACTGGCACCGTACGTTTTAAAAAATAAAATAATTTAATAGAAATGTTTCCGAGAGACAGTTTAACCAGGAGAGAGTAACACATTCACATGGTAATATACTCACGTGATAGGAATTTAGTTCGTAAACATGAGTAAAACTCGATTTCAACAAAATTGCCGTGTGTGCCTTAAAATGTTTTTGAAATATTAGTATTAGTGACATATATATTAGTGACACATATATTAGTGATACATTTATTAGTGACATATATATTAGTGACACATATATTAGTTATACATATGTTAATGACATATATAAGTGACACATATACTAAATAGATACAATTAATATGTAAATGAATATTTCAAAATTTTACTCTAAAAGATAGACTTGTCCTTCCAACAGCAAACGTATGACTTAAAAGTATGGAAATTTATTCATAGGTGAACTCATTAAATGCGCATATCCTAGTGACCTAATAATTTAATAAAGAGTGAATTGGACTTGCAGAATGTTGGTTCTGCCCGTGTTCTGCCCGTGTACCAGTCATAAACCCTTCAACAGTGCAATACTGCTTGTTAATAAAAGGAACAATGCATGCTTCAAGTTATCCTAAATAAGGAAATGTTAAAACCACGCTAAATTTAGCATGAATAATACCAAACGACAGAACATTAGAGTAATATGCTTATTTATAATTAAGGCTGTGTCTCTTTGTCACTGTTAATTATGCACTTAATTAAGAAGACAGAAGTAAACGTAAAGTCAAATATATACCTTGTATGGTTTTTAAAAATTGCGATTTCCTTTTCAGTAAACCGTGCGTTTATTGTGTACGATAAATAATAGTTGTATTATATGATGCAGTAATGGCGGGCGTTTACAATGTAATGGGATAAGATAAAGATGGAACAATGGGAGTGTTTTGTTTTAGACGTCAACACAATGCCGGATACACATACAAGCCACCTGGTAAACGGTCATCTGGTATATATCATAGTCATTCTTGATGGTAAATATTCTCTCTTTCTTATGTTAGAAAGAAAACTGCTATATCATTCTGGTGTCTGAATATCTTTTCCGTGTCTCTGCGATGTTTTCGTAGTCTTAAATGTCTGGTAATATTTATATGTATTTTCGTTTTATTTTTTACTGATTAAATGTTTTCTGTGAAATTCTAATGCAATGTCATACAGTGGTATAGTGATTTACACAACATTCACAGAAAAACGTGTAAATCCACACTATTCACGGATTGGAACAAATAATTCAATTCATGTAGGTTTCTTTCCCATTGGTCTATTTTCAGGTTATATGTGTCAGTCATATATTCTAAAACTTTCATGAAAACTATTTAAGTGGTAAATTTTCATTCATCAACTTGAATAAATTCGATCTTCCACGACAATTAAAGTTTAAAAGAGGATAAAACTATGTTGTGGATTGCAATTAGCGTAATCTCTTTTTGTATTTAAATATACAATCTTAAAACTACAACTCCGTATTAAAAAATTACATAGTTTACATATGACATTTTCACAATTCTTGTGTCGTACATCTTGTTTCAGGTAATGCAATAATATCTGACAAAAGGATCCGCTGGGAGCACCAACTATCAAATTCGGAGTTTATTAAGTCATGACATGTGATTAGATATGTAACACGTCTCGCGCCCCCCTGGTACCGATATAGGCGGTATAACACGTTCAAACAATGCTGAAAGAGGTCCACCATTCCGCCGAAGAATCAGAGGCAATAACGACACATAGTCAAGTACGGGGCGACTGTATACGATCACCGCACAACACTTAAACTTAAGACCGTTATAGCTAATAACATACCACAGATACGAGTGCCTATGTCAAAATATATGCAAAGTTAATAATTTGTAGATGTCTTGTCCATTCTCTTGTTCATGCAAAATAGCGCTATCAATACTTCGATAATGATCACACCAGTCGATCTAACTGCCGGGTCAGATACAACTAAATTGAATGGTTGTTGTATGGTGTTTTAGCGTCGCTTTCAACAATTTTTCAGTCATATCGCGACGGTGTCTACTTGAGACAGTATTCTAAGCGCTGTCATACTGGAGTATCATGCCGCAGACACATGGTATGATACCCCACCCAGTCACATTATACTGACACCGGGCTGACCAGACCTAGAACTCTCCTCTAAATGCTGAGCGTCGAGCGAGGAAGCTTCTAGTACCATTTTTAAAGTCTTTGGTATGACCCGGCCGGGGATTGAACCCACGACCTTCCGAATGCGAGGCGGACGCTCTACCATTGTACCACGCCGCGGTCTAAATTGAATGGACTGAAGCTGTTGTTGGAAATGGAGCCATCAGTACCAATACTTATGGTTATGATTATAACAACCGGACATGATTATTTTGCGCCTTCAGCACATGTGTAATTATACTACTGAAGGATTACATATTGCTAATATAAACACACAACATATACTTCAAAAAATGATGAAATCAAATACCATCTAAGTCAATGTAATTCAACTGATATCTTGGGAATTGTTGGGAAAATATCACAAAGTATTGAAGACAGTAACGTACGGATACATAATTCTAAATTTTAACACAAGGATAGGGTTGATAAAAGAGTGGGTGTTTTAGTATATTTCAGGCTAATATTTCATATCGAAAATGGTATGATTAAGAATACGATGATGTATAGAAATAAAATGACCACATGGTAATCCATTTTTGCTACTCTTTATATAGAGTGTACCAAAGAACGCTCAATCACAGATCCTGTTTTTTAAATTAATATTAGATAATAATAATAACAATGATGATGATAATAATGAAAATAAAAACACCTTTATTTACCGAAGATGACATATAAGACATACACAGATTTACAATTAAACCAAAAATACAACTTATGTTTATATGGCCTTCAAAACTGAAATAATTTAACAGTTACACATATCAATCAAATTAACACATATATATATGTATTACAGTTTGCTTGTCTATAAATCAGACAATGCTAGGTATGCCGTTTAGATTGATAACTATAAAACCAACGTGATCTATGGCAGACACTCAACAACAAAAACAAAATATAAATATTAATAAACGTGATTAAAGTTTATAAACTGTACTATTTTAGAAGGTAGTTTTTTATATTTATCTTTAAATAACTGAAATTTAGACACCGATCTGGTATCAACAGGAATATCATATACAGTTGATTACTTAGCTCTAGAAATAAATATCGTGTGGATTTAAATATCAACTACTCATTAGATACGATAATTATGTTGAAAATTAAAGTATTAAAAGAGCAAATGGCATAATGGTGGAATTTAGTCTTACACAAATGGTTAAATCACCAACTAGAAGTGGTAGATCCAGTTCCACTGTTATAGATCACATACATACAAACCTGTCTGATTTCAATATCAAATCACCAACTAGAAGGGAAAGATCCAGTTCCACTGTTATAGATCACATACA
This sequence comes from Panopea generosa, assembly GCA_029582155.1. Classification (NCBI taxonomy): domain Eukaryota; kingdom Metazoa; phylum Mollusca; class Bivalvia; order Adapedonta; family Hiatellidae; genus Panopea; species Panopea generosa. The sequence continues at coordinate 51,287,025 of CM055902.1, forward strand.
TACAAACATGTCTGTTTTCAATATCAAATCACCAACTAGAAGGGAAAGATCCAGTTCCACTGTTATAGATCACATACATACAAACATGCCTGATTTCAATATCAAATCACCAACAAGAAGGGAAAGATCCAGTTCCACTGTTATAGATCACATACATACAAACATGTCTGATTTCAATATCTAATCACCAACTAGAAGGGGTAGATCCAGTTCCACTGCTATAGAACACATACATACAAACATGCCTGATTTCAATATCAAATCACCAACTAAAAGTGGTAGATCCAGTTCCACTGTTATAAATCACGTACATACAAACATGCCTGATTTCAATATCAAATCACCAACTAGACAGGAAAGATCCAGTTCCACTGTTATAGATCACATACATACAAACATGCCTGATTTCAATATCTAATCACCAACTAAAAGGGGTAGATCCAGTTCCACTGTTATAGATCACATACATACAAACATGCCTGATTTCAATATCTAATCACCAACTAGAAGGGGTAGATCCAGTTCCACTGTTATAGATCACATACATACAAATATGCCTGATTTCAATATCTAATCATCAACAAGAAGGGGTAGATCCAGTTCCACTGTTATAGATCACATACATACAAACATGCCTGATTTCAATATCTAATCACCAACTAGAATGGGTAGATCCAGTTCCACTGTTATAGATCACATACATACAAACATGCCTGATTTCAATATCAAATCACCAACTAGAAGGGGTAGATCCAGTTCCACTGTTATAGATCACATACATACAAACATGCCTGATTTCAATATCTAATCACCAACTAGAAGGGGTAGATCCGGTTCCGCTGTTATAGATCACATACATACAAATATGCCTGATTTCAATATCAAATCACCAACTAGAAGGGGTAAATCCAGTTCCACTGTTATAGATCACATACATACAAACATGCCTGATTTTAATATCTAATCACCAACTAGAAGGGGTAGATCCGGTTCCGCTGTTATAGATCACATACATACAAACATGCCTGATTTCAATATCAAATCACCAACTAGAAGGGGTAGATCCAGTTCCACTGTTATAGATCACATACATACAAACATGCCTGATTTCAATATCAAATCACCAACTAGAAGGGGTAGATCCAGTTCCACTGTTATAGATCACATACATACAAATATGCCTGATTTCAATATCAAATCACCAACTAGAAGGGGTAGATCCAGTTCCACTGTTATAGATCACATACATACAAACATGCCTGATTTCAATATCAAATCACCAACTAGAAGGGGTAGATCCAGTTCCACTGTTATAGATCACATACATACAAACATGCCTGATTTCAATATCAAATCACCAACTAGAAGGGGTAGATCCAGTTCCACTGTTATAGATCACATACATACAAACATGCCTGATTTTAATATCTAATCACCAACTAGAAGGGGTAGATCCGGTTCCGCTGTTATAGATCACATACATACAAACATGCCTGATTTCAATATCAAATCACCAACTAGAAGGGGTAGATCCAGTTCCACTGTTATAGATCACATACATACAAACATGCCTGATTTCAATATCAAATCACCAACTAGAAGGTACAGATCTGGTGCCCCTGTTATAGATCACATACATACAAACATGCCTGATTTCAATATCAAATCACCAACTAGAAGGGGTAGATCCAGTTCCACTGTTATAGATCACATACATACAAACATGCCTGATTTCAATATCAAATCACCAACTAGAAGGTACAGTTCTGGTGCCCCTGTTATAGATCACATACATACAAACATGCCTGATTTCAATATCAAATCACCAACTAGAAGGGAAAGATCCAGTTCCACTGTTATAGATCACATACATACAAACATGCCTGATTTCAATATCAAATCACCAACTAGAAGGGGTAGATCCAGTTCCACTGTTATAGATCACATACATACAAACATGCCTGATTTCAATATCAAATCACCAACTAGAAGGGGTAGATCCAGTTCCACTGTTATAGATCACATACATACAAACATGCCTGATTTCAATATCAAATCACCAACTAGAAGGGGTAGATCCAGTTCCACTGTTATAGATCACATACATACAAACATGCCTGATTTCAATATCTAATCACCAACTAGAAGGGGTAGATCCGGTTCCGCTGTTATAGATCACATACATACAAACATGCCTGATTTCAATATCAAATCACCAACTAGAAGGGAAAGATCCAGTTCCACTGTTATAGATCACATACATACAAACATGCCTGATTGCAATATCTAATCATCAACAAGAAGGGGTAGATCCAGTTCGACTGTTATAGATCACATACATATAAACATGCCTGATTTCGATATCTAATCACCAACTAGAAGGGGTAGATCCAGTTCCACTGTTATAGATCACATACATACATACAAACATGCCTGATTTCAATATCTAATCACCAACTAGAAGGGGTAGATCCAGTTCCACTGTTATAGATCATATACATACAAACATGCCTGATTTCAATATCTAATCACCAACTAGAAGGGACAGATCCAGTTCCACTGTTATAGATCACATACATACAAACATGCCTGATTTCAATATCAAAACTTTAGTAACCGTGTACAGCTTTAGTGTTAACTACCCTTTTTCGTTTTACACGGCGCATGGGTAAGGAATTTGTCATGATACAAATATGTACAGATGTTTAAAGAATTTCAAGGAAACTTTTGAACGACTTACTTAACAGCCAATCATTCACTTGATGTTATTACATGGATTGATAATCCAAACCAATCTCTGTCTCCGTTGTATTTTATAATAAGTTTGTTTTCTTTCTAAGCATGGAACTATGAAAGTAAAAAAGAGTTAAATATGACACCCAACCTGATTAGTTCACGAATGCGATTAAGGAAGCAATAAGTACGAGTTATAAATTGCACGAGAACAAAATGTTTGATAACTACAAACTAAACAGAATAGTATCAATGATTAAGAAAAGCAAAAATAAATTTTATAGTAATGTTATTAAAGATAATAAAAGTGCAAGTTACTTATGGAAAACGTTAGAGGTAGAGGGAGTGAATATGGCGTTTTAATGCCAGACACATTACTTATGGAACACGTTAGAGGTAGAGGGAGTGAATATGGCGTTTCAATGCCGGATCAATACCAAAATATTACAGGAAAGATTCGTATAATAAATGAATTCAATAAGCATTTTGTAAAAATATCGGATATCATAACAAAAACATATTTTGTCGAAGGCAATTTTTCTGAATTAAAATGTAAACTTGATACAAAATTACTTAACATTGAAATCGGAATTGAACCAGTAACTCCATTTGAAGTTCAAAAAGGTATTGATAAACTTAACATAAATAAGTCTACATAATTAGATTACAGCAATGTACCTAGAATTCTAAAATACTGTGGTAATTAGTTAACACTTGCAATTCAGTAATTATAAATACATCAATTAAACAATGTATTCTTCCAGAGTCATTGAAGAAAGCATGTTTAATTCCATTTACAATGGAGGAGATAAAAAATGGTCCGTATAACAATCGTCCCATATCCATGTTGCCGACAATATCAAAAACATTTGGACGACATGATCATAGCAAACGAGGATACACGACTATGTTCAAATGTATGAACGTATTCATGATACGCAATCAGGTTTTAGGGAAAACCAATTTTGGCAAACTGCTTTGAATCATTTCATAGACACATCGCTTAAATATGTAGATTTAGGAAACTATGTTTGCTCTATACTTCTCAATTTACGCAAAGGCTAGTTGATCATGATATATTGATCCACAAATTAAAAATTTACCACATTTCCCAATAAGCTGATCAACTTTTATTTTATTTCTGAAACTGGAAGTAGTGATCACTATGCTGATGATACAACAATATGTGAAACATCGAGTGATTTATTAAATATACCAATTGAACTCTAGCCTATACTTAATTGTATAAGTAGATGGTGTACAAATACTAACATACCATTACACCCTGCAATAAAACGATGGTAATTGCTACGAAACACAAATAAAGAAGTAAAAAGGAACTTAATTTTAAAGTTATCAAAGTGTCAATAGAAATTATCAGCATTCAGAAATTGTTAGGTGTTTATAAAATATCTTTACATGGGAAACCCACCTATCAAAATATGTTTCAAATTAAACTTAAAAATAGCTCCTCTTAAAAGAATACCGTATCACCATTTTTTAAGTTTTTAAGTTTAATAAATATGAAATGATATTATTGTTTTACAATGCCAGTATAATGTCTACCTTTATTATGGGGGAAAAGCAAACCTATACAAAATATAATGTATAAAATTCAAAAAAGTACAGCGTTAATACTACTTAGTAAACCGTTGAAAACAAATTCTCAAGAAATGTTCAATGAATAACAATGGCTCCATTTTCGAGAAGATGTTATCACACTGCTGTATTAGTATTTAAAGCTATTAATAATATACCCCTATATATCAAACATTTTGACATTTTCAAATAATACGTCATATTACACTTTATTGGTAGAAAATACGTCGTTTCACAAAAGGCTTGCACCAAATATTTAAAACAGAAGAATAACTCTAATAACGGTACACTGCATGTAATATGGACGGCTATATCAGTATATGTAAGACATATTTCAAGTATTCACTCATTTAAATGTCAATACACGTATAGAAATCCCCTTCACATTCACCTTATAAATGATATCTGTTGTTTAAATAAAATAGTATAAATGCACATATGTAAGACGCATGTATTACTAAACTGGGTGTTTGTCATAAGTATAGGTGTACGTATTTATACATTTTACTTTGTCGATATTATATGATAATGTTGTTAATGTTGATAAAGAAGGCCAAAATGAAATTGACAGTATTGTAAAGGCATCCCGTGTAAGAACAAAAGGTAACCTAGAGAACAAGTATAAGGTCCTCGACCATTGTCACTTTAAAAACGTATATAAGAAACATACCAAGAAGATCATTATATGATGTGAGGTTGTTGATCCCTTTAAAGTCGACATTCACGATTTAATCGTTGATTGTGTTGCGACTCGGTCAAAGTGGCGAGTATGGCTTAAAGAATTGAACGGACGACGAAGACGTTGTCTACTTGTTTCTATCGTCACCGTACCATACCCTTAACTTGTATGATCTGGTTAGCGTATCTCCGTACCAGATATCTCTCCATTACTGCCTGCTACACTCATATATAATACTTGTCTCTATCGTCGCCGTACCATACCCTTAACTTACATGATCTGGTTAGCGTATCTCAGTACCAGATATCTCTCCATTTAATTCATGCAATACTCTAATGTAATACTTGTCTCTATCGTTACCGTACCATACCCTTTAACTTGTATGATCTGGTTAGCGTATCTCAGTACCAGATATCTCTCCAATCATACCTGCATTACCCGACTGTAATACTTGTTTCTATCGTCACCGTGCCATACCCTTTAACTTGTATGATCTGGTTAGCGTATCTCAGTAGTAGGTATCTCTCCATTCATGCCTGCTATACTGTAATGTAATACTTGTCTCATTCGTCACTGTGCCATACCCTTTAACTTGTATGATGTGGTTAGCGTATCTCAATACCAGATATCTCTCCATTCATGCTTGATATACTCTAATGTAATAATTGTCTCTATCGTCACCGTACCATACCCTTTAACTTGTATGATCTGGTTAGCGTATCTCAGTACCATATATCTCTCCATTCATGCCTGCTATACTCTAATGTAATACTTGTCTCTATCGTCACCGTACCATATCCTTTAACTTGTATGATCTGGTTAGCGTATCTCAATACCAGGTATCTCTCCATTCATGCCTGCTATACTCTAATGTAATACTTGTCTTTATCGTCACCGTAACATACCCTTTAACTTGTATGATCTGGTTAGCGTATCTCCGTACCATATATCTCTCCATTCATGCCTGCTATACTCTAGTGTAATACTTGTCTCTATCGTCACCGTACCATATCCTTTAACTTGTATGATCTGGTTAGCGTATCTCAGTACCAGATATCTCTCCATTCATGCCTGTTATACTCTAATGTAATACTTGTCTCTATCGTCACCGTACCATACCCTTAACTTGTATGATCTGGTTAGAGTATCTCAGTACCATATATCTCTCCATTCATGCCTGCTATACTCTAATGTAATACTTGTCTCTATCGTCACCGTACCATACCCTTTAACTTGTATGATCTGGTTAGCGTATCTCAATACCAGGTATCTCTCCATTCATGCCTGTTATACTCTAATGTAATACTTGTCTCTATCGTCACCGTACCATACCCTTAACTTGTATGATCTGGTTAGAGTATCTCAGTACCATATATCTCTCCATTCATGCCTGCTATACTCTAATGTAATACTTGTCTTTATCGTCACCGTACCATACCCTTTAACTTGTATGATCTGGTTAGCGTATCTCAGTACCAGATATCTCTCCATTACTGCCTATTATACTCTAATGTAATATTTGTCTCTATCGTCTACGTACCATACCCTTAACTTGTACGATCTGGTTAGCGTATCTCAGTACCATATATCTCTCCATTCATGCCTGCTATACTCTAGTGTAATACTTGTCTCTATCGTCACCGTACCATATCCTTTAACTTGTATGATCTGGTTAGCGTATCTCAGTACCAGATATCTCTGCAGTCATGCCTGCTATACTCTAGTGTAATACTTGTCTCTATCGTTACCGTACCATATCCTTTAACTTGTATGCTCTGGTTAGCGTATCTCAGTACCAGATATCTCTGCAATCATGCCTGCTATACTCTAGTGTAATACTTGTCTCTATCGTCACTGTACCATATCCTTTAACTTGTATGATCTGGTTAGCGTATCTCAGTACCAGATATCTCTCCATTCATGCCTGTTATACTCTAATGTAATACTTATCTCTATCGTCACCGTACCATACCCTTAACTTGTATGCTCTGGTTAGCGTATCTCAGTACCAGATATCTCTGCAATCATGCCTGCTATACTCTAGTGTAATACTTGTCTCTATCGTCACCGTACCATATCCTTTAACTTGTATGATCTGGTTAGCGTATCTCAGTACCAGATATCTCTGCAGTCATGCCTGCTATACTCTAGTGTAATACTTGTCTCTATCGTCACCGTACCATATCCTTTAACTTGTATGCTCTGGTTAGCGTATCTCAGTACCAGATATCTCTGCAATCATGCCTGCTATACTCTAGTGTAATACTTGTCTCTATCGTCACTGTACCATATCCTTTAACTTGTATGATCTGGTTAGCGTATCTCAGTACCAGATATCTCTGCAATCATGCCTGCTATACTCTAGTGTAATACTTGTCTCTATCGTCACCGTACCATATCCTTTAACTTGTATGATCTGGTTAGCGTATCTCAGTACCAGATATCTCTCCATTCATGCCTGCTATACTCTTATGTAATATTTGTCTCTATCGTCATCGTACCATACCCTTAACTTGTATAATCTGGTTAGCGTATCGCAGTACCATTTATCTCTCCATTCATGCCTGCTATACTCTAGTGTAATATTTGTCTCTATCGTCACCGTACCATATCCTTTAACTTGTATGATCTGGTTAGCGCATCACAGTACCAGATATCTCTGCAATCATGCCTGCTATACTCTAGTGTAATACTTGTCTCTATCGTCATCGTACCATACCCTTTAACTTGTATGATCTGGTTAGCGTATCTCAGTACCAGATATCTCTGCAATCATGCCTGCTATACTCTAATGTAATACTTGTCTCTATCGTCACCGTACCATATCCTTTAACTTGTATGATCTGGTTAGCGCATCACAGTACCAGATATCTCTGCAATCATGCCTGCTATACTCTAGTGTAATACTTGTCTCTATCGTCATCGTACCATACCCTTTAACTTGTATGATCTGGTTAGCGTATCTCAGTACCAGATATCTCTCCATTACTGCCTGCTATACTCTAATGTAATACTTGTCTCTATCGTCACCGTACCATATCCTTTAACTTGTATGATCTTGTTAGCGCATCACAGTACCAGATATCTCTGCAATCATGCCTGCTATACTCTAGTGTAATACTTGTCTTTATCGCCATCGTACCATACCCTTTAACTTGTATGATCTGGTAAGCGTATCTCAGTACCAGATATCTCTCCATTACTGCCTGCTATACTCTAATGTAATACTTGTCTCTATCGTCATCGTACCATACCCTTTAACTTGTATGATCTGGGTAGCGTATCTCAGTACCAGATATCACTGCAATCATGCCTGCTATACTCTAGTGTAATATTTGTCTCTATCGTCATCGTACCATACCCTTTAACTTGTATGCTCTGGTTAGCGTATCTCAGTACCAGATATCTCTGCAATCATGCCTGCTATACTCTAGTGTAATATTTGTCTCTATCGTCACCGTACCATACCATTAACTTGTATGATCTGGTTAGCGTATCTCAGTACCAGATATCTCTGCAATCATGCCTGCTATACTCTAGTGTAATATTTGTCTCTATCGTCATCGTACCATACCCTTTAACTTGTATGATCTGGTAAGCGTATCTCAGTACCAGATATCTCTCCAATCATGCCTGCTATACTCTAGTGTAATATTTGTCTCTATCGTCACCGTACCATACCATTAACTTGTATGATCTGGTTAGCGTATCTCAGTACCAGATATCTCTGCAATCATGCCTGCTATACTCTAGTGTAATATTTGTCTCTATCGTCATCGTACCATACCCTTTAACTTGTATGATCTGGTTAGCGTATCTCAGTACCAGATATCTCTCCATTCATGCCTGGAATACTCTAATGTAGTGCATGGCATTTCCTGTCTATCCCTGTCTGCTACTGAATGCGTTTATTAAATCACCTTCCACTGAAGTAACCAGAGTGTTAATCTGACACTTGCAAACCCTCACGACTTAATGCTATGGAGTGGTGTAAAACAGAAGAAAACATACCCGTCCTGATATATTTTATGCACATAACTATTAATGTGAAAATACACAATACAAAGACTGTCACCATCTCTGTATGGAGTTAACAAACTCTGTCATTCAAAGTGGCCATTCAAAAAGTGCAACGGCGTATTTTTTATTTTTATTTATTTATTTATTTATTTATTTATTTATTAATCATTTTTATGTAAATTGCACCATTCCCTACTTTATTGTTTTCAACTAAGAAAAATACGATGATAACCAGTCGAATTTCAGGAGGCAGATGGAGCACTTTGTGTTTTGAATAATTCTAACCTTGTTCTATTAAGAACACCTGCACCGACACAATAATCGCCACCTGACCTAATTGTCCTTGTTATAAACGCTAATGGTTGCATTTATCTTTTTCGTGAATATGTAAATAAGGCCATGACCTCTGAAAAGTACATTTATCAAAGTTATGTTTGGCTAGTTTCTCATTTTGAGATGATCATCATTCCGTAAACATCGACAATTATAAATTAAACATGTCATACGCTTATCTTATATGACAAAAAGCGTGAACCGTACGTGACAATTTTGTGACCTTCCTATGACGTTGAGTTCACGCCGAGTTATTCATTATTGTGTTAATAGTTTCTAATAGATTCCATGTAAAACCTTCAACATTGATGTCAGACTGAATCATACTAACAGATTCCGTGTAAAACCTTCAACAGTGATGTCAGACTGAATCACACTAATAGATTCCATGTAAAACCTTCAACAGTGATGTCAGACTGGAGCATACTAATAGATTCCATGTAAAACCTTCAACAGTGATGTCAGACTGAAACATACTAATATATTCCATGTAAAACCTTCAACAGTGATGTCAGACTGAATCATTTCTAATAGATTCCGTGTAAAACCTTCAACAGTGATGTCAGACTGAATCATTTCTAATAGATTCCGTGTAAAACCTTCAACAGTGATGTAAGACTGAATCATTTCTAATAGATTCCGTGTAAAACCTTCAACAGTGATGTCAGACTGAATCACACTAATAGATTCCATGTAAAACCTTCAACAGTGATGTCAGACTGAATCATTTCTAATAGATTCCGTGTAAAACCTTCAACAGTGATGTCAGACTGAATCATTTCTAATAGATTCCATGTAAAACCTTCAACAGTGATGTCAGACTGAATCACACTAATAGATTCCGTGTAAAACCTTCAACAGTGATGTCAGACTGAATCACACTAATATATTCCATGTAAAACCTTCAACGGTGAGGTCAGACTGAATCATTTCTAAAAGATTCCATGTAAAACCTTCAACAGTGATGTCAGACTGAATCACACTAATAGATTCCATGTAAAACCTTCAACAGTATGTCAGACTGAATCACACTAATAGATTCCATGTAAAACCTTCAACAGTGATGTCAGACTGAATCACACTAATAGATTCCATGTAAAACTTTCAACGGTGATGTCAGACTGAATCATTTCTAATAGATTCCATGTAAAACCTTCAACAGTGATGTCAGACTGAATCACACTAATATATTCCATGTAAAACCTTCAACAGTGATGTCAGGCTGAATCATTTCTAATAGATTCCATGTAAAACCTTCAACAGTGATGTCAGACTGAATCACACTATTAGATTCCATGTAAAATCTTCAACGTTGATGTCAGACTGAATCACACTAATAGATTCCGTGTAAAACCTTGAACATTGATGTCAGACTGAATCACACTAATAGATTCCATGAAAAACCTTCAACGGTGATGTCAGACTGAATCACACTGATAGATTCCGTGTAAAACCTTCAACGGTGATGTCAGACTGAATCATTTCTAATAGGTTCCATGTAAAACCTTCAACAGTGATGTCAGACTGAATCACACTAATAGATTCCATGTAAAACCTTCAACAGTGATGTCAGACTGAATCACACTAATAGATTCCGTGTAAAACCTTCAACGGTGATGTCAGACTGAATCACACTAATAGATTCCATGTAAAACTTTTAACGGTGATGTCAAACTGAATCATTTCTAAAAGATTCCATGTAAAACTTTCAATGGTGATGTCAGACTGAATTATTTCTAATAGATTCCATGTAAAACCTTCAACTGTGATATCAGACTGAATCACACTTATAGATTCCGTGTAAAACCTTTAACAGTGATGTCAGACTGAATCATTTCTAATAGATTCCATGTAAAACCTTCAACGGTGATGTCAGACTGAATCATTTCTAATAGATTCCATGTAAAACCTTCAACGGTGATGTCAGACTGAATCATTTCTAATAGATTCCGTGTTAAACCTTCAACAGTGATGTCAGACTGAATCACACTAATATATTCCGTGTAAAACCTTCAACAGTGATGTCAGACTGAATCACACTAATAGATTCCATGTAAAACCTTCAACAGTGATGTCAGACTGAATCACACTAATAGATTCCATGTAAAACCTTCAACGGAGATGTCAGACTGAATCACACTAAAAGATTCCGTGTAAAACCTTCAACAGTAATGTCAGACTGAAGCATACTAATAGATTCCGTGTAAAACCTTCAACGGAGATGTCAGACTGAATCACACTAAAAGATTCCGTGTAAAACCTTCAACAGTGATGTCAGACTGGAGCATACTAATAGATTCCATGTAAAACCTTCAACAGTGATGTCAGACTGAATCACACTAAAAGATTCCGTGTAAAACCTTCAACAGTGATGTCAGACTGAATCACACTAATATATTCCGTGTAAAACCTTCAACAGTGATGTCAGACTGAATCACACTAATAGATTCCATGTAAAACTTTCAACGGTGATGTCAGACTGAATCATTTCTAAAAGATTCCATGTAAAACCTTCAACGGTGATGTCAGACTGAATCATTTCTAATAGATTCCATGTAAAACCTTCAACTGTGATATCAGACTGAATCACACTTATAGATTCCGTGTAAAACCTTTAACATTGATGTCAGACTGAATCATTTCTAATAGATTCCATGTAAAACCTTCAACGGTGATGTCAGACTGAATCATTTCTAATAGATTCCATGTAAAACTTTCAACGGTGATGTCAGACTGAATCATTTCTAAAAGATTCCATGTAAAACCTTCAACAGTGATGTCAGACTGAATCATTTCTAATAGATTCCATGTAAAACCTTCAACTGTGATATCAGACTGAATCATACTAATAGATTCCGTGTAAAACCTTCAACGGTGATGTCAGACTGAATCATTTCTAATAGATTCCATGTAAAACCTTCAACGGTGATATCAGATTGAATCACACTAATAGATTCCATGTAAAACCTTCAACAGTGATGTCAGACTGAATCACACTAATAGATTCCATGTAAAACCTTCAACAGTGATGTCAGTAAATCACACTAAAAGATTCCATGTAAAACCTTCAACGGTGATGTCAGACTGAATCATTTTTATTAGATTCCAGGTAAAACCTTCAACAGTGATGTCAGACTGAATCACACTAATAGATTCCATGTAAAACCTTCAACATTGATGTCAGACTGAAACATACTAATAGATTCCGCGTAAAACCTTCAACAGTGATGTCAGACTGAATCATTTTTAATAGATTCCATGTAAAATCTTCAATTGTGATGTCAGACTGAATCACACTAATAGATTCCATTTAAAACCTTCAACGGTGATGTCAGACTGAATCATTTCAAATATATTCCATGTAAAACCTTCAACAGTGATGTCAGACTGAAACATACTAATAGATTCCGTGTAAAACCTTCAACAGTGATGTCAGACTGAAGCATACTAATGGATTCCATTTAAAACCTTCAACAGTGATGTCAGACTGAATCACATTAATAGATTCATTGTAAAACCTTCAACGGTGATGTCAGACTGAATCATTTCTAATAGATTCCGTGTAAAACCGTCAACAGTGATGTCAGACTGAAACATACTAATGGATTCTGTGTAAAACCTTCAACGGTGATGTCAGACTGAATCACACTAATAGATTCCATGTAAAACCTTCAACAGTGATGTCAGACTGAATCACACTAAAAGATTCCATGTAAAACCTTCAACAGTGATGTCAGACTGAATCACACTAATATATTCCATATAAAACCTTCAACAGTGATGTCAGACTGAATCACACTAATAGATTCCATGTAAAACCTTCAACAGTGTTATCAGACTGAAACATACTAATGGATTCCGTTTTAAACCTTAAACAGTGATGTCAGACTGAATCACACTAATATATTCCGTGTAAAACCTTCAACAGTGATGTCAGACTGAATCACACTAATAGATTCCATGTAAAACCTTCAACAGTGATGTCAGACTGAATCACACTAATAGATTCCATGTAAAACCTTCAACGGAGATGTCAGACTGAATCACACTAAAAGATTCCGTGTAAAACCTTCAACAGTGATATCAGACTGAAGCATACTTATAGATTCCGTGTAAAACCTTCAACGGAGATGTCAGACTGAATCACACTAAAAGATTCCGTGTAAAACCTTCAACAGTGATGTCAGACTGAAGCATACTAATAGATTCCATGTAAAACCTTCAACAGTGATGTCAGACTGAATCACACTAATAGATTCCGTAAAAAACCTTCAACAGTGATGTCAGACTGAATCACACTAATAAATTCCATGTAAAACCTTCAACGGAGATGTCAGTCTGAATCATTTCTAATAGATTCCATATAAAACCTTCAACAGTGATGTCAGACTGAATCACACTAATAGATTCCATGTAAAACCTTCAATGGTGATGTCAGACTAAATCATTTCTAAAAGATTCCGTGTAAAACCTTCAACAGTGATTTCAGACTGAATCACACTAATATATTCCATGTAAAACCTTCAACAGTGATGTCGGACTGAATCACACTAATAGATTCCGTGTAAACCCTTCAACGGTGATGTCAGACTAAATCACACTAATAGATTCCATGTAAAACCTTCAACAGTGATGTCAGACTTAATCACACTAATAGATTCCATGTAAAACCTTCAACGGTGATGTCAGACTGAATCATTTCTAATAGATTCCATGTAAAACCTTCAACATTGATGTCAGACTGAATCACACTAATAGATTCCATGGAAAACCTACAACGGTGATGTCAGACTGAAGCATACTAATAGATTCCGTGTTAAACCTTCAACGGTGATGTCAGACTGAATCATTTCTAATAGATTCCATGTAAAACCTTCAACATTGATGTCAGACTGAATCACACTAAAAGATTCCGTGTAAAACCTTCAACAGTGATGTCAGACTGAAGCATACTAATAGATTCCATGTAAAACCTTCAACAGTGATGTCAGACTGAATCACACTAATAGATTCCGTAAAAAACCTTCAACAGTGATGTCAGACTGAATCACACTAATAAATTCCATGTAAAACCTTCAACGGAGATGTCAGACTGAATCATTTCTAATAGATTCCATATAAAACCTTCAACAGTGATGTCAGACTGAATCACACTAATAGATTCCATGTAAAACCTTCAATGGTGATGTCAGACTAAATCATTTCTAAAAGATTCCGTGTAAAACCTTCAACAGTGATTTCAGACTGAATCACACTAATATATTCCATGTAAAACCTTCAACAGTGATGTCGGACTGAATCACACTAATAGATTCCGTGTAAACCCTTCAACGGTGATGTCAGACTAAATCACACTAATAGATTCCATGTAAAACCTTCAACAGTGATGTCAGACTTAATCACACTAATAGATTCCATGTAAAACCTTCAACGGTGATGTCAGACTGAATCATTTCTAATAGATTCCATGTAAAACCTTCAACATTGATGTCAGACTGAATCACACTAATAGATTCCATGGAAAACCTACAACGGTGATGTCAGACTGAAGCATACTAATAGATTCCGTGTTAAACCTTCAACGGTGATGTCAGACTGAATCATTTCTAATAGATTCCATGTAAAACCTTCAACATTGATGTCAGACTGAATCACACTAATAGATTCAATGGAAAACCTTCAACGGTGATGTCAGACTGAAGCATACTAATAGATTCCGTGTAAAACCTTCAACGGTGATGTCAGACTGAATCATTTCTAATAGATTCCATGTAAAACCTTCAACGGTGATGTCAGACTGAAGCATACTAATAGATTCCGTGTAAAACCTTCAACGGTGGTGTCAGACTGAATCATTTCTAATAGATTCCATGTAAAACCGTCAACAGTGATGTCAGACTGGAGCATACTAATAGATTCCATGTAAAACATTCAACGGAGATGTCAGACTGAATCATTTCTAATAGATTCCATATAAAACCTTCAACAGTGATGTCAGACTGAATCACACTAATATATTTCATGTAAAACCTTCAACAGTGATGTCAGACTGAATCATTTCTAAAAGATTCCATGTAAAACCTTCAACAGTGATGTCAGACTGAATCACACTAATAGATTCCATGTAAAACATTCAACAGTGATGTCGTACTGAAGCATACTAATAGTTTCCATGTAAAACCTTCAACGGTGATGTCAGACTGAATCATTTCTAATAGATTCCATGTAAAACCTTCAACGGTGATGTCAGACTGAATCATTTCTAATAGATTCCGTGTAAAACCTTAAACAGTGATGTCAGACTGAATCACACTAATATATTCCGTGTAAAACCTTCAACAGTGATGTCAGACTGAATCACACTAATAGATTCCATGTAAAACCTTCAACGGTGATGTCAGACTGAATCACACTAATAGATTCCATGTAAAACCTTCAACGGAGATGTCAGACTGAATCACACTAAAAGATTCCGTGTAAAACCTTCAACAGTGATATCAGACTGAAGCATACTAATAGATTCCGTGTAAAACCTTCAACGGAGATGTCAGACTGAATCACACTAAAAGATTCCGTGTAAAACCTTCAACAGTGATGTCAGACTGAAGCATACTAATAGATTCCATGTAAAACCTTCAACAGTGATGTCAGACTGAATCACACTAAAAGATTCCGTGTAAAACGTTCAACAGTGATGTCAGACTGGAGCATACTAATAGATTCCATGTAAAACCTTCAACGGAGATGTCAGACTGAATCACACTAAAAGATTTCGTGTAAAACCTTCAACAGTGATGTCAGACTGAAACATACTAATAGATTCCATGTAAAACCTTCAACGGAGATGTCAGACTGAATCATTTTTAATAGATTCCATATAAAACCTTCAACAGTGATGTCAGACTGAATCACACTAATAGATTCCGTAAAAAACCTTCAACAGTGATGTCAGACTGAATCACACTAATAAATTCCATGTAAAACCTTCAACGGAGATGTCAGACTGAATCATTTCTAATATATTCCATATAAAACCTTCAACAGTGATGTCAGACTGAATCACACTAATAGATTCCATGTAAAACCTTCAACGGTGATGTCAGACTAAATCATTTCTAAAAGATTCCGTGTAAAACCTTCAACAGTGATTTCAGACTGAATCACACTAATATATTCCATGTAAAACCTTCAACAGTGATGTCGGACTGAATCACACTAATAGATTTCGTGTAAACCCTTCAACGGTGATGTCAGACTAAATCACACTAATAGATTCCATGTAAAACCTTCAACAGTGATGTCAGACTTAATCACACTAATAGATTCCATGTAAAACCTTCAACGGTGATGTCAGACTGAATCATTTCTAATAGATTCCATGTAAAACCTTCAACATTGATGTCAGACTGAATCACACTAATAGATTCCATGGAAAACCTACAACGGTGAAGTCAGACTGAAGCATACTAATAGATTCCGTGTTAAACCTTCAACGGTGATGTCAGACTGAATCATTTCTAATAGATTCCATGTAAAACCTTCAACATTGATGTCAGACTGAATCACACTAATAGATTCAATGGAAAACCTTCAACGGTGATGTCAGACTGAAGCATACTAATAGATTCCGTGTAAAACCTTCAACGGTGATGTCAGACTGAATCATTTCTAATAGATTCCATGTAAAACCTTCAACAGTGATGTCAGACTGAATCACACTAATATATTCCATGTAAAACCTTCAACAGTGATGTCAGACTGAATCATTTCTAATAGATTCCATGTAAAACCTTCAACGGTGATGTCAGACTGAATCACACTAATAGATTCCATGTAAAACCTTGAACATTGATGTCAGACTGAATCACACTAATAGATTCCATGAAAAACCTTCAACGGTGATGTCAGACTAAATCACACTGATAGATTCCGTGTAAAACCTTCAACGGTGATGTCAGACTGAATCATTTCTAATAGGTTCCATGTAAAACCTTCAACAGTGATGTCAGACTGAATCACACTAATAGATTCCATGTAAAACCTTCAACAGTGATGTCAGACTGAATCACACTAATAGATTCCGTGTAAAACCTTCAACAGTGATGTCAGACTGAATCACACTAATAGATTCCGTGTAAAACCTTCAACAGTGATATCAGACTGAATCACACTAATAGATTCCATGTAAAACCTTCAACAGTGATGTCAGACTGAATCACACTAATAGATTCCATGTAAAACCTTCAACGGTGATGTCAGACTGAATCACACTTATAGATTCCATGTAAAACCTTCAACGGTGATGTCAGACTGAATCACACTAATAGATTCCGTGTAAAACATTCAACAGTGATGTCAGACTGAATCACACTAATAGATTCCGTGTAAAACCTTCAACAGTGATGTCAGACTGAATCACACTAATAGATTCCATGTAAAACCTTCAACAGTGATGTCAGACTGAATCACACTAATAGATTCCATGTAAAACCTTCAACGGTGATGTCAGACTGAATCATTTCTAAAAGATTCCATGTAAAACATTCAACAGTGATGTCAGACTGAATCACACTAATAGATTCCATGTAAAACCTTCAACGGTGATGTCAGGCTGAATCATTTCTAATAGATTCCATGTAAAACCTTCAACAGTGATGTCAGACTGAATCACACTAATAGATTCCATGTAAAACCTTCAACGGTGATGTCCGACTGAATCATTTCTAATATATTCCATGTAAAACCTTCAACAGTGATGTCAGACTGAATCACACTAATAGATTCCATGTAAAACCTTCAACAGTGATGTCAGACTGAATCACACTAATAGATTCCATAAAAACCTTCAACATTGATGTCAGACTGAATCACACTAATAGATTCCATGAAAAACCTTCAACAGTGATGTCAGACTAAAGCATACTAATGGATTCCGTGTAAAACCTTCAACGTGGATGTCAGACTGAATTGCACTTACAAATGAGAAACTATTTAGATATGCTATGCCTTTTGGACAACCTTAAAACAGGAATAGCGCTAAAAATCTATCACAGTACGTGATGTATCCCGATTTAAGTCCGCTACATCTTAATCTAAAAACATAGAATTCCCTGTCTGTCTCAAAATTCGTAGTAATCTAATGCTTTGTTCCGAAATATGACGTCTTTCAACTTCCGCTTAAACAACTGACCAAGCAACGTACTTGTATGTTAAAGACATGTTACGGTCCCCAGTGGGAAGAGCCAGGACCGTTTTAAAGTCTATGAATATTCTGGAAAGTGTTCTACATTATTTCTTAAACTTAAAGTAAGCAACTGTAAATAAGCAATGTCTCCATGTGTTAATTTATGTGAGTTATGAGTTACTACATTCACTTTTCTTCGATTCAACGGTCATTTTACATTTTACAGTTGATCATCATGTTTTCCTGTATGATTGCGGACGACAAGGAGGAACGGAGACCCGATACTGGATTGTTCCTCATAAAACCTCGTGACTTATCTGCTTGTCTTTAACAAACATTATTTTAAGGTTTATACAGCCATCTAAGTACGCATTTGTAAGAAATCAAAGGGAAATGTGTCTCATATTCAAATTAAGGTTACCTGACATAAATAGCATATAAACCGCAGTGACATTTCCGTTTCTAGTCACAGTTATTCATTATTCACTGACGGTAGTATTTTGGTATATTCCATTGTGCTTTGTTCACCACATGTCTAGCAATATTACCTTAATACTGGATTTGTGACGGGCTGTAAGAAATCGCCGTTTTATTCTTGATCACGTGATGGTTTTGTACTACTGAAGGGTACGAACTTGTGATAAAATTAGACCATATATAACCAGCAGGAGACTGGTCTATCCCAGAACCTGATATCTCCCGAATCAGGTCTATTAACCACTAATGGAAAAAGCAGGGAATTCTATGCCTGTCCACAGTTCATAGCAAGTGAACGCTTGCTAAACTATGACGTCATTCAAACGTTCCCTGGAGCAACTGACCAATCAGCGTGTTCGTAACAATTGCTAGTTAACGGACCCAATCGGGAGAGCTGGGTTCGTTCTACAGACTAACAGAAGACGTATTATTCAATGGAAACAACCACCAAAGCGGCATGAACACAATGTATAGCATATATTACCTAAAGAATGAAGTCACATATTCTGATGTCATTTTTACCGTAAAAGTTCCACACGTCAACCTTTATAAATGTTCACGTGCAATCGTTATAGAAAACTATATATTTGTCTACATAATTAGAACTATGAAATTAATTAAAAGGACGAATGTAGATACTTATTTGAGAAAGGGTATAGCTCCGCTAAATGACTGAAAGACATCATAAATTACGCAGGTGTGGTTATATATGATCAATACAAAAATGAAATATGTTATAAATGTTTCAGTATTTACTGGTATTATAGAAAGTAAAATCCAAAGAAATATGACTTCTTTTCATTGAAGATTCATTTTTTTCTTGGAAAAAAAGAAGATATTGGTCCAATATATAAACACTCTTAAAAATAGTTGTATATACTGTTGGGGTCCATAATAGGGAAATGGATTTCATCTTATACTGTATAGCGGACCTCTGTAAAGTCCTAAAACTGAATATGGACTTAAACTCTGTGTTATACACGTGTATACATTAATCCTATTTTAGAAGTAGTATAATAAACCATGCACACAGACAGTCACGAACAGCACGTGTTTATTATACAGCACAAAATTCAGCATACGCTAATAGAACAAGTTACAAAACACACAAAAATTGCGATGACAGGTATAAAATATGGGAAACATCGGGCCGACCATGATAGCCGTGGCAGGAAGTCTCGCGTAATCTGTGACGAGAAGTCTCAATTTATGACAGGTAGTTTTTCTTCCGCGTCTGCTTACTATTTCATATGGTCTAGCCATTCATTTTTAATAAGTATGTTGTTTTTAACATCAGTTATGGCACAAACTTGGTTGAGTTGTGGGAATTACTATGCAAATGCAGCATAGTTTATGCTAAACATCTTAATTAGTCACCCGGACGACTAGGAAACGTTAAATACTGACAGATTGAGAGCAAAGGTCACACAGCCGTCGACTTGCAAGTCTGTATTTGTATACATTAACCTGATTAATGACGTTTGTGCTACATAGCAGCTTTCTTGCCATTGCCCTGAAATATGAGCGGATGTGAGCAACGGGATGTTGGTATTTTTTTTGTAGAAGTGTGCTGTAGTTTATGAAGTCCATGCGTAAGTTTACCGACACATGTATACATAAATCAACCATCAACCAATATAAAATTCCAATGACAAATTTCTATGATATATAGTGGTGATACATCTGACATAACATGTATACTCAGAGATGGGGATGTTAGATCGATTTATGTATATTAACTGTAGCATATTTGTTTCATACACATGGGCGTTGTCGAATTTTTAGTGCCTGATAGTCTGGTACGATTTCTCTCATGCACAACGTCTTATTTTATGATATGACTATTGGGGAGAGAGTGAGGATTGGGTTATCTTATTAAGCATGTAATATGTGTGCTTTCTTTAAGCGCTGACATATCCGCATATGCATATATAATTATTGATGCCACTCGTGAAAACATCAGCGTGGTCATAAATGTAAAATAAATATGGTTAAACTAAATTCTTATACCAAGTGACGGTTTCGAAGGCGGTAACAAAATTTGATAACTATTTGGAATGTTTGCACTGTTTTTATCACACAGCCGTAATTTTGCAACTCGGCTATTTCTGTACACGTTGTGTCACATAATATGCGTAAAATCATACTACTTTACTTAAAACAGCTGACGTAGCTATTCTTTTGGCGTAATGACTGGATAGAATATGTATTGAAACAGACTATAGACTGGCAGGACAGATTTGAAGTAGTTTCCTTTAGAAATAACATACATGGTAACCAACATGTGTACACTATTAGCCAAACAGAAAAACAAAGACTTGATGTCTTCCAAATTAATTATTTTACTGTTTTCTTTCAATGTTACTCCTCGGCTATATTTCTTATATATGATGTGAGTATTAGATATTCGAATGGCAATTTAAAGACTACGGAAGAAATGGTTTATATATAAATATGTCCAGTGTGCATAAACATACGAAGATTGATTGAATTGATTCAATGAATATTTAGCGTCATTTTATGCCATCGATGGTTAATAAACGATTAATTAACCTGATCACTTTTCCTGGTATACTGGAAGTTTAACCAGTACTCGAGCACACCCCATCTCCGAAAGTAACTGATTTATATAACGTTTCAACCTGAATTAGCGTTAATAGACGAATGCTATTGAGACGAATGTCGTATATCAAATCATCAGGACGGCTAAGGCCGGGCGTGAATTCGAACTCACGAGCCATGGATTCATAGACAGATGCGCTACTGACTGAGCTGATTGGACCCGACAAACACACAAAGGTAGGGATAAAAACAAAATAAACATAAAATGTGAAGCTGTACATTGACAGAATTATTCCAAACACAATGTACAAGTCTGTTCATTGTTTAAAGACAGTTTTTAAAGAAAACTAATAAAGACACTATGGAACATCTGATGGACGTCTCGCTACAAATATGTAACCAATACACATTTAAAGCAGTCGCATGAAAAATGAATACGAATTGATTGTGGCAAACATCAATTTTGGTAAAGAGGCGGAAGAGAGGTTAAAGAAATGTCGCTTGTTTTAATCAGCACTTTTATTCTTTCACTGATTGTGGCATTTTGTCATATTAATTTAAATTTCAACAAACCCTATATATAGACAGTCACTGCTATAACGGAAGAATGGGGCTGCGGGTCTCTGTAGTTAAGTCGCTGGTGCAGCAACACCTTACTTCACTGTATATGCCATTACTTTGACATACCTTTTACGTACATTTGCATTTTAACAATCTTACCATGTAACACCATCTGTGGAAAACATATGACCTAAGCAATGAGATACCTTGATTAAACTCTTTATAAATAAACTTGCATATTATTTCAAATCCACAGACAGTTCAGTGTATCTTCCATGTACGATGTGTACGGTGCCATTTTCAACACATGATGGGATATATATGGCTTATCCGGATTAATTTGTGGAGGAATACTTCAATATGAATCAGAGTAGAAAATCCGTCCTTCCGCAAGTAACTGACAAACTTTCCACGGAGTTCGAACGCACAACTGCATTGGTACGAAGTAAGTGGTCATTAGACAGCAGAGTGTTAGCATATCTGACCCAGTGATGGGTGCTGGAGAGGTGTGCGTTTATAACCCAGGCCAGACGTCATTTAACTATTTAAACTAATATGCAGCACTACACAATACTTATATTAATTTAACTCTCGAACAATTACAGATATTTAAAATAATACTAAAATTAAAACGATATACTCCTAACTGTATGATTTACGGCGAGCTTGGAGCGGAGCCATTGTCGCGGCAGATTGTCCGCAGAGTTCTGAATGTCTGGGGTGTTACTCAACGATAGTGAAAATAAGATAGCTAGTATTATATACAGGACTGCATTTTGTCTTAGAAATGATAATAGTTCGATTTCCTTGGATTTATTCCGTTGAACGACAGATAAATAACATTGGCTTATCTGAATACTGATTAAATCAAGAGAATATGCTTCCTAAAATGTTTAAAACTCAAATTAAAATAAGATAGCATGAGCAAAATGTACAAAACAGGAATAGCGCATTGCAGGATTCTGCTAAATGTCTGAATTATCGTCTTTTCATAACTGAGTTTCGTTCTGAACAATTTTTAGATATTTTGTCAACTGGTATGGCTATGAATTTACTAAAGCTAATCATAACAAGCCAATAGAAAAAGGACACAACCTTAATATAGAAAGAAACTTGAGGTTCTGTAACTTATGCAAGGATAACTAACTTGGTGATGAATTTCACTATCTTTTCTAATGTAAATATTATACCAGTGACCGTTAGAAATAAAAAGTAAGAAATCACATTTCAATGCTGAATGCTCAATAGCAGTCATTCCATTAGAGTTGTATTATGTATATTATCTGTTGCTGTTCGTTTTTGGTAAAGTGGCAGCCATGTGTTGCACTACTGATTATTTGGGGTAGCTTATTATTATTTAGGTCAACGAATAGTTTGTAGAACAAACCCAGCTTTTCCGATTGGGTCCGTTCAATAGCAATTGTTACGAGCACGCTGATTGGTCAGTTGCTTCAGGGAAAGTTTGAATGATGTCATTATTTAGTAAGCGTTCAATCAATCATGAAACATCGGGTATTTCCGTATCCTCCGTAGCATTAAGGCCGAGGTGATCAGATTGAGCGTTCAATAGCTATGAATTGTGGGACAGGCATAGAATTTCCTGCTTTTTCAATTGGTGGTTAATAAACCTGATTCGGGAGATATCAGGTTCTGGGATAGACTATTTAACAAAGGTGTTTTGCGCAAAAATGACCGACTGCAACAGTGCCTTAAACGAATATCATTAGTATTTGTGCCTAATAATGCTATGAGTATTTAGTTAACCATAACATATATATATATATATATATAGAATATTAATCAGAGTTTAGTTGACTATTTATTAATTGCACCTACATGCTCCCAAATTTTGGCCTCAAACATTATGATCTCTAAGTGTGTTTTGCAAAATTCATTCTTAAGTTCAAGTCTAAGAATATTCTTAAGAATAGTTGGTGAAAACCACCCCCGGATACATTATTGCTGTTAAATGTTTGCTGATACACCGTATATGTACCACCCGCGGATACATTATTGCTGTTAAGTATTAGCGGATACACCGTATATGTACCACACCCGGATACATTATTGCTATTAAATATTAGCGGATACACCGTATGTGTACCATCCCCGGATACATTATTGCTGTTAAATATTAGCGGATACGCCGTATATGTACCATCCCCGGATACATTATTGCTGTTAAATATTAGCGGATACACCGTATATGTACCAGCCGCGGATACATTATTGCTGTTATATATTTGCGGATACACCGTATATGTACCACCCGCGGATACATTATTGCTGTTAAATATTAGCGGATATACCGTATATGTACCACCCCCGGATACGTTATTGCTGTTAAATATTAGCGAAAACACTATATATGTACCACCCCCGGATACGTTATTGCTGTTAAATATTTGCAGATACACCGTATATGTTCCACCCGCGGATACATTATTGCTGTTAAATATAAGCGGATACACCATATATGTACCACACCTGGATACATTATTGCTGTTAAATATTAACGGATACACCGTATATGTACCATCCCCGGATACATTATTGCTGTTTAATATTAGCGGATACACCGTATATGTACCAACCCCGGACACATTATTGCTGTTTAATATTAGCGGATACATTGGCCCATTGGACCTATAAGTCACCTAAACTATTAGGTATAAACTGTACGTGAGATATGTACCACCCGCGGAAACATTATTGCTGTTAAATATTAGCGGTACCACCCCCGGATACGTTATTGCTGTTAAATATTAGCGGATACACCGTATATGAACCATCCGCGGATACATTATTGCTGTTAAATATTAGCGGATACACCGTATATGTACCACCCCCGGATACATTATTGCTGTTAAATATTATCGGATTAACCGTATATATACCACCTCCGGATATATTATTGCTCTTAAATATTAGCAGATACACCGTATATGTACCACACCCGGATACATTATTGCTGTTAAATATTTGCGGATACACCGTATATGTACCACCCACTGATACATTATTGCTGTTAAATATTAGCGGATACACCGTATATGTACACCCCCCCCCCCCCCCGGATACATTATTGCTGTTAAATATTAGTGGATACACCGTATATGTACCCCCACCCCCCGGATACATTATTGCTGTTAAATATTAGCGGAAACACCGTATATGTACCACCCCCGGATACATTATTGCTGTTAAATATTAGCGGATACACTGTATATGTACCACCCGCAGATACATTATTGCTATTAAATATTAGCGGATACACCGTATAAGTAAGTAAGTAAGTAAATATTTTATTATAGTGACATGTGCATACAATTTATATTACAAATAGTTATATACAAAAAAAAACAAGTACCCGGCCCATTGGACCTCTAAGTCACCTAAACTATTAGGTATAAACTGTACGTGAGATATGTACCACCCGCGGATACATTATTGCTGTTAAATATTAGCGGTACCACCCCCGGATACGTTACTGCTGTTAAATATTAGCGGATACACCGTATATGTACCACCCGCAGACACATTATTGCTGTTAAATATTAGCGGATACACCGTATATGTACCACCCCCAGATACATTATTGCTGTTAAATATTATAGGATTAACCGTATATATACCACCTCCGGATATATTATTGCTCTTAAATATTAGCGGATACACCGTATATGTACCACCCCCGGATACATTATTGCTGTTAAATATTTGCGGATACACCGTATATGTACCACACCCGGATACATTATTGCTGTTAAATATTTGCGGATACACCGTATATGTACCACACCCGGATACATTATTGCTGTTAAATATTTGCGGATACACCATATATGTACCACCCCCGGATACATTATTGCTGTTAAATATTAGCGGATACACCGTATATGTACCACCCCCGGATAAATTATAGCTGTTAAATATTAGCGGATACACCGTATATGTACCACCCCTCATACATTATTGCTGTTAATAATTTGCGGATACACCGTATACGTACCACCCCCGGATACATTATTGCTGTTAAATATTAGCGGATACACCGTATACGTACCACCCCCGGATACGTTATTGCTGTTAAATATTAGCGGATACACCGTATATGTACCACACCCGGATACATTATTGCTGTTAAATATTTGCGGATACACCGTATATGTACCACCCGCGGATACATTATTGCTGTTAAATATTAGCGGATACACTATATATGTACCACCCGCGGATACATTATTGCTGTTAAATATTTGCAGATACACAGTATATGTACAAAGTTCATGAGGTATGAACTTATATATATAAACCTTAACGAGGCTAATTTCAAGGTTTTTAGTTCAACCACACCTGGAACATTGTAAGTTCATATATTATGATCGTTTAACAATTAAGTGCATTCCTTACATGCAATTGCATGTTTGATGACTGTGTAGTCACCAACCGGTAATAAGGAACTCTCCTGTGTACCATGTGGCCTCATTACCACATGATTTTATGCTAATTAACTTAGTGGCCAATGACATTTTAATAAGGATATAAGAAACAACAGAGATGATTAAACACAATCATAAACTGTTTAGGGATAAAAACAACTAATGACAATCGTATATAACGTTATATGACAGGTGTCATTGCCTAATTAGTAACAAGATGGACAGGCATGTACTTGCACTTTTCTGTTTAGAAAACAATAAACGACCTCAGTTACAGATAAGAAAATATTTGTCCAGCAGACAACAGCCACAACATCATTAACATGTTAATAGTAACAAATATATATATAATGCTGGTGTCTAATAAAAGCACCATGCAAGCATACAGAAGACGTGAAACATCTGATTTATAGCTTTACAAGTCATTATTCTAATGATAGTATGGCATAAGTAATCAAATAAGTAATACTTTTTTTATTCTTTTTACTTTTTATCTGTTTCTTTTCTTTTTTTGTTGTTGTTTTCTTCCCTTTTTTATAATACTTTTCGATCTGATTTTTTTCTTTTTTTGTTGTTGTTGTTGTTGTTTTCTTCCCTTTTTTATAATCCTTTTTGATCTGATTTGTCGTTAGGTTTTACGAGTTATTATTCTAATGATTGTTTTCTTTTTTTAGGTGTGGATGGGGGGGGGGGGGGGGGGGGGGGTTAATCATCAGCACTTAAACACACGTGTGCTATCCCGGTGTCTATAATATCAGATCCACACCATTTGGGATGGGGGCCTATCTTCATAACGGGAATCAGCAACACAGTATACGAGTAAGTTTAGGACTCTGTTTGAATATTTAGCTCCGTTTTTTATGTCCTTGAGGAAGTACCGGAAGTACAACAGGTACACGACACCAGCAGGTAACCGATGATGGACACTTAATCATTGGGTTGTAAAAATGGGGTGAGTCAGTCCTCAATGACACGAAGCACGAATGGGTTATATTGACATGGCATAACAAAACGGGAAGTTGTTAGATTCACAAACTAACCAATCAAATTTAAAGTATATGCACAGGCATGTTACGCCCTGCATTAAAAATATCACTTGTGTTCAACATTAAAATTATTCAATTTTTAATGGATTTTTATTCGATAATAAAACTTTCAGCACTGTCATATTAATATGCAAGCATTGCGTGTGGACTTTGTTTAATTTCTTGTTTAAGAACAGTTTGTCTATTTAAATATGCTAACATAAAGTATTTCAAACTGGTTTGCCCAAGGGTGTGCTTTGCTTTCAATAACACATAACTGAAGGAAATGTATTTCGAAACAATGGATATGATACCGGTACAATCGAATAATTTCAAATGCAGATTATCTTGTAGGTAATTAACAAAGGTAATTTATCAGAATTAATGCACTCACTAGCATGTATGTATATTTGGTTATAAGCATTATAACACGTCAAATTGGCACATTTTCGTAATATAATTCCATATAACTCAAGCATTTTCCCGAGATTTATTACAAAGAATCTTACATTCATGCGCATTTATTATTCAATTTATTAAACTCGTTGAAAAAAAAAAGATTTAAGATCGGCAGAACCACGCTTAATATATTTCTGCCAAATCGTTTAATAAATTCAATAATAAACGCACATGAATGTAAGATTCTTTATATATTTTACTCACAATGTCAACCGTAAATCAGAAGAAATGTATGTAATTATTGTGTCGTTTGTGTTTTATTCAAAGATTGAACATCCTTCAACTGACCTTGCTTATTTTAAACTAAAATGGGACAATGTGATTGATTTCTCTGCGATTTGTCAAAACAAGCATTTAACCTATCGAAGCGACGACAATAAATCGACCTTGAACACCTTAATACGTTATCCCAGTACATTGAACATCGATTTGTTATCATGTACGCACATGTATGTAACATATGTATCGCACAAAACTATGAGGAAATACTAGTTTATAATTTATTTCATCTCGATTGCACAAAAAAAAACCAACTTATTCTAGACTGCTTCCTTGTTAAACCGGCACTGAGTGTTTATGGAAGATTGACATCAAAACAAGTATATTTGTTTTTAATATTTGAAATCCTCGATCGTTGTTTTACATTGAGTCATCCAACATGGACCCATACTTATATTTTTAATGAAGTTTGACTTGATTAAAAATTCTTAAATTTTTTCATATGGTCCTTCGTGGCTGAGTGGTCCAAGGCGCCGTCTCAATATCACCCCCTATCTTCCGCTAAGGTCTAGATTCCCAGCCCGCTCGCTCCAAAAACTTCATATGAGAAAGCTTGCCTAATTCTTGCGGAAGGACGATGGTTTTGCTCAAATTTATTCTGTGTCCTTCCTCCTCCTATAAAACGGATGTGCTATATATTACATGAACTATGATGAAAATGGCGTTAAACCCCATTCAAACGAAGAATTTTAATAATTGCATAACATCTTTTGATAATGATTAACGATAAACAGATCGATATCATTTCATTATTTTATGAAAACTCCTGAGTTTAGTGATTCTTTGATCGGCTTAATTGCAGTAAAGGGTCTTCCGTGGCCGAGTGGTTGAAGGCGGAGTTTCAAGATCACTTACCTCTCACCACTACGGTTGTAGGTTCGAGTACAGCTCGCTCCAAAATCTTTATGCGAGAAAGTTTCCAGTTACTTGCGGAAGGACTCTACTCAGTCTGACTCAGTCTGAGGTTTTCTTCCACCAGTAAAACTGGATATGCCATATATAACCTGAAATGTGTTGAAAATGGCGTTAAACCCTATTCAAACAAAATAAAAGTTATAATAATTGTAGTAAATTGACATTTAACTACCAATATGGAGTCGTAAATAAACATTACCTACACAAGCATATACATATAACTGCGTATCCATAACATAATATATTTATAATGCCACTTTAGTATATTTGTCGGTTTTCTGAAGCCACATCATTTGTTTTTGTTTATTTGTTGTTTTTTTTTTGTTTTGTTGTTGTTATGGTTTATTTTGTTGTTGTTGTTTTTGTTGTTGTTTTTGTTTTGTTTTTATTTTGTTTTGTTTTTTGTTGTTGTTATTTTTTGTTGTTTTTGTTGTTGTTGTTTTTTGTTGTTGGTTTTTTTTTTTTTGGGGGGGGGGGGGGGTTGTTGTTGTTGTTGTTGTTTGTTTTGTTGTTTTGTTGTTGTTGTTGTTTTGGAGGGGGTTGGGGTCTTTTGTTTTGTTTTTTTTTAATTTTGAACTTAAACGGCAACAGTGTCAACAACACACATATATTGATGATAACACTTAAACACAGGCTATGGTCATTATTTTAACTATTTAATCTAATTATTAAGTGATGGTATCCAACAAAGCTCTGATACAATGTTAATAATTGAGGAAAACAAAGTCATACCACCAACATAACGTTATTTTATTGTATGAAGGGCTGACAGATAACCTATCTTCCTTGGGATCCGGGAAAAAACAGCTCTCGAGCACACTCATCTTTGCAAGTAACTGATAACTCACCCACTTGAATCAGCGGTGATGGGAGATATAATGTCGTATATCAAGGAGACTGGCCGAGCGGAGATTCGAACCCTGAATTTATAGCTAACAGGGCCCGGATATGAAATTCCTATAATATTATATGTAAACTTGATATAATTGGGTCGGTTTTCAATACTTCCAAATCGGCAACTTTGTCTGTATGTAGCGTAAGTTGTATAAGTATGCCTATTCAGTATGTTTCCAACACATACACGAATATATCGTCGCATAGATAGGAGAAAAATTTGCTAGGGGTGGGGGTTACTTACAATGACGCCGTTAAGGGGAATACAGGGTGAGGGGAGCGGGCAGATTAAGCTCCTCGTTTGGCCACTGTTGGTACTTCTCCTGTATGCATGCATTGCACGTGTTATGATTATTACTGTAATTGTGGTCGCTGTGTCCTTCCATTGCTGCATCTCGATATATATTTTCTTATTTTCAATCTCCTTAATGGCGGTTTGGTTATAACCTTTCAAGACAAAAACCCTGCTGTCCCTTATTTTGAATGTAGAGTCAGTCTTGTTGTTTTTTAATGCATAACTTACATGTGTGCTGTTTTATCGCCTGTTGAACTTCTGTTTTCACATGTGTGTAGATCCATATGTCCTTATTGACGATGTAAGTTCAAAGACCACCGTCATGTATGTATCATTCATTTTATAGAAACAGGAAGTAATTTTTTCTCACAATATTGACAAATGTTATACGTGCGTTTTAACATGGTTATTTAGTGTATATAGTTCAGAGCGTTATTTTGTAATTATTTAATGATAAACATGTTTACAAAGTAAATAAACAAAACAATTTTGAAATAGTTGTTCTGTCATACAATTGCGTTTCACAATATGTCTTTGACGACGGTGATAGGTGTAAGTTACTGCAACGTAGGAAAAAGATATTATTTGTTGCGGTTATTTCTAATAATAGTTCAAGGTAACTAGTTCTAAACAAACAATTGTTCCTTTACAAATTGACATACGTTTTTTATGATTTTGATGCGAAAAAGGAAGAAGTTGATTATATTGTGAGGTGATATTGTTTCCCTGTCTTTTTATAGAATTTTTATTTGTTTACCTTTTCAGTTGACAATATAATATCTTTTATGTAGCTTATCATAATATGAATTATTTATTTAATTAATTTATTATAAACTTAACAAAACAACCAGTGTGGTATATTGTCTTTTTATTTCACCATATATCTTTCCAAAATGTCCGTGTATATATATAAACTACGGACTACGGCGAATGCGCCCAGTTACAATGCAAACCATAGACACAATATCAAGGCCTCTGCCAAACCAATAAATTTGGTGACGATCCTACTGGATCGTACTCATATAAAGATATCACTTCATGTATGTAAATTTGTCCACCCTGTCCAGATGTGTTGCATGTAATTCCATAGTATATAAATCATGGTCAACACCAAATTTATTGGTTTGGCAGAGGCCTTGATATTGTATCTATGGTTTGCATTGTAACTGGGCGCATTCGCCGTAGTCCGTAGTTTATAATGTGTATGTGTGTGTGTGTGTGTGTGTGTGTGTGTGTACTTGTTAAAGTAATCCTTTCTCCACATCAATACTGATAAAAGACGTAACATATATCTGAACGAAATATTGCACTATTGACGAGGTACGGCAAATCTTAACAAACAATAACTCTTTATAAACATATGATGCTCGTGGGAAAATATTAAACTGTCAAAATCAAGTAATATCACATTGAAATACTGTTATTGAGTCACATTTTTTACACACTCGAGAGACGCTTTGGCAACCCATTTGTTCGTCCGTTAAGTGGTAAGGCACCAAGACTGTTCGACATTAAGATGTTACAGTGGTTTGGTTTCATGCCGCATGATGAGGAGACACTGTAGACATTTGGGCGGTCACATTAAAAAAAGATAAAGAAAATGACAGTATTTGAATAAGTCACACAAAAACATTCTCATTAAAAATTTTCTTTTTAATTCCAGCTCTTTCCAACCACTTATCTTAAAACCATTTAAAACGCGTATGTCAGTTAGCAAAAACAGTCATAAAAATCTGTTACAGATTCGACTGAGATATGATTAAACGCTAACTGAGCATTTTTTAATTAAATATATCATACATTTTGGTTTAAAGCAATAGTATATTACATGTATATAAAATGACAAAAATGATAGCGTAAATAACAGAGTTTTTGAAAAACATTTATGTCTTGGTTATTCACAAACAATTATCTTCATTTATATATATACATGTATATAATATAAATGGACACAATATTGATACGATGTAAATGGACACACTATTGATACGATGCAAATGGGCACAATATTGATACGATGTAAATGGGCACAATATTGATACGATGTAAATGGACATACTATTGATACGATGTAAATGGACACACTATTGATACGATGTAAATGGACACTATTGATACGATGTAAATGGACATACTATTGATACGATGTAAATGGACATACTATTGATAATATGTAAATGGACACAATATTGATACGATGTAAATGGACACACTATTGATAATATGTAAATGGACACAATATTGCTACGATGTAAATTGACACAATATTGCTACGATGTAAATAGACACAATATTGATACGATGTTAATAGACACAATATTGCTACTATGTAAATTGACACAATATTGATACGATGTAAATGGACACAATATTGATACGATGTAAATTGACACAATATTGATACGATGCAAATGGACACAGTAGTGATACTGTGTTAAATGGACACATTATTGATACGATGTAAATGGACACAATATTGATACGATGTAAATGGACACAGTAGTGATCAGATGTAAATTGACACAGTAGTGATACTGTGTTAAATGGACACAATATTGATACGATGTAAATGGACACAATATTGTTACGATGTGAATAGACACAATATTGCTACGATGTAAATCGATTCAACATTGATACGATGTAAATGGATACAATATTGATACGATGTAAATGGACACAATATTGATACGATGTAAATTGACACAATATTGCTACGATGTAAATTGACACAACATTGATACGATGTAAATGGACACAATATTGATACGATGCAAATTGACACAATAGTGATACGATGTAAATGGACACAGTAGTGATCAGATGTAAATTGACACAGTAGTGATACTGTGTTAAATGGACACAATATTGATACGATGTAAATGGACACAATATTGTTACGATGTAAAAGGACACAATATTGATACGATGTAAATAGACACAATATTGCTACGATGTAAATTGACAAAACATTGATACGATGTAAATGGATACAATATTGATACGATGCAAATTGACACAATAGTGATACTATGTAAATGGCACAATATTGATACGATGTAAATAGACTCAATATTGATACGATGTAAATGGACACAATACTAAGGATATGTAAATGGACACAATATTGATACAATGAAAAAATGGACACAATACTAATACTATGTAAATGGACACAATATCGATACAATGCAATTAACACAATATTGATGCTATGTTAAAAGGAACAAAATATTAATACTATGATAAAGGGACACACTATTAATACTATGTTAAAGGGACACACTATTGATACAATGTAAATGGAGACAATATTGATACTGTGTTAAATGGACATACTATTGATAATATGTAAATGGACACAATATTAATACGATGTAAATGGACACACTATTGATAATATGTAAATGGACACAATATTGATACGCTGTAAAACGACACAATATTGATATTATGTTAAATGGACATACTATTGATACTATGTAAATTGACACACTATTGATACGATGTAAATGGACAAAATATTGCTACGATGTAAATGGACACAATATTAATACGATGTAAATGGACACAATATTGCTACGATGTAAAGTGACACAATATTGATACGATGTAAATGGACAAGATATTGATACGATGTAAATTGACAAAATATTGCTACGATGTAAATTGACACAATGTTGATTCGATGTAAATGGACACAATATTACTACGATGTAAATTGACACAATAGTGATATGATGTTAATGGACACTGTAGTGATACTGTGTTAAATGGACACATTATTGATACGATGTAAATGGACACAATATTGATAAGATGTTAAAGGCACACAATATTGATATATGTAAATGGCACAATATTGATATATGTAAATGGCAGCATATTGATGAGATGTAAATAAACACAATATTGAAACTATGTAAATGGACACAATATTGATACTATTTGGAATGGACACACTACTGAAACAATGTTAAAAGGGACACAATATTGATACTGTGTAAATGGCACAATATTGATACGATGGAAATGGCACAATATTGATGAGATGTAAATGGACACAATATTGATACTATGTAAATAAACACAATATTGAAACTATGTAAACGGACGCAGTATTGATAAAATGTTTAAAGGGACACAATATTGATACTATGTTAAAGGGACACAATATTGATACTATGTTAACTGGGACACACTATTGATATATGTAAATAGATACAATATTGATACGATCCAAATGGACACAATATTGATACTATGTTTAAGGGACAGAATATTGATACTATGTCAATGGACACAATATTGATACTTTGATTAAGGGACACAATATTGATACAATGCAAATGAACACAATATTAATCTATGTTAAAGGGACACACTATTGATATATGTAAATAGACACAATATTGATACGACGTAAATGGACACAATAATGATTCTATATTAAAGGGACACAATATTGATACTATGTTAAAGGGACACACTATTGATACTATGTTAAAGGGACACAATATTGATACTATGTTAAATGGACACACTATTGATATTATGTTAAAGGGACACAATATTGATACTATGTTTAAGACACACAATATTGATACTATGTTAAAGGCACAAAATATTGATAAGATGTAAATGGACACAATATTGATACGTGGTAAATGAACACAATATTGATACGAGGTAAATGGACATAATATTGATACAATGTTAAAAGGGACACACTACTGTTACTATGATAATGGGACTCATTATAGATACAATATTAAAAGGACACAATATTGATACTATGTAAAAGGGACACACTATTGATATTTGTAAATAGATACAATATTGATACGATGTAAATGGACACAATATTGATACTATGTTTAAGGGACAGAATATTGATACTATGTCAATGGACACAATATTGATACTTTGTTAAAGGGACACAATATTGATACTATGCAAATGAATACAATATTAATCTATGTTAAAGGGACACACTATTGATATATGTGCATAGAAACAATATTGATAACAGGTAAATGGACACAATTTTGATGCTATATTAAAGGGACACAATATTGATACTATGTTAAAGGGACACACCATTGATACTATGTTAAAGGGACACAATATTGATACTATGTTAAACGGTACACACTATTGATATATGTAAATATATACAATATTGATACGATGTAAATGGACACAATATTGATACTATGTTTAAGGGACAGAATATTGATACTATGTCAATGGACACAATATTGATGCTTTGTTAAAGGGACACAATATTGATACTATGCAAATGAACACAATATTAATCTATGTTAAAGGGACACACTATTGATATATGTAAATAGACACAATATTGATAAGAGGTAAATGGACACAATATTGATGCTATATTAAAGGGACACAATATTGATACTATGTTAAAGGGACACAATATTGATACTATGTTAAAGGGACACAATATTGATACTATGTTAAAGGGACAAAGCATTGATACTATGTTAATGGGACACAATATTGATACTATGTTTAAGACACACACTATTGATACTATGTTAAAGGCACACAATATTGATATGATGTAAATGGACACAAAATTGATAAGAGGTAAATGAACACAATATTGATACGAAGTTAATAGACATAATATTGATACAATGTTAAAAGGGACACACTACTGATACTATGATAAAGGGACTCAATATAGATATAATGTTAAAAGGACACAATATTGATACTATGTTAAAGGGGCACACTATTGATATATTTCAATAGATACAATATTGATAGGATGTAAATGGACACAATATTGATATAATGTTTAAGGGACAGAATATTGATACTATGCCAATGGACACAATATTTATACTTTGTTAAAGGGACACAATATTGATATATGTAAATAGACACAATATTGATACGACGTAAATGGACACAATATTGATGCTATATTAAAGGGACACAATATTTATACAATGTTAAAGAGACACAATATTGATACTATGTTAAAGGGACCCACTATTGATACTATGTTAAAGGGACACAATATTCATACTATGTTTAAGACACACACTATTGATACTATGTTAAAGGCACACAATATTGATACGAGGTAAATGAACACAATATTGATACGAGGTAAATGGACATAATATTGATACAATGTTAAAAGGGACACACTTCTGATACTATGATAAAGGGACTCAATATAGATACAATGTTAAAAGGACACAATATTGATACTATGTTAAAGGTACACACTATTGATATATGTAAATAGACACAATAGCGATACGATGTAAATGGACACAATATTGATACTATGTTTAAGGGACACAATATTGATACTATGTAAATGGACACAATATTGATACTTTGCTAAAGGGACACACTATTGATACTTTGTTAAAGGGACACAATATTGATACTCTGTTAAAGGGACACACTATTGATACTATATTAAATGGACAAAATATTAATACTATGTAAATGGACACAATATTGATACTGTGTTAAAGGGACACAATATTGATATTATGTTAAAGGGACACAATATTAATACTCTGTTAAATGGACACAATATTGATACTGTGTTAAAGGGAAACACTATTGATATATGTAAATAGACACAATATTAATACTATGTTAAATGGACATAATATTGATATTATGTTAAAGGGACACAATATTGATACTATGTTAAAGGGACACACTATCGCTACTATTTAAGAGGTAAATGAACACAATATAGATACGAGGTAAATGGACATATCATTGATACAACGTTAAAAGGGATACAATACTGATACTATGATAAAGGGGCACAATAAAGATACAATGTTAAAAGGACACAATATTGATACTATGTTAAGGAGACACACTATTGATATATGTAAATAGATACAATATTGATACGATGTAAATGGACACAATATTGATACTATGTTTAAGGGACAGAATATTGATACTATGTCAATGGACACAATATTGATACTTTATTAAAGGGAAATAATATTGATACTATGCAAATGAACACAATATTAATCTGTGTTAAAGGGACACACTATTGATATATGTAAATAGACACAATATTGATACGACGTAAATGGACACAATATTGATGCTATATTAAAGGGACACAATATTTATACTATGTTAATGGGACACAATATTGATACTATGTTAAAGGGACACACCATTGATACTATGTTAAAGGGACACAATATTGATACTATGTTAAAGACACACACTATTGATACTATGTTAAAGGCACACAATATTGATAAGATGTAAATGGACACAATATTGATACGAGGTTAATAGACATAATATTGATACAATGTTAAAAGGGACACACTACTGATACTATGATAAAGGGACTCAATAAAGATAAAATGTTAATAGGACACAATATTGATACTATGTTAAAGGGGCACACTACTGATATATGTAAATAGATACAATATTGATACGATGTAAATGGACACCATATTGATACGACGTAAATGGACACAATATTGATGCTATATTAAAGGGACACAAAATTGATAATATGTTAAATGGACACAATATTGATACTATGTTAAAGGGACACAATATTGATACTATGTTTAAGACACACAATATTGATGAGATGTAAATGGGCACACTAGTGATACGAGGTAAATGAACACAATATTGTTACGAGGTAAATGGACATAATATTGATACAATGTTAAAAGGCACACACTACTGATACTATGATAAAGGGACTCAATATAGATACAATGTTAAAAGGACACAATATTGATACTATGTTAAAAGGACACAATATTTATATGTCTAAATAGATACAATATTGATACTATGTTAAAGGGACACAATATTGAAACTATGTTAAAGGGACACAATTTTGATACTATGTTAAAGGGACACACTATTGATACTATATTAAATGGACACAATATTGATACTATGTTAATGGCCACAATATTGATACTGTGTTAAAGGGACACAATAGTGATATTATGTTAAATGGACATAATATTGATATTATGTTAAAGGGACACAATATTGATACTATGTTAAATGGACACAATATTGATACTTTGTTAAATGGACACACTATTGATATATGTAAATAGACACAATATTGATACTATGTTAAATGGACATAATATTGATATTATGTTAAAGGGACACAATATTGATACTATGTTAAATGGACATAATATTGATATTATGTTAAAGGGACACAATATTGATACTATGTTAAAGGGACACACTATTGCTACTTTGTTAAATGGACACTATATTAATATTATGTTAAAGGGACACACTATTGCTACTATGTTAAATGTACACAATATTAATATTATGTTAAAGGGACACACTATTGCTACTATGTTAAATGTACACAATATTAATATTATGTTAAAGGGACACACGACTGCTACTATGTAAATGAACACAATATTGATCTATGGTAAAGGGACACACTATTGATATATGTAAATAGACACAATATTGATACGATGTAAATGGACACAGTATTTATGCTATATTAAAGGAACACAATATTGATACTATGTTAAAGGGACACAACATTGATACTATGTTAAAGGCACATTCTATTGATTCAATGTTAAAGGCAAACAATATTGATACTACGATAATGGGACACAAAATTGATTCTATGTAAATGGACACAATATTGATATTACGTTAAAAGGACATAATATTGATACGATGTAAATGGACACAATATTGATACTATGTTAAAGGGACACAATATTGATTCTATGTAAATGGAAACACTATTGATACTATGTTAAAGGCACACACTATTGATACAATATTAAAGGTACACAATATTGATACGATGTTAAATGGACACAATATTGATTCTATGTAAATGGACACACTATTGATACTATGTTAAAGGCACACAATATTGATACAATATTAAAGGTACACAATATTGATACGATTTTAAAGGGACACAATATTGATTCTATGTAAATGGACACACTATTTATACTATGTTAAAGGCACACAATATTGATACGATGTTAAATGGACACAATATTGATACTATGTTTTCAACTGTCACTATCTGGTACTTAATATGTATTATTATTTATAAATGCCACGATAGTTTTTATAATATAGTATTATAAAAAAATTAAATACTGATTAAAACTGATGAAGTGTATAGTTATTATTACATCGTAATTTCTTTTTGCCTAAAGTGCACGATTTTGGATAACGTTCAATTATTCACCGGAGTTAAGCCCATTATCAAAAGAGAAATAAAATTAAAGATCTGCATATATACTGTTGTGTTTTTAACTTATAATTAAACAAATATAGTGTTAAAAATAAAAAAATGCCACATGTCTCCGAGTCAACATTATTGTGTTCTGTTATTTGAAGGGACGGATAACTTCTGGCGTCCGTGACATCGTCGCGTACTTTGACTCAGTGCTATTTCCTTGAAACCATGAAGATGATTCATTATTAATTCAGAATAGAATTCCATTTAATCCGCCACCAGGAGTACTGTATGTTTACCTTACCGCTCACAAACAAACTCAGTAAAACAGATGTTGTTTTTCTTTATTTATTTGTAGCATTCTCTGATCAGCGATACATTTATCAGATAAAATAAACCTGTTGTCTCTTTTTTACTTTCATACAGGATTTTCACACACAAAAGTAGCCGTGTGAAGTCTGTCAGATATCAAGATATAAGGAATTGTTTTTATTTCTGGACGTGTATAAGTTGAAGGATCAGCACTTCACAGTTGATGTACGTAAGTTCACGTCTCTAAATCGTCAATAAATAGCATTTCTGAAATCAGTAAATTATGATAAAGTTAGTTTTAAAACATGGTCAACAAATATAGGGCGTTTATATATTCCACTTTGTTATCACACATGTGTTGTTGTTACTTTCGAGATTACATCATACTGTCAATGTTCTACATTCCATAACGCCATGTTGTATTATTACGCCAGCCATTTATAGACGCCGCGCGCGGCAGCGAGTCTCCAAAAGTAGTCCAACACTTAATTTGTCGGTGTTAAACATGTTGACACCGTGACAAATCTTGTTTCATTTTCAACAATTTCAATATTTTTTGTCGATGCAAGTGTTTGATAATGACCGTTTTGTGTAAAGCAATGGACGCAGGCTATGTAATTATAAGGACAGCAGTAAACACAGCGTGACCTCTGACTTAGTAACCTAATTTCGATGTATCAATATAATAAACATTAACATAAGGTACAAGTCAAAGTACAATCCCTGTTTTCCTATTGTTATACTATATTATATCTATTTAAATTTAAGCTTTAAGCTTCTTCAAGTTTGGCCTTTTATACAATTAAGGCCTACCCCATGCCCCACCCCCTGTAATTTGTCTTGTTTAAAGGAGTGTATAAATTATTAGTTTTAACCAATTATTTCCCTGATTTGATATTTTATTACATAATTATCAAAAAAAAATTTATTTTACTGTTCTTTTAAAACACATCATGTTTAAATAAGATTCTCTCATAATCAAACAAGTGTTTAAATTTTCTAAATTAATGAAGGGAGTATTGATTACGAAATAAACACGAAACCTGACCAACAGAAGACATACCAGTAAGAGAACACAACCGCTAAAACAGGATGGTAATAAGTATATAGACTAATTGTAATACAACAATATATATAATAATTTTATAGATATGCAGTGACAGCAGGAGTCGCCACCTTGGAACGGTCAGTAGTAAATACGCCACAGCGGAGCGCACTCATGGTTGATGGCTGTTTCCAACCTCACTCTTAGCCTAGCTGACTATACTGTATAGCGTTTCCTCATGTATTGGTTTTTGCGAAGTGTAATGTAGGACACCCTACTATATTTTGCTAGCATGTGCCTTGTTGATAACTGTATGAAATATCAAGCTCAAAAATATGGAAAACATGAATATTCAACATGAGGTTTAAAGATGTTGAACGTATAGTGTCTTAACAATAGCCTCAAGCACGTGTCGAAAACAGTTATAAGCACCGTAGAACGGTAAGTACAAACACAACCCCAACCCCCATTCCCATCGTCAAAACCCCATCCCCACCGTCAAGCCCCATCCCCACCGTCAACCCGATCCCCACCGCCGTCAAACCTCATCCCACCGTCAAACCGTCAAACCACATCCCACCGTCTAACCAAATCCCTACCGTCAAACACCATTCGTATAAGAAAACTACACCGTGTAAGTAAATACAGACCATTGTCATGATCAGCAACACTACAGTGGTACAGTGGTGAGATGAGAATGATATCAAATATAGGGATGCATCACTATGATGACATTTACATTTATACAAGAACACTACTTTAATGGCATCGACGTTATCAAATACATGTTAGAATTGCGTGAACACGTGTACCTGGCGTGTTATATGTCATTGTATCATAGGGAATTGCTCATTAGTTACCTGTATCGACATAAAATTTAATGATGGAAACTGTTCGCAACACCAAACGCGAATGTGTGGTGCTCCATTAAATGGACAGAAGATGGATACCAGATACAGCTACTATATATATATATAAGTGTATATATAGGCGTCCAACAATGCTGCTAATTATGTGGGTTTATTTTTGTTTTTTTGTTTTTGTTTTTGTTTTTGTTTTTTGTTTTGTTTTGTTTTGTTTTGTTTTGTTTTGTTTTGTTTTTTTGTTGTTGTTTTTTTATTTGTGGGTGTGTGTGTGTGTGTGTGTGGGGGGGGGGGGGGGTTGTTTTGTTTTGTTTTTGTTGTTTTTTTTTCTTCTGTTTTTTTTCGTTTTTTTTTTGTTGGGGAGTGGCATTTACTTATTGATAGTATTTAGTTTCTAAAATAATATACAGCTTTGCAGGAGATAAATTGTCCTCAATATTAAATATAAATCTGTCTTCTTTTAATGGTATATTAATGTTGCCTGTTAACTGCCAGTGTTTTAGTTTTTTGAGCAGAGTTTGTGTTTCAGGACATGACTATAGCATGTAGATTAACATTTCTTCTTGTTGGCAGTATTTATAAAGAGGATAATCTACTTTATTTATTCTGTGTATAAATGACTGTGTTGGAAGTAGTATCTGTGCATATTTAAAAGTGGCACTATATATTCAACGTCTCATCTTCTATAATATACATTTCTTCCCATTTTATTTTTGAAATGGGTTTACTTGAATTATTATTTAAACTATGGTATAAGTCCTGTGATCCTTTTTTGTTTTGTATTTGAGGAAAGGTTGAACATTACATGGAATAATAAGTAATGGTATTTTCTTAGTAGAATTTTTTAAATTGTATTTGTTTGCCAATGATTTTACAGCTGCAATAATTCCATTATATTGTATAAAAATAACTTTACTTTGGCAAAGTTTAGTAAACATTAATTTATGTCAGTTTTTGACAATATCGCTCCTGTCAAGCCGGTACGAATCAAGCAGAGGACAGAACCATGGATCGATTCAGGTTTTTTTGCATGCCATTAATGAAAGAGATAAGGCTTTTAATCGTTACAAAAAAAGACACATGTGATGACAATTTTAATTCTTTTAGATCTTTAAGAAACAAGACACAGCACCGAATTGATTCTGCAAAAACAGATTCTCTAAATCCTTGTGGAAAACTCTTAAAAACCATCCAAGAAAGGATTATCTTCATCAGGTTCC
The DNA here is from genome assembly GCA_029582155.1 of Panopea generosa. Lineage (NCBI taxonomy): Eukaryota > Metazoa > Mollusca > Bivalvia > Adapedonta > Hiatellidae > Panopea > Panopea generosa. Next base: position 51,330,184 of record CM055902.1, read on the forward strand.
AAAATTAGTCTGAAAATTGATGGAAATATTTGCTTTGAAAAGAAAACTATCGCTCATACTTTTAACAGTTTTTATACCACAGTCGCCTCTTAACTTGTTGAAAAACTACCTGCCAGTGTGCACAAATTTGAAAAAAATGTTCTTATCCGATTTTTATACAAACAAGGGTGTGTTTAAAAACAGTTATTCCTTTTTAAGTACTTAACCCAGTTAAGTTCTAATAAAGACGGCATTCCTTCACGCTATGTAAAAGATGGTGCATCTATTATTGCTAATCCTCTGGCTCATATTATTAATCTGTCTTTAATTCAAGGTGGGGTACCAGATGACCTCAAAGAAGCATGAGTTGTTCTCCTTTTTAAGAAAAATGATAAAACCTCAGTTGGGAATTATTGCCCTGTTTCTATATTAAGTATTGTGTCCAAGATATTTGGAAAAGTTGTTTAATAAAGTATGAATAAGTTGAATCTTACTTCAAAGAAAATAAGTTGTTATATTAATTTCAGTCAGGGTTCAGAAGTGTTTTTTCAGCTGACACGTGTCTCATCCATTTGACAGATTATATAAGGCTGGAAATGGATAAGGATAATGTTGTAGGTATGGTTCTATTAGATCTACAAAAAGCTTTCGATACTGAAGATACTATTCTTTTCACGAAACTCCAGTCATCAGGCTAGGCGATGACGTTTTAAAATTGTTTAAGTCCTACCTTTCGGACAGACCGCAGCTTGCTGGTGTGTCTGGGACACATTCTTCAAATGCCCCTTTCATATGTGGAGTGCCACAAGGTTTAATTCTTGGACCATTACTGTTCTTGATTTATGTAAATGACATGTCAGCTGTGGTTAAACACAAATTACTTTTATATGCAGATGGTTCTTGTATTCTTGTGTCAGGAAAAAATAAGTTGCATGTTGAAAAGGTTTTGACAAAGGACCTACATCTTGTTAGTCAGTGGCTAGTGGACAATAAATTATCCCTGCATTTGGGTAAAACTGAATTCATCTTATACAGTTCAAAATACAAATTAAGGTCTGTCTTAAGTCTAAATATACTTGTAACGGTACAGTGATCGAACCCAAACTTTCAGTTAAATGTCTTAGTGCAACATTGGATCAGTGTTTATTTTTTGGTGTCATGGCTCATTCAGCTTTAGAGAAGGCTAATGCCAGGTTGAAATTCTTGTATCGTAAGAAAGATTGCCTTACAAATCATACCAAGAAACTCCTTGCCATGTCTTTGATTCAATGTCACTACGACTATGCCTGCTCTTTATGGTATAACGGTCTGGCTCAGGTTTTGAAAAATAAACAGTAGACAACTCAGAATAAGTTAATAAGATTGGTACTAGACATGGATCCTAGAGCGCATATAGGATCGGAACAGTTTCGGTCTTTAAACTGGTTAGCAACTAACAGACGTGTTGATCAGATTGTCTGTTGTCATGTGTTGAAGATAAAAAAAAATGGGTTAGCCCCTGAGTGAACATTTTACTCCACAGAACGCTATTCACTCTTACAGGTCAAGACTAAGTCACAAGGGTGCTTAAGCTGCCCCTTTGGTTAAAGGGTTTGTGTCTAAGTCTTTCTACTTCAGAGGATGTACTTTGTGGAACAGTTTACCTGCTAATATTACTCAAATTGAGAAACTTCCTTGTTTTAAGGCTGCTATTAAGTCTCATTTGCTCGATGACTTAGCATGATTTTTAATCACATTTTTGTTGTCTTTTTAAATACATATGCATTATTATTATGTACCATTTAAGTATGTTATATATTCATTTAAACATGTGATAAATTAAATTCAACTGTGCAAGTTACAATATAAAGTGATATATTTACATATAATCAACTTAATACTGATATTGCATGTGATAGTCTACTTGATTATTAATAAGTACTTAGTGCAATTACTTTTTATGATAATTAATGTTTTGATTGATTGATTGCCTCTGTATGTCATGCTAACAACACAAAGGACCACAATGGAAATAAGAGTTTACTCTTTTTAGTGTAATCCTTGGTGGTGGTGTGCATGCCATGGGCTCACTATGCCTCATGTATGTTATAATTTTATTTTTAATGTACATGTTGTTTTAATTGTCCATGTATGCATTTATTACCGAAAAAAACTATATCAATCTAAACTGAATAAAAAGAGTTTGTCTCATTGATCAAGTCATTGATATGTATAATTCCTTATTCATACAATTGCCCACCAATTAATATGCTATAGTTATAAAAAAAATGTGATTACCAAGATCAATAATAGTTTTGTATGCCTTCAGGACATATTTCCAGAGAAAATTATTTACCTTGTTTATCAAGGATTCTTAGTAAAGGTTTCCTAGATTTATAATGTCTTTTAGATTTATTAAACGTATGATTGTGATTTGCCAGAATCCAGTTTTAAGAGTAAGCCTTCTCTCGCCTTGGAAACGGCCACTTTAATCAACGTCGGTTGGTCGCGTAAAACAATGTGACCAGCTTCCGGTGGTACATTGACAGGTAATTATGGTAAGCGATAGTATTGTTTAGGTTACTATTTTTTGTGACACAAATTATTGGAAATCGGGAAATGCTATTCGACCCGCCTGATTTCTAAGTTTATTACCTGTAAGTAACATTAAAAATGATTGAGGAATAAAAATAATTTTGAGCCAATATTAATGACCCGTTTATTGTTCATACATAGACATACATAGCACAAACATAACATGGCAATAGAGATTTTTGATATATTGAATTAACATGTATATCCCAACATCATTTAATAATCATCATATTCATCATGCATTATACATTAATACATCAAGTTTTTAAGCATTCATTCGTTTGATTGTTTAATTACACTTAATTTATACGTTCGTTCGTTCATTCATTCACTGATAGAAACTTAGTTCACGTTATAATAATAATTAATAAATAATGATTATCATAATAGTAAGAGGCTATCTGTATGAATTCAGTATAATATTATTATCCTTTTATATATCACCATTTCTTTATAATTTGCCAATGTTCAATATATATAACGAAAAGCAAGACATAAGATATGGACAGTAATAAAAGAAAATGGAAGCTATTGCTGCATCTACTGAGAATATTTATGCTTGTCGAAAAGGCATCTGCTGAAATTACGAGTAAGTGTTGAACACTGATTTAAATGTCTATTTTGTAATTTATAATATTGACTGAAAATATGAGTTATTGATGAACGGTGGTTTAAATGTCCATTGTGTAATTGGGTATTGCTATATACACTGAGAGTATATATGCCTATAAGTCAATATTTCGGAAGTCCATTAAACAGATTGTGTGCGGTTGTCAAGCGTGCTTTAATTGTTGCTTTTCTTTCTGCAGCAATGCTTCAAATGATGATTTAGTAATGTTATATTGCTGTTTTTACTACACATACTTATTTATGGTTGTCCATCAAAGCTTCAAGTGTTGATTTAGTTATGCTGTATTATTACAAAGCTTATATTGATGTATACTTTATTTTCTAATAATTCTTCTATTGACGGTTTAGTAATTCACTTTTGTTGATTGTGTGGTCGTCCGAAAATGTTTCTGGTGCCGATAATTAGTCGCCGTTTAGCATTAAATTTGTACATTTCTGTCAAGTGTTCGATTAGGTGTCTGTAAGACTTTAAATAAAAATAAAACGTGTAATATACATTTTAAATGTACAAAACAGATAGGTTGTGACGGGGGATTTGGTAGCTACATTTTCCATTAAATGTCAATATTGGTTAAGATTGGTCGACAAATTACCCCCATTAGGGCGCAAATAAATACTATATATATCTTCATGTTTTATTCACGTGTACTCCACTGTTGCGGCTCGATTCGGTCATATAACCGTATATATATATATATTATACTCATTATCTTTCTTTGACAAATCGGACAATAAAATCGAGTCTGTCTCATTGACCACCAAAACTTGATTAAGCTATTGTGTCTGTCATCAGGATGATTATATTAATATATACAGACCTGCTCTCATAATTAATACTAACTTTTACCGTTGGAGATCGCAAATGAAAATAAATGTCCATCTTCCACTGTCCGTATCTGACATAATTATTAAGCATTCCATAGCAATTAACTGTCGCGATAAATCATTTTCCGAAATAAGTGTTAAGGAAAAGAAAAAGGAAATACTAGGTTAGTGCCTTCCTGTGTAACGTATATAAGGTGAGGCTAGTATAACGTATATTAAGTGATGCTAGTGTAACGGTTATTAGGTGAGGCTAGTGTAAGGTAAATTAGGTGAGGCTAGTGTAACTAAAATTAGGTGAGTCTAGTGTAACGTATATTAGATGAGACTAGTGTAATGTTTATCAGGCGAGGCTAGTGTAACGAAAATTAGGTGAGGCTAGTGTAACGTATATTAGATAAACCTTTTGTTCCCGATAATAACCAAAAATGTTCGGAGTCATCCGAAACTGGTTTCCGTAAACTAAACACGAATACCACTGCAAAAAGACGATTTATTAAATCATAGTACCGCCACTGGAAAAAAAGGAAGTGCTTCCACGGGGTCTAATGGCGGTTATAAATAATCATCTTTTTTTTCTTCTTTAAACTGCATTTTTCTTTATTTTAATGCTTGTTTTTATTTGAATGTCATTATTGATGTTTTTTTAACATTTTGACAACATGTCATGTTTGAATTGTGAAATTAGAAAAAAATATACTTGGAAATTGGGGTATAAATACATGATTCCGGGAGTCTGCTTTCACTTTGTCAACAGTGAACACATTGTGCAGAAAAAAAATCTCTTATATGACACATGGCCCCTACTTTTCTCATCATATTTTGATAGTGCAGAGGTTGACAAACAGCAAAATGTAAGTTTCACTACTTTCATTTGGGTCTCTCTATGAATGACAAGCCTTCAAACTTACTATTATTTACTATAGAATAAAGAACACAAATCAATGGTGGGTTTACATCTTAAACACAGAAATTAAAACATCATGCTAAATGATTTTCTTTCAGACTACGTACAGTTAGGTCATTTTGGGGGCATATATTTATAAGTGCAGCCTCTTTAACGAACTTGCTCCAATTGTCCTTTACTTGGTCGTAGGTGTTTCATATTCACGGCAATGTGTTGACATCGTCTTACAAAGTTTAATGTACCACGCATAGCTTCTCAAAACTGGAACAAAAATCAATTTAAATGGACTACTGGTGATTTAAAAGCGTGCCAACGCAAAAAAAAAATATAAAACTGAACTTGACACAAACAGGGAGGAATATTCAAGGCTTCAGTTTGGGCATGTTCGCACCCCAACCCCTCCCTCAGTTTGGGCATGTACGCATCTCCACCCCTCCCTCAGTTTGGGCATGTACACACCCCATCCATCCCAGTTTGGGCATGTACGCACTCCAACCCCTCCCCTCAGTTTGGGCATGTACGCACCGTCACCCCTCCCCTCAGTTTGGGCATGTATGCACCCCAACCCCTCCTTCAGTTTGGGTATGTACGCACCATACCCCTCCCCTCAGTTTGGGCATGTACGCACCCCCACCCCTCCCCTCAGTTTGGGCATGAACGCACCATCACTCCTCCCCTCAGTTTGGGCATGTACGCACCCCCACCCCTCCCCTCAGTTTGGGCATGTACGCACCCCCACCCCTCCCCTCAGTTTGGGCATGTACGCATCCCACCCCTCCCCTCAGTTTGGGCATGTACGCACCGTCACCCCTCCCCTCAGTTTGGGCATGTACGCATCCCACCCCTCCCCTCAGTTTGGGCATGTACGCATCCCACCCCTCCCCTCAGTTTGGGCATGTACGCACCCCCACCCCTCCCCTCAGTTTGGGCATGTACGCACCCCCAACCCTCCCCTCAGTTTGGGCATGTACGCACCCCCACCCCTCCCCTCAGTTTGGGCATGTACGCATCCCACCCCTCCCCTCAGTTTGGGCATGTACGCACCCCACCCCTCCCCTCAGTTTGGGCATGTACGCACCCCCACCCCTCCCCTCAGTTTGGGCATGTACGCACTCCCACCCCTCCCACAAACACGCACATCACACACCTTTTCTCTTTTTAAGGAGCAACCTTTACGCAGGTAATTGCCTTTTTAACATTTGAGAAATAAAAAAAAATCATACAATTCATATAATTCCTATACTTTAGAGCCTGTGTACACAGACAACATTTCTCGTCACAATGTGTTTTTTTTTTGTATCGCGGCAGAGTAAAACAGTAAAGTGTTGTGCGTGTGCTTTGTATAATTTTTAAGTTCTTAAACTAAAACTATTTTTTGTTTTTAGAACATGAATGATAAATTGAAATTTTAATAAGATATGTGTCTTTTTTTAACAAAAGCTTTGAATAGTGGTGACACTTGTTTCCCGTGATATAACGTCGTTTTGGAAAGGGTCAATTTTAAACATGCTTGTGTTTGTGTCACAAACGAGTGTGTATGTGTACATTGTAAAATTTGGGGAATTTTTGTGCCTTTCTAGAGCATAAAATTTGCATAAATATTCCGTGTTAGGTGTCTTTCCTGTCACATATTAATTATGTGCCCATCTGGTGTGAATATCTTGAAGTGTCTGTTCGTTTTTTGACAATTATATCGCATGTTTGATATGGCATACGACACGTAAAATGAAATTTATGCGATACGAAAGGGTTAATAGCGGAAACTTATGAAGAAAACTCAGTCAAAATTTGTGATGGACACCTCTAAAAAAAGAACAAATTATAAATACCTCATTATTTGTTTATGTCAAAAAGATGCATTTATCATTAATATGATAATTCAAATTTTTATTTTAGCTATTATCATATGTAGTATTATTAATATAATTAATATCGTTATGTCTATATTTTTTTGTCATTATTCTAATTTGGGCAGTAGTAGTATTAGTCGTCGTCGTCGTCGTCGTCGTCGTCGTCGTAGTAGTAATAGTAGTAGTAAAAGTAGTAAAGCATAAATAGAAATAGTCAGTAACAGTAGTAGTAGCAATTTAGCAGCAGCAGCAGCAGCAGCAGCAGCAGCAGCAGCAGCAGCAGCAGCAGCAGTAGTAGTAGTAGTAGTAGACGTAGTCGTATAAGTAGTAGTAGTAGTAGTAGTAGTAGTAGTAGTAGTAGCAGTAGTTGTAGTAGTAGTAGTAGAAGTAGTAGTAGTAAAAGTTGTAGTAGTAGTAGTAGTAGTAGTAGTAGTAGCAGTAGCAGCAGTAGTAGTAGTAGTAGTTGTAGTAGTAATAGTAGTAGTAGTAGTAGTAGTAGTAGTAGTAGAAGTAGTAGTAGTAGTAGTAGTAGTAGTAGTAGTAGTAGTAGTAGCAGCAGCAGCAGCAGCAGCAGCAGCAGCAGTAGTAGTAGTAGTAGTTGTTGTAGTAGTAGTAGTAGTAGTAGTAGTAGTAGTAGTAGTAGTAGTAGCAGAAGTAGTAGTAATAGTAGTAGTAGTAGTAGTTGTAGTAGTAGTATAGTAGTCATGATGGCATGATACACTAAATTATAACATTTTCCTGTTTAAAATCCTTTCAAAATATTCTATTGAGTACCATTAGGCATTAGCACACCTGGGGAATTAGACGCCAGCAATGAATTCCGAGACGCAGAAATTACACAAACGGTGGCGACACCAAGTGGGAAATGAGCTATTTGAATGGACTATCACCTTGGGAAAATTAGTCTCAAGGATGGAAATTACACAATATGGATACATGCCCACCAACCCCTCCACCCCAATTTCCAATGAAAGAAAGCGTCGATAGGTGAATACATTCACATCATATTATATATGAAACGGTTAAATATATTGCAGTATTCCAATGGAGATGAAAAAACAAACGCCTTTTTAAAACTTTCGCATTTTTTTAGTTTATGTTTACTGATCTCAAATGGTTTATTTTATCAATTTTGTAGTTTATATTTATTGATCTCAATTTTTTTCATTTACCAATTTTGTAGTTTATATTTTCTGATCTCAAATGTTTTACTTTACCAATTTTGTAGTTTATGTTTACTGATCTCAAATGTTTTTTGATGGACATAACATTCTTCACTTATTTTACCAACGAATCACAATTTTGTTTGACATTACATAAAAACACCCCTAATAAACTAGCTTGCTTTCTATGGTGGCATAGTTCTGCTAGCCTAATAGTCAGATAGTCACTTCATTATGTCAAACATCAGGAACCTATAATATCGACATCTCACGTATGATTATTTCAACAAAATGAGTGAGATGCCGACATCATACGTTCCTGATGTCGACATAATGAAGTGACTATCTGACTATCAGGCTAGCAGAACTATGCCACCTTAGCTTTATATCAATGCTTGTTAACTTTTTTCAAACCAAGGGGCTTAAATCGATAAATCAAACGTATAAATATAGCTGGAGTTGTTCCCCATATAATGTAACTATAAAGCATATGAGGGGTATCCAGAAGTTAGTCGACAACTTTAATAAAATCCATATTTACTCAATTGCATGGCTGTATTTTTCACAGTTTAAGTATTGGTGTATTTGTCATCGACGTACCGTATTTAAAAAACTCATATATTATTGAGGACAATGTCATTCCAGCATTGCACGCAGGTGTTCAGAGTTTAAATACATATGCAAATAGTGCGTCTGATGAAATGGTAAAATAACGAGCAGCAATAAAGCTTGTGTCAATATCAATAAAATGGTTCAGACGACAAGTATGCATATTAAACCTCAGAGAAAGTTATTTAAGTGCATTTTGTAGTCTACAAATGACACAAACGGTACAGTGAGGAACGAGAAACAATAAACGATGATAGCATGTGGCGTCTTGTGTCAAAATCACGCAATGTCACGTCAACGTGTAAAAAAGTGCCTCAGTCAGGATTTTCATGAACTATGCTGCGAACTAAGTATAAGTTACAATATAGTGCAGAATAAATAGCATGCAATTAAGTACTTGCAGGGTTCCCCAATTGCTTAATGAGTATGAGTGGAGCGACGAGTAAGAGTAGGAAAATTACTTGTAAAATAAATAATTGACGTCGCAACGACGTAACGTAAATCTGGCCTGCGGCAGATAGGCGTACATACGATGATTGAAATACATGTTATTGTTTTATTTGAATGTATATTTTCTTCATACTTTGCATACAGTTTGCAGTTAGATTATATATAATATATGTAAAACTACAAATGAATCCGACATGTCATGTTCATATTATGAGATTTGTCCACGAACTTCTGGATAGCCCCTCGTATATCGCTCAGTTGCAATAGGATCATGGTAAAAGACTCCGCCTAGTCGCAATATATAGACCACGGGCCTATCAGTTCTTGTCATATCAAACGTATATATCATGGTAATAGACTCCGCCTAGTCGCAATATATAAACCACGGGCCTATCAGTTCTGGTCATATCAAACGTATATATCATGGTAATAGACTCCGCCTAGTCGCAATATATAGACCACGGGCCTATCAGTTCTGGTTATATTAAACGTATATATCATGGTACATGTAATAGACTCCGCCTAGTCGCTATATATACAGATCACGGGCCTATCAGTTCTGGTCATATCAAACGTATATATCATTGTAATAGATTCCGACTAGTCGCTATATATAGATCACGGGCCTATCAGTTCTGGTCATATCAACGTATATATCATGGTTATAGACTCCGCCATTGTAAAAGACTCCGCCTAGTCGCAATATATAGACCACGGACCTATCAGTTCTGGTCATATCAAACGTATATATCATGGTAATAGACTCCGCCATGGTTATAGACTCCGCCTAGTCGCAATATATAGACCACGGGCCTATCAGTTCTGGTCATATCAAACGTATATATCATGGTAATAGACTCTGCCATTGTAATAAACTCCGCCTAGACGCCATATATAGACCACGGACCTATCAGTTCTGGTTATATCAAACGTATCTATCATGGTAATATACTTCGCCTAGTCGCAATATATTGATCACGGGCCTATCAGTTCTGGTTATATCAAACGTATCTATAATGGTAATAGACTCCGCCATGGTAAAAGACTCCGCCTAGTCGCAATATATAGACCACGGGCCTATCAGTTCTGGTCTTATCAAACGTATATATCATTGTAATAGACTCCGATATTGTAAAAGACTCCGCCTAGTCGCAATATATAGACCACGGACCTGTCATTTCTGGTCATATCAAATGTATCTATCATGGTAATAGACTCCGCCTAATCGCAATATATAGACCACGGGCCTATTAATTCTGGTTATATCAAACATTTCTATAATGGTAAAAGACTTCGCCTAGTCGCAATATATAGACCACGGGCCTATCAGTTCTAGTCATATCATAAGTATCTATCATGGTAATAGACTCCAACCAGTCGCAATATATACACCACGGGCCTTTTATTTTTTGTCATATCAAACGTATAAATTATGGTAATAGTCTCTGCCTAGTCGCCATATATAGACAACGGACCTATCAGTTCTGGTTATATCAAACGTATCTATCATGGTAATAGACTACACCAAGTCACAATATATAGACCATAGGCCTTTCAATTCTGTTGATATCAAACGTATATATCATGGTAATACACTCCACTTAGTCGCAATATATAGACCACGGGCCTATCAGTTCTGGTCATATCAAACGTATCTATCATGGTAATAGATTCCGCAATGGTAATAGACTCCGCCTAGTTGCAATATATAGACCACGGGCCTATCAGTTCTGATCATATCAAACGTATTTGTCATGGAAATAGACTCCACCATGGTAAAAGACCACGCCTAGTCACAATATATAGACAGCAGGCCTATCAGTTCTGGTCATATTAAACATATTTATCATGGTAATAGACTCCGCCTAGTCGCAATATATAGACCACAGTCCTATCAGTTCTGGTCATATCAAACGTATATATCATGGTAATAGACTCCGCCTAGTCGCTATATATAGACCACGGGCCTATCAGTTCTGGTCATATCAAACGTATATATCATGGTTATAGACTCCGCCTAGTCGCAATATATAGACCACGGGCCTATCAGTTCTAGTCATTTCAAACGTATATATCATGGTAATACACTCCGCCTAATCGCAATATATAGACCACGGGCCTATCAGTTCTGGTCATATCAAACGTATCTATCATGGTGATAGACTCCGCCATGGTAAAAGACTACGCCTAGTCACAATATATAGACCACGGGCCTATCAGTTCTGGTCATATCAAACGTATATATCACGGTAATAGACTCCGCCTATTCGCAATATATAGACCACGGGCTTATCAGTTCTGATCATATTAAACGTATATATCATGGTAATAGACTCTGGTTAGACACAATATATAGACCAAGGGCCAATCAGTTCTGGTCATATCAAACGAATATATCATGGTTATAGACTCCGCCGTGGTAAAAGACTTCGCCTAGTCGCAATATATAGACCACGAGCCTATCAGTTCTACTCATATCATAAGTATCTATCATGGTAATAGACTACACCAAGTCACAATATATAGACCATAGGCCTATCAATTCTGTTGATATCAAACGTATATATCATGGTAATAGACTCCGCCTAGTCGCAATATATAGACAACGGGCCTATCAGTTCTGGTCATATCAAACGTATCTATCATGGTAATAGACTCCGCCATGGTAATAGACTCCGCCTAGTCGCAATATATAGACCACGGGCCTATTAGTTCTGGTCATATCAAACGTATTTATCATGGTAATAGACTCTGCCTAGTCGCTATATATAGATCACGGGCCTATCAGTCCTGGTCATATCAAACGTATATATCATTGTAATAGATTCCGCCTAGTCGCTAAATATAGACCACAGTACTATCAGTTCTGGTCATATCAAACGTATATATCATTGTAATAGACTCTGCCTAGTCGCTATATATAGACCACGGGTGATCAGTTCTGGTCATATCAAACGTATATATCATGGTTATAGACTCCGCCTAGTCGCAATATATAGACCACGGGCATATCAGTTCTGGTCATATCAAACGTATATCTCATGGTAATAGACTCCGCCTAGTCGCAATATATAGACCACGGGCCTATCAGTTCTGGTCATATCAAACGTATCTATCATGGTGATAGACTCCGCCATGGTAAAAGACTCCGCCTGGTCACAATATATAGACCACGGGCCTATCAGTTCTGGTCATATCAAACGTATATATCAGGGTAATAGACTCCGCCTAGTCGCAATATGTAGACCACGGGCCTATATGTTCTGATCATATTAAACGTATATATCATGGTATTAGACTCCGCTTAGACACAATATATAGACCAAGGGCCAATCATACCTGTCCATATCAAACGTATATATCATGGTAATGGTATCAGCCATGGTAATAGACTCTGCCTAGTCGCAATATATAGACCACGGGCGTATCAGTTTTGGTCATATCAAACGTATATATCATGGTAATAGACTCCGCCCAGTCGCAATATATAAACCACGGGCCTATCAGTTCTGGTCATATCAAATGTATCTATCATGGTGATAGACTCCGCCATAGTAAAAGACTCCGCCTAGTTACAATATATAGACCACGGGCCTATCAGTTCTGGTCATATCAAACGTATATATCACGGTAATAGACTCCGCCTATTCGCAATATATAGACCACGGGCTTATCAGTTCTGATCATATTAAACGTATATATCATGGTAATAGACTCCGCTTAGACACAATATATAGACCAAGGGCCAATCAGTTCTGGTCATATCAAACGTATATATCATGGTAATGGACTCAGCCATGGTAATAGACTCTGCCAAGTCGCAATATATAGACCACGGGCGTATCAGTTCTGGTCATATCAAACGTATATATCATGGTTATAGACTCCGCCACGGTAAAAAAACTCCGCCTAGTCTCAATATATAGACCACGGGCCTATCGGTTCTGGTCATATTAAACGTATATATCACGGTAATAGACTCCACCCAGTCGCAATATATAGACCAAGGGCCTATCAGTTCTGGTCATATCAAACGTATATATCATGGTAATAGACTCTGCCATTGTAATAGACTCCGCCTAGTCGCAATATATAGGCCACGGACCTATCAGTTCTGGTCATATCAAATGTATCTATCATGGTAATAGACTCCGCCTAGTCGCAATATATAGACCACGGACCTATCTGTTCTAATCATATCATACTTATCTGTCATGGTAATAGAGTCCGCCGTGGAAATACACTCCGCCTAGTCGCAATATAAAGACCACGGGCCTATCAGTTCTGGTCATATCAAACGTATCTATCATGGTAATAGACTCCGCCGTTGATATAGACTCCGCCTAGTCGAAATATATAGACCACGGACCTATCTGTTCATATCAAATGTATCCATCATGGTAATGGACTCCGCCTAGTTGCAATATATAGACCACGGGCCTATCAGTTCTAGTCATATCATACTTATCTACCATGGTAATAGACTCCGCCTAGTCGCAATATATAGACCACGGGCCTATCAGTTCTAGTCATATCATACTTATCTACCATGGTAATAGACTCCGCCTAGTCGCAATATATAGACCACGGGCCTATCAGATCTAGTCATATCATACTTATCTACCATGGTAATAGACTCCGCCTAGTCGCAATATATAGACCACGGGCCTATCAGTTCTGGTCATATCTTACCTATCTACATCATGGTAATAGACTCCGCCTAGTCGCAATATATAGTCCACGGGCCTATCAATTCTAGTCATCTCATACCTATCTACATCATGGTAATAGACTCCACCCAGTCGCAATATATAGACCACGGGCCTATCAGTTATAGTCATATCCTACCTATCTAGAGCATGGTAATAGACTCCACCCAGTCGCAATATATAGATCACAGGCCTTTCAGTTCTTGTCATATTAAACTTATCTATCATGGTAATAGACTCCACCAAGTCAACTTGGACAACTCTTCAAATTGCCAAGCGTGAAAGCTCTTGTTTAATCAAGTATGACATTTAGAAAATTAATTAGAGTGTGGGAAACGGGGATTTTAGTAAAACAATAAATTTCTCATTTTCAGTAAATTTAATAATCTTTATTCTAATTGATTGCGGAGAAAGCTCAGCGTTTATATGAATCGCTCCGAATCCATTTGCTTGGTAAAACCAGTATGCCTATCGATAAAACCGCAATATGCGGTTAAGTTTAAATTTAGATGTATACCACCTATATTGTAATATTGTTCGGGCGATCCGAATTCGAAACCGCTGAAAATAATTATTACCCTTTCTATTTATTTCCCTAATAACACTCCCCCCCCCCACCCCCACCCCCCCCCCCCCCCCCCCCCCCCCTCCTCCCCCACATTGCTGTAAAATCGGGTTACCATATCCCAAATAAAGGTTCCGACAAAAAGGAAAATATGTCCATTTAGATCTATGCATTTGCATATTTGCACATATGTAGTGACCGTTCTAAAACTGAAGGATGGCTAAAATTGTGCTAATATATACAACTGAATTGGACTTTTACGATATTTTCCATCAGAGAAATATCAAAATGACTGATTTATTCATGTGTAACAGAGGTATCGGCTGTTATAAATCCACGGTATGCGATGACAACAAAATGTTTGTCATTCATAAATACGTTATTTATTTATTTATTTATTTATTTATTTATTTATTTATTTATTTATTTATTTATTTATGTATGTATTTATAAAATAAACACCTTTAACTTTTGGCTATGACGCTTTAAGCAAACTTAGATTTTCTGATTGGTGTAAACTCGAATAGTGTGATAAAACGTTTAACCTTTCTTAATAGCTGACACATATTAAATCAAGTTTAACCATAAATGTTTGAATATTTGTTTTTAAGATTTCCATCTATTCATCAAAACCTTGCACTGAAATTTGCCAACAAAGTCAGCTTTTTCTTACATGTAAACATGTATCCAACTGAATTTTTTAAAGGAAAGAAATATTTTATCTGACACAAAAAGGCTGTTTAACTAACAGGGAAACTTTGCATACAGATCTACATGTAGTACTAATATTGTAAAATAAAGCAAGATTATTTGTTTACTTTTCCCGGTACTGTTACATAATCTATAGGCCTCTCTCAAATTATATGCATGCCAAACATTCCATTATCCAAGCGAGGTTAGGAGCTCATCACACTACCAGCTGATTAGCAGACGACTATAACTACATAGGAAAATGGCTACACTCCTATCAACTTGGGGTTTTGTTAATTGATTTTTTTTTTGATAATTGTTTTGTTCTATTTTAGATATCAGTCTTCCCTTGATTTTCATAACATTATTAAGGGACCTGTGTAATAAATAAAGTGTATAAAGCAAAATAAGGCGAGATGGAGGACTACAATGTAAGTTATCATGTTTACATATCTATCTATTATTGTTATGAATTTTAAATATCTTATTATTGTTTATTGTTTATTTGAAATAAATACATGTACAAACTTTAAAAACATCTATTTTTTCTTTAATATATGCATAAACAGCAGCATGTAACAACACATTATGTTATATAAAGAAAGAGAAGTGAAACAATTTGTGTTGCCGTATCACGCCTTATAAACATAATTTTATAGACATGTGAACATAGTATTATATATAACAATTTATTGTCAATATTTTAGAATATTGAATAATATTTGTATCTTTCATTATAGGGTAGGAATGGACTGTATGAATAAATTCAGCACTGTAAACCTGAAGATAAAACCAGCACTGTAAACCAGAAGAATTCAATCCAATCAAAAGTATATTGATATGCTGGAGAATATAGAGAAAACATGGAAAACATGATGACAGAGACACAAAAAAGTCAGAAATATAGTCTCCCATAAATTGGTACACCTGTAAAGTATATATTTGCAGGACTGCACTTGACAATCTGGAAAATGTATAACTCCCACTATATGACTACATACACTAAATCAGTTTCCGAAACAGTTGGGTCTACTCTGCTTCTGTCTGTACAACTGATATGTAAAGTAAATTATAAGCTTTATTTAAATGTAGACATTGTTTTGAGACATACTTGTAATAAGATGAGTTCGAACATGTATATTGAGTAAATACAATGTTAATTGCCTTTATTTTATATGTTTTTTCATTATTTCTCTGTGATCTGTTACACCCCTTATTTTGTCATATCCCCTTCCCCACATCCCCCAGCCCCCACCCCATATTATTTTTGTTTTATAAAAAATTTGAATAGAAGGATTTGAAAACTAAAATGGTTAACTGCTCTGTCGTGTTCTAGACAATGGACACTTATATGAGTATACATGGTAAGGCACAAATGTTTATGGAACCTGGCATTATGCAGATGGTTTGTATCCCTTCTAAATCACTTTCAAAGAGAGGTGTTAATTATCCTTAATCTTCAGGAGTGTTTACACAGGTCAGATGTGAATGAATTGATTAACAGCAGACCCTTTCCTCCATCCCCCACACCCCTGAGAATTTGTAAATACATTCAGTTAACAGATCATAAAACACGGTTTAACCAGTATATAATTACACATGCTGAATGATATATGACTTAATTTTCAAATTATGAACTACTTAAATCAATAATTAAATATTGTATTTTGACCTTAACATTAATTAAACTGTCAACAAATTTAAATTAACAGATGTAGTCAGACTTATATCTCAATTATTATCCGAGATGGCCATGTAATCTCTATGTACGCTAGTGTTGCTGTAAGTTAGGACGTGCTCCTTACCTCGTTCTGGCGTAGATTTGCATATTCATGAGATAATATTAAGTTCACAAAGCGCCTGACACCGCTTTATTCGTATGCTGTGCAGTCTGTACACACTACACAGTCTATGTCGGAGTATACACTATATACTACGTACTAGTTATATCTGCCAACTTATCAGCGGGGAAACCCCCACAAACGGGTTATTACGCAGAAATGTGCTCTTTCGGTTTCTGTTTTAACACAGTTAATGTTCAGCGTTGACCTTCACATGCGCTTTCACATTTTATCCTTCTTGGGATGTTATAGTCGCATTACACCGTAATCAATGGACTACATGCGAGGTGAGTAATACACATCTATTTCAACTTTGATTTAGGCTCACTGGCGTTGTTTCCCGGTACAAAGGTCAGTTTGTGTAGCAGTTTCTTTCTTTAAACTAGGTGCAGGGCCGTAGCAACACTAAGGTAAACGGAGGTATTTGCCTCCCGTAAAATTTGTGGGGGTTCACATGTTTGTTAGTGTTTTTGTAAAAAGAATACAATTACCCTCAAAATATGAATGACACTTGCAAAATTATCATAATGTGATATTTTCAGAATGAATGTATCATAATAGCAAATAGCATTACTAAGAGTTGATATGTACTGTCAGGGGCGGATCCAGGATTTTTTCCCGGGGGGGGTGGGGGGGGGGGGGGGGGGGGGGGGGGGGGGGGTCCAAATTTGAATTTTATACAGTTTTGATGTGGATGTTAGCCGTTTCAATTTTAAACGTTTCCAGTTCTAACCACGCGGAAGTTTCCACTTCTAGAACAGTCTTTTTTTCTCTTCTTTTTTCTCTTTTCTTTTTTTTCTTATCCATATTAAACCGGTGTATTGAAAAGCCAAGCTGTTCTCACACATAAGTCTAGACTTTTAATACCATTGCTTTAATTTTTATATTTTTTATTTTATTTTTCATACTTATAGTTTGTCTATTTCAAAATCGAGTTTTAACCACTAGGATTCTTCAAGTTAAGAAATATCTTTATTCTTATTGCCTATATTCGATGGGTCATTCTCATTCAGCACACACACTCGGATGAAAAGACTACACTCGACTGAAAAAGCATTCTATTGCTTGTCTTAATTAATCTCTGGACAATATCATCAAGTTCAATATCCATTGAATGATGTAAATGCATCAAAGCCAGCCCAGCTAATCTCTCTGCACGTGCATTGTATTTCATATGTAATTCTTTATTCTCCTGAGCCCAGAAAAATATCTCTTTACTTCGCATGAAGTAATCGTTAAAACACAACCTACTTGAATAAGTGTCTTCATATTTGGAAACATGTCTTCATCCACTTCGTTGTAAAGCGGTAACAGGTCACTGAGGTTGTCAATTTGATCAACTTCCAATTTCTGACAATACCTTTTCCATTCTTTAATTTCCTTTAGTAAATCCTGGGACGAAATGCAGTCGAGATCAGTTTCCCAGAACATCAGCTGATTAGAAAGTCTAGTCAGCTCTTCTTTGCCAAGTTCAGTTATGTTGGATGGTAATAAAGAGCAGATATAATATGCTGCTGTATCTATGGTTTGGAAGCGAGATCTTAACTCTTGGAGTAAATAATCAAGAAATGAAATGGACAATGTATACTTGAAATATTCCTTTGGTTCTGTTGTGTTAACATTTGCTCTATGCTGTTGTTTTGCACACGTTCTAGGAACTTTGATCTCTATTTCTAGGTCATTTGCAATTTGTGTGGCATCAGAGAAACAGGTTTCAAATTCGATGTTCACCTCTCTACGTATTTCAGATATTTTCTCGACATGATGATCAAGTATAAAATGTGTCAAAACACACCACCTCTCTACACACCGGGTTTTACAAAGTCCAACTAATTTCTTCTTCGCATATTTAGAGCCTTCCATCTCAAGGATATGTTCAAGAAACGATTGTTTTTTTTTCGGAGATTGATCAAAGAAAAGAAACACTGAGTAAATTACATCAATCATATTTCTCACTGAAGGTAATTTGCATGCTGAAGCTATACTAAGATTTAGAACAAGACTTCGACATTGAGTGTAGATGGCCAACTTGTTCAATCTTTTAATTCGTCATTGACACCCCTGTTGTTCCGAATACATAGCCGCACCCCCATCATAAGCATGTTCACGCATTGCATCTACTGGAATATCATTGCTTTGAAGCGTTTCAAATATCTTCTCTGCTATAGCTTCACCAGTGGTTCTTTTTAACTGAATAAAGTCAAAGAACTCTTCCCTAATGACTGCAGATTTTTTTTATATTGGATGGATGATCTGTGCACGCGGACATTTATACAATTATTTGTCGTTTTTAACATTCTTTGTTAATGAGAATTGTTGTAGATCTACACGTAATTCATATTCCTATTAAATAATAGTTTGACTCTATATCTTATTAAATTTTCACAGTACATTTTACTATAGGTTTATATCTTGAATATTTCAGGGGGTCCGGACCCCTGACCCACCGCTGGATCCGCCCTTGACTGTTATGTCGGGTCTGAAACGCTACCAATGTATATTCAAGATAACAGTGTAAATATTGGGTAGTTGTATAAAATGCAGTTTGCGTTATAGATTTGAACGGCTTGAAATGTCACCGAAATATCAGACAAATGTAGTAAATGCATGCCACGAGCTAAACATTTTTTCGTAAGAGCATGCCCTCAGACACCCCTAGCAAAGTTGGGATTGTGCCTCCTTAAAATCAAATGCTACGACCCTGATGTGCATACACTGTATGTAGTATATGCAGCACATCACCGCTACACAGGTATGCATACATGTCAGCAGAAACAACTGCCCCATGTGCTAACCCGATAGAATAAGACGGGGATTTTTTATTTGATACATCCAACGTGCTCACCAAAAGAATTGCGATGGTCTAGTGATTAGCATGCTTGCTTCAACAGGTCCCCAGATTGATTCCCGGTGGGGTTTCGTCCAGGGTTTTTTAAAACACACTCCCACAGTCCCTTAGTCGAGCAAGGTACTGTGAAAGCATGTAAATCCTTCGGCAATCTGCTCCGTGTATAGGGAGAGTCCATGTAAAATATATCATCGGACGTCGTTGTGAATAGGCAAATGCCCGTGGACCTGTGCACTTTGTGCCTGCACATAATCCTCGTGACAGGGTGTTGCAGTATCAGTAGACAGACTCAAAATGAACAAATATCGCAAAAAGTCTGCGGAGACGTGCATTGTGACGAAGCAATGAACCAGAAAAATCCCCTCTATCATAGCATGTGACGGATCCCTGTGTTTGTAATCTGCAGAGCCAGAGACATATACATTTGGACACCTCTAATATTGAACGTATTAATTCACCACATATCAACAATGGGTGAATTTTGTTTATATTAACTGACAGAGTGGAAAACAGTGCAGGAAGTGTTCAGATTGCTCGTTACGAGCAATCTGAACTCTTCCTGCACTATTTTCAAAGGCCTTCTGTGATTGGTGCGGGAAAACGCGTATCTATGGAGTAAAGGGTTAAGCTATTGGTAGAACGGACCCTACTCTCCTGCTACATTGCAATGAGTACGAGCACGTTGATTGATCATCTCTTTAAGATAACAACCCATTTTATATATTCAACGGAGTTTGAGTTAATCTGGATTAAAATTAAAATATTACATGAACGATACTTTACGTTTATCGTAAATCTTGCACTGGTAAGGAGATATCACGGGTTTTATTATAGACTAATACTGTTGTCGTGTTGTGTGTTAATTGTTATATATATTAATTTGACATCTCAGTTAGGGAGAGGATTCCACAAATTCCTGGGGAAGGGGCTGGCATTTATATTTTTAACCACTTTACTGCAATGGGTAGCCTATCGTATTTTTTTTTAAATCTCAAGGGGTACGGACCCTCATGTCTTCATCTGCCACTTGTATGTTGACCTTGAGAAAGAATGCATTTTTCGGTTAGATAGTATATCCTACCCAACCCTTTCAGGGGTGTGGGTGAACGTATTTTGAAGGTATTCGTTCTTAACGGTTTCGGCGCCTAAATTACAGGGGTTCGTATGCGCAGAACAGGCGCTGCTTTTGTAGAAATCAGCATACTTTCGTTTCCGTCGGAGCAGATTTCTGCGCTGACTTATAACCGCATGGACAAAAGTCGCCATTATGGGCGATTTTTCTACGCTTGTCTGCATGTACAATGCGTGGAAATTCACTTTTGATGGGCACAATAAATACATGTGTATTTCCACACACGTGCCTCTATAAACTCTGTTCAGACAATCTGCATCATGGAAAAAAGTAGCTTAGGGAAAAAACAGCACAGCAAAAATACGCGCCATGGAAAACGGGCTTTAAGCGGTAAAAGTGATGAGATGCGTAAAAAATAGCGGATTTTTGTTAGAAAAATTGACGCGTCCCTACAGTTTTACCGCCTAAAAAGGTGTAAGCCCGCCATTGACTTTTGTTCTTCGTTCTGTAGTATATAATAAAAGTTACAAGGCTTGTCATTCATAGAGAGATCCAAAGAAACAAGTGAAACTCAGATTGTACTGTTTGTCAACCTCTGCACTACCAAAATATAATGAGAAAAGTAGGGGGCATGTGTCATATATAAGAGATTTTTTCCTGCTCAGTGTGTACACTGTTGACAAAGTGAAAGTAGACTTCCGAAATCGTGTATTCATACCACAATTTCCAAGCATCAACTTTTTTTCTAAATTCACAATTCAAACATTGCAATGCTTTCAAAATGTTCAAATAATAATAATGCCATTAAAATAAAAATAAAGTATTACAATATGGAAAATGCATTTTTAAAGAAGAAGAAACAAGGATAATTTACAACTGCCATTATGCGACTACCCCACGGAAGCATGTCCATTTCCACTTGTGGTACTATGCCTAGAATGCCATCAAAATACGTTCGCCCACTGCTTTTGCGATCGTACATGTCTCACTGCGCAGTTGCGCCCCACCTCTCCTGTCCCCCATTTTTCCTCACGGTAAAAAAATAATAAAATAGTATAACAATACAGGGGCGGATCCAGGATTTCAGTTTAGAGGGGGCGCGTAGGTGCGGATCCAGGAATTGATTTTAGGGGGGGGGGGGGGGGGGGCAAATATACTTAAGTGAATGTATATACATTTATAACTTAATTCTTTTAAAATAAAGATAAACATACTAACACGTATACCTTGAAATTTTATTTACAAAAACAAATTGTCGCTAGGCAGGCTCGAACGTTAGACCTTTAGATTGACAGGCGCACGCCTTACCTATTACGCTACAGCACCACTTAGATTAAGCCTTAGACTAAATCATAGCACATCACTATCTTGTTAGGAGCAGGCCGATGGCATATTGTTTTTCTGGCTAAATCGTTTTTTTAAATATAACATAGAATGAAAATAGATGAAACATAGATTTCAGTGTTGTACTGAGTATTTGTTTGCCTCAGTCTGTCCACCAGTTTGGTTGTTTCTGTCTCGGTGCTTTTAAATGTTTGGTCTACGCAGTGTAGATATTTTAATTGTTTACATGTTTTAGCAGACTGGTCCATTTAAAATCATTTACACATGTCATGACATGCAAATATACATACATTTTCTTCTGCGTTTGACTTTCTGCAGATGATGATCTACATGTAAAAAAGGCTATTCAGCTTTTTTTTTTAATTTTGCTCTCGTTGATGGTGCCGCCATAACAATTTTTTTCTCGTAAAATTACGCAAAACGTTTAAGATTAAAAAAACTTAAAAAACTACCAAACACTGGGCGAAAGTAGAATATACTCAAGCATCATGCTAGAAGTAGTAAGTTTGTACATATTTTAGGTACATCAAATACGTGCTTAATTTGTTTTAACACAAATCGTTTAGATGGTTACTTGAGTTCAGGGTAAATGTGTAGAAGAAAATCCTATGCTTGCCAAATTTTAGGGGGCGCGCGCCGGGTGCCCCCCCCCCCCCCCCCCCCTGAATTCGCCCTTGCAATAATAACGATAAAGATAATAAGTAGGAGCCCTTTTGTCATGATAACATGATTCCCTATGCTTAAAAAAGTCCCTATGTTATTTGGTTTGAAATATTTTCAAAATCGTTCATAGTGGTTGTAATTTGTTTTTGTGTATTTGATGTGAAGATACATTCCTGCTATGAAAAACAAGTACATATAAAATATGCTATGTGGAATACATGCTTTTACCGTTGAGATCCTAGACCTTATTTTATATAGAACAAAGAACAGAATTCAACTGCCTACTGAGAACTACAGATGCAGCAACGAAAGTACCAACAGTTGACTGAAATAAAACACCATACTGCATTATACACATTAAGTGCCCGGTGTAGAAATAGTACGCTTGCAAAGTTTTGCAAGTGTATGAGAGCATGTAAACTTTTCCAGTCGTCTGCTATGTAGCATGTAAACACGGGAACCGTACTAAATTTGTGCATGACTCGACCAAGTTCATAAATAGAAGGAAATGCATTCGCGTCGAAATATTTAACTTATTTGTAATATATATTAAACAGTACATAGCTCTCCTACTTGGATCTGTTAACCAGCAATTGTTACGAGCACGTTGATTGGTCTGTTGCTTCAGGGAACGTTTGAATGACGTCATAGTTTAGTAAGCGTTCAATTGCTATGAATTGTGGGACATGCATAGAATTTCCTGCTTTTTCCATTGGTGGTTAATAATAGACCTGATTAGGGAGATATGAGGTTCTGGGATGGACGAAACATGGCATGACAGCTTTTGGTAACGGGATACTCTGACTTGATAATGAACATTTGGAAACCTGATAGTCTGATTACGCTAGTTGCCCTGTACTCTCCCGAAGCTTTGATTGAATAGTTCGACTCTCTTCCATTTGGGTGATTTAAACCTAGAAGTAATTGTCCGTTGACAAGGGAGCGTAGTTGCCCTGTACGTTCAGTTTAATTGAAATGTATTTGCATTGCAAGAATATGTATTCTCTATGGGAGCAAGCAATTATTGTTGAGGCATCTTCGAAGATCACCTTGATCGTTCTTGGGTTGGTAGAACGAATGATTAAAATTGATCTGTACTCTGTAACAGGTTTAAATGCTTCAAGTGATTTGTTTCGTTTTCACAATTGGTATATCTTCGTACACTAAGACCAACAGCCAAAAGTTGCATCAAACACATTTCTGTCATTGATATAAAATGTAACATTGTTATTAAGATTACCAATGCATTCATCAATTTAAATGTCAACTTGGACAGCTCGTTCATTATTTTGATATCTGATGGTCTTGGGAGATGAAAAAAAAATGTAAAAAGGCTACTTGGAGAAGTGCAATATATTGCACAACAGTATATATTTCCCATCTGAAATAGGCTCAAATTCAGAAAAATTAGATTCTACACCAGAGTCACTACTATTTTAAAGAGTGACACTGCCACTTGTATCCTTTGATGGACAAATTTCAAAGGAAACATTGCCATTTAAATTAAATGAGGCTGATGAATGTCTTTTACAGGTACATAAATTCTCAACGTTAGTTAGTGGGGTGACATCAGCTTCACCATCTGAAGCTAGTATTGTTGCAACCCTTATTGTAACAAAATCCCTTAGTTGTTACACTAAGGGTTGACACCTCAACCCTAAGTTGAACAAAACCTAGTTTTTGTTTCACTAAGGGGCGATATGTGACACATTGTTGCAATATGTTACAAAATTTAGGAAGTCCTCTCTCTATAATATCCCTTCATATTATGGCAAATTACACAATTTATACAATTTATCTTTTTAATACTGATACGTATTGTTTATGCAACCGCCTTGAAATGAAGGTGGGGATGAAGTGTGGTGAGGGGTGAGGGGTCATAGTCACCTGTGTCCGTCCGTCGTACCGTCCGTCCGTCCGCCCATCTGTCCGTCCGTTATACATATCCCCGGAATAAATTTTTTCTTCACCAAATCACATCCACATCAATTTCATTTTGTCACACTAAAGGTTGCTGTTATCAATAACCCTTAGTGTAACAAAAATACTTTGTTAGAAATGTTGGACGTTTTTATTAACCTCTGGTAAATAGTTTTTATTTAGTATGAAGTGGAAAAACAAAAATATAAAGAAAAGCTATACTATTATCATTTTTATCATGTTGCTGTTTATTTTATACGGTTTTTAACAAGATCTTGAGATTATAAGTGTCTACTTACCATCCAACATTGTTACTTTTTTCGATTGATTGATTGATTGATTGATTGAATATTTAGCGTCATTTTTATGCCATCGAGGGCTAACAGACGATCACTTAACCTAACCGCTGTTTCCTGAGATTAACCAGTACTCGAGCACACCCCGTCTCTGCAAGTAACTGATAACTTTCCCACTTGAATCAGTGGTGAGAGACGAATGATAATGAGACGCAATGTCGTATATCAATCATCACGGAGACTGTTGCCGGGCGGGGGATTCGAACTCACGACCCCTGGATTGATAGTCAGATGCGTAACCGACTGAGCTAATCGGGCCCGGCTATTTTTTCGAACATTAAGTGATAATTTTATAAGTAATGTATCATAATAACAAAATGTCCAAGATAATAACACATTAACTATTTTTTTCAACTGTATTTCAACCGTCCAAAATAATTACTAACTCTAAAGGCTTGACATTTAACTAGCCATTCGTGTGTGCGGACGGACGAACATGGGTAACACTATATACCTTCATTTCATTGCAGGGATAAATAAATTTCTAGTTGAAAAAAAAAATTGAAACACTAAGTGATCCCGTATTATATAATCAAATGTCAATACATGTACCAAACATACGCTAAGTGTAACAATTGTTGTTACACTAAGGGTCGCAACCGTAACCCTTAACGGTGTCAACCCTTAGTGTAACAAAAATTGATTTTGATACACTAAGGGTTGTCACATAGTATGCCATTGTCATTTCTGAATCAAGAAATACTAGTTAGAGCTCTAGTTTATTAAGAAGTTCAGCTTTTAATAATGAACAAAACATAAAATAGCTGTAATTTAAAATGATAAGTAAAATGTCTGAGAGAATTTTTTTCAATATACAACCTGTGGACATGTATAACATTTATAACACTTAGTGCTGGTCCTACCAAGAAAACGGATTCATGAAAACTTCTTTCACGTTCAGAATGAAATATGAAAGGACATATTAACCATTTATTTAACTGATTTTATGTATTTATTTTCAGTAAAGACATTTAAGTAAATATAATTTATGTCTTTCATACTTATCTACCCAATTCACCAGCAATTTTATTCAAATATTTACTTGCTATTATATATTTATTCATATCAAATTGGTAGTATGAGGCAAAAATAACAAGTTCATAATTTTAATATTATGATGTCATTGATGATGTCATAAACTAAGACAACTTTATTTACATCACTTAAATTATGTTAAATTAAGTGTTGTAAATTTAGGATTGAGGATAAAATAAAAATGTTAGTTTAAAACATACATAATTTATAAAAAAATCACTCTACATTTTAAGGATTTGGATATAAAACTCCAGATACAACCGTTTTACACCAAGATACAATTTGGATTTCAGTGTGACAGGGTTGTAATTTGAGTTACAACCGTTTGCACCAAAGGAATCTGACTTTCTTTTCGAGATACAACCTTAGAACAAATATGTGGTAAAATTTTAATATTCAAAATTACCATTGTTACAGGAAACCAAACTGAAAAATACAAAAATGTCATTTTTTATTGTTATATCATAACTTATTTCCTCATAAGCAGTCATAGCAACAATTGCACAATAACCATTGTTTTCATAACAATTATTGATTTACTGATAATGATTTAATTTACACGATTCTTTCTCTTTACATGTATTTTCAATAAATTATATTTCAGGATAAATAAGTATGTATATAGATTTATTCTACTTATTAAAAGTTATTGAATTAACGGTAAAACGACTGTGAAGAGAATTTACTAGGATTCGCTATTTAATTAGGATTAAGTGTATTTAAGATAAAGAAAAAAATGCATCACATTGAAATAAACCTTTGTGTTTTGTTGTGTATTTTAGGCATCTTTTCTTGCGGACAAAGGCGCTGAATGCAACGAAAATGGTATCTACAGAAGTAATGATGCTGTGTTTTTAATGTCAGTCCAAAGACACCAAATAAAATGGCAGAGTCTGACGACACATGTTCTGAACTTTTATACTGGGCGTCAAAATTAGACACGTCTGTTCATTCAAAACATAAAACAGAAATTCGCATGCTGCAACCACTGAACAGTATTCTAAGTGCATTTGGAAAGGAAGAGTGTATCGTGGTAGGCAGTTCTGTTGAAGGGTCAAAGGTGAACACTCCTGCTGACATTGGCGATGTTGATATCTTACTTATTTCGGGTAAAGGTGTTTTGGACGAAGAAATGTTTGACTATCTGCCAGATTACCCGGCTTTCATTCTTGTTCGTGGGACAGGCAAACATTTAGCACTTTTTAAAGATGTTGAATTGGTAGACGGTGTTTATTTGCCGGTACGTCTTCTTAAAGATTTGACCTCGGATTTCTATGGCTTTGTCAGAGCTTTTGTAAGAGGGAAATCTGCATTCAGCTTGTCAAAGGATGAAACGGCTTTGACATATTCTAGACATTCAGCTGTAGGTTTAGAATTAAGAGAATTGACGGGCATTTCAGCTGATGATATAGGCATGCATTATAATGAATCGGAATTAGACTTCGGGACATGTGTATGCCATTTAGGTAACTTTATGAATGGTGTTATTGGTATAATGAAACAAATGAAATCCGACAAACAGTCCAGAGCAAACTACATCGAATCTGTTATTGCAAGACCTATCGTGGCTGGAGTAAACACTGGCAGTTCATTCTTTCGCATTTGTTCTGAAATCATGCATAACTTTGAAACGTTCAACGACGACAATGGTGCGGCGGCATTACGGGATGTGACAGAAATAACACCTGAAATGGATGTCACAGAATTAATGAACGATTCTAAGCACACACTGAGTGAATGTTCGTCGCTTTCAAAACTTGTACTGGGCGATATTGATGACGATTCTGAAATGCAAATGCGGTTTGAAAATGATCTTGAAGCCGCAACACAAATTCAGAATACCGAAAATTCTTCTTTAGCCGAGAACAGAGAAATGCCTGAACTATATGCACCATCGGTGGGTAACTCCGCCAGGACCAAACGCAGCTGCGACCGTGAAGAGGCATTACATTCTTCCCCCAATGACGGAAATGGAGAAACAAAACAACCCGATATTCATGTGCCATTTTCGAGAATCAGGTCAATTGACTTTGTTCCAGCTTTTCGTATGTCTGGTTGGCCGAGACCTGCAGAAGAGTGGATACTGCGAAAAAGAAAATGGCCTTCAATTGAAATTCGTGATCAAGTGATAAACAAAGGTTGCCACATAGGCCGTGAGCTAAGACCCAAAATTTAACAAATTGGTACCAATCAGACTGGCAAATTGCTATACTATTTTTTGAATAGATACATGTCTGTGGTATATGAAAAAGTCAGGGGGCCACCTTTGAGGCACAGCTTAGTGTCTGATTTTAGTGGGTTTCTATGGTAACTGTAATTTCATTAAAATCATTACAAATAATTTCTTATTTTTTGGTATACAAAACAGTTGCATTAGTGCAGTGAATAATTGTTATATGTGTTATCCAATGGTGTTTAAACAAGAGCAGAAGTGTTCTTCTGATATAAAATACCACATTAAGCAATTATTTTGTAATCATTTTGTATTTTTACGTTACAATTACATTTGACATTACTTTTTAGAAGTAATATTGATTTCTGATATTTCTATTGAAATCCCTTCCTAGATTTGTTTATAAAGTATTAATTTAACATAAACAAAAATACGTAATCAAACACAAGTGTATCAGATAAGTAATGTAATACGTAATTTATTATTATTAATTATTTCTTCTAAACAATATTTACGTTACAATCATCTGATAAAAACAGTTATATAATCGTTCCAAAAATATCTTAAAATATCAGATCAAATTCCTGCAGGCTTTGATTCATATTAACACCTATATGGTTTCTTTTTTCGTCCTAATGCTTTTATATAATGTTCTTTGGACACATGTTAGTACAATACAAACACATTTTTATAACTTTATATAACATAAAATATGTTACAAAAATGTGAAATGTAACTCTTACAAGTAGTATTTATTCATTTCTTTAAAATTTAATTATCAAGTTTAAATTGCATCATATCAAATTCCTGCAGGCTTTGATTAATATAAACACCAATATGGTTTCATCTCGTCCTAATGTTTTTATATAATGTTCTGTTGACACATGTTAGTACAATGCAAGCACAATTTTATAACTGTATATAACATAAAATACGTTACAAAAATGTGAAATGTAACATTTACAAGTAGTAAGTAGTATTTATTAATTATTTTTTTTTAATATAATTATCAAGTTTAAATTGGATCAGATCAAATTCCTGCATGCTTTGATTCATATTAACACCCAAATGGTATAGTCTCGCCCTGATGCTTTTATAAATGTTCTGTGGACACATGTTAGTACAATACAATTTTTTTTTATAACTTTATATAACATAAAATATGTTACAAAAATGTGAAACGTAACATTTACAAGTAGTATTTATTCATTTTTTTTAAAATATAATTATCAAGTTTAAATCATATGATCATATGAACTGTAATTTAAATCATATATGCCTGCTAATGACTTCCATATTTCATAATCAGAATGACGATACATATAGGTACACTCGCAAAATATGTAATGTGTTTTTTTTTTGGAAAATTTTACACAACATAAACTTCTGTTTCAAGCAATTTTGAACTCTAAAGTAACATAATCTTATACTGTAATAAAACAGTATGTGTTTTTAATCCATTCTGTACATTTCCGTTGTTACAATAAGTAGTTGGATAGTGTACATGTCATCATTACTGCCCTTCTTTCCATCAGAGCTTTCTCTATGTTTTGTATCAAAACTCTTACTCGACTTTTGCAGACGGATGAGCATTTTAGTGCTTTAACAGACATTGACATGTTGGTAATTTACATTATCTAGCGTACTTGCAGGAGACATGAATTCTATAACAACCTACGTAGCAGAATATCACTTCATCCATTTAGCTTCCAACTAACCATCTTCCATGAACCATCCGTGATCTTTTGGACTTGAATTTCAGTAAAGTTTATTAGGCTTCTACGCCAGATGTCTGATAATTTGCTTGCAATGAGTTGAGATATAATGTGCCTTCACAGGGTGGAAGGTTTCCTGATTCAACACCAAGATATTAAACCCGAAACATCTTGTTGCACAAACTATTCACTTTAGTATCAGTAGCTTTTGCAGCATATATCCTACATTTGAAGTCTTGGTGAGATGCAATCAGCTCGCAAAGTAGTACAATCCATTCTTCACCTAACTTTAACATAGCTGATTGGAATACACTGGACTTCATAACAAATCTAATTGCAGAAACCTTTCCATGACCATTGAAGGCACACACTGGGTCACATCTGGTAAATGCTTGAAAAACTTCCATTATCACTAAGAGAGTTTCCATATATCTCTGTATCGCTGTCTATTCTTGGTCCTACATCTGATAAATATATGCTCGATCTCCCTGTAAAGTGCCAGACATAGCGAAAACACATCTTCTGATTCAATGGCAATAGAGTTAAAGTGTTGACTGGCATGTAGCAGCATTTAGCAGCGTGCGAGTTTCAGTTTTTTGTGTGAAGATGCTGGCTCTTCACCATGACAAACAGTATCATGCATTAGTTTATAACATTTGTTTTCTGATGTTGCAAACATCTCTTTGGCACCTAGAACGGCAAGGTACTACGGGACCTATCAAGTATCAACAAGAAAATTGGTTAATGCTGTCTTGCCTTCTGGAAAACCGTAGAGGCATCTCTATTGCTGAATTGGTTGCCCTCTATTGATATTACAGATCCACAATCGACTACCCGAGCTTCTATTATTCATCTCTGCATTATAGTTTACATCAAATACCACAACAATTCTAAAGCTATTCTTGCATTGCAGTATCAAATATGTTTTTGTACAGATCTCCAAACGTTAGGTTCTCAACACTTACTTTGTTGACAATCATCATAGCATCACTAACACATACTGGTCTATTGGACATGTTCCTTGCAAGTGCAGATTTATTTGTTTTCTTGAGGATACCATCACAGTTAGCCAATGCCAAGGTTAATGGTCCTGGTGGATTTTGAAGTACTTCCTTCACAACCAAATGTCAGCTAGATGTTACCAAAACCATGTATCCAAATAACTGGTTATCAACCTCGAGAATGCATTCTTTACAAAATATTTTAATTTGTTTTCTGAACGCTACCGAATATATTTAGTAGTTTCGTTCGCAATATGTCGTAAAACAAATCATATGGATTTTCTTTCAAAAGATTGTATTCTTGATATGCTAAAGCATATATATAAAGCATTCTCTTCCCTTTTCTCATCACTTAAAAGATCATTACAATGGCAATAGATATTGCTGAAGCTGTTGATAAAAGAGCACAATCATTTATTCTCAAGTATATTTCTTGGTCTAAATTGTCATCCTTTTGAATGAGCTGTGCTTCAAGATCAACATGGATAAGTCTTAAATTAGCTAGTAGGATCGCTTTTCATCCATACATCTGTCTGTCTGTCTATCCGAATGTCCGAATGGGTATTTAAATGCCTATGGTTTAGGTAGGATAAGTTTTTTTTGACAGTTGAAAAACAGATGAAAAAAATATGCAGCAGTTTCTAATTACTTAAAAGATGCTTTTATATGGCTAATGATCACTTAAATACCTATTAGCTCAAATGTCTGTCAACAATTTCTATAAATCACTCCTCAGATACTGCGCGATAGGTTTACACCAAATTTTAAGTGAAGCATTTTTACGCGAAGTTTGTTCAAATCAAGACCCTGGTGCCATGACTGGACCCGTCCCAGAGACTTATCAGTTGTTTTCTTATTCAAAATTTCAACAATATTCTTCTTGGAAAATGTAATACCTGGCTTTGATTTTTGCAATAAGTATCTCTCAGGTTTATTTCTGCTATGATCATAGGCCCTGGCCACGAGAAATCTTAATTTAATAAGGTATCAATAACCGACCAGCCAAATTTGTTTTTATTCAGTATAGATATCCCTATGAAAAGGGGTTTCAAGTTTGTTCAAATGAAAGGGTTAGGATGCATTTGGGCCCCAGAAAAGGGAATTATTTTGATCATCTTAAGAGCTGAATCATTGTTTAATCATAACAATTGGGACAACTGTGTCCTTTAACCTTTATTCTACTATGGACGTTTGGTTTTATTAGAATATACACACTGTAGTTAAGGGATTAGGTGCATATATCTTCACCCTGCTATAAAAAGTGTATTTCTTTAAATAGTATAATCAATTAAATAAAGACCAGGGATTGGCTTGCATTCAGCAAAATATAACCAACGAAAGTGTTGATATTTTGACATGTTAGTTAGATACCCATGGAGCTGAATGTTTTTCAGATCTATTTTTAGAATTATATCTTATTCATCTTGAGAACTCTATTGTTTAGTTATAACAGTTGGAAATGGGTCCTTTAACAGTGATCTTATGATCTCCATAAAGTTTCAGCAGGGGTCTAAAAAGGGATGGAATTGTGGATTTTCAAAAGTATAATCTTCAGATCTTGAGCATTAATAAGTCATAATGGATGAGACTGGGTCCTTTAAAGAGGAATAAATATCAATAAGGGACCAGCAGGGGTAGAAGAGAAGGGATTAATGTTGTATGGTGTTAAGTGTCCCTTTCAAAATTGTTTTAGTCATATCAACTGGTGTCTACTTCAGTCAGACAATATTCTAAGCGTTGTCACACTGAAATATCATGTCACAAACATATGGTATGATACCCACTCAGTCACATGATACTGACAACAGGTCGACCAGACTTATTCTCTAAGTGATGAGCTCCAAGTGAGGAAGATTCTAGTACCATTTTAAATCTTTTGTGTGACACGACTGGGGATCGATCCCATGACCTACCACATGCGAGGCAGAAGCTCTGTCACTAGACTACCACTTCGATTAGGAAAAAAAAAATATGAATCTTCAAAAACCTTCAACTCAAGAATGTAGGTCAGATGTTTTCCTATTTCTTATAGAATATCCCTATGATAGAGTTTTCTTTATTCTAATAAATGGTTTGGGGTCTACCGAGACCTTGTATTAAAAAACACTTTTATAGTATATGAGAATGCTATAGATAAATATAGCTTTTTTAAATCTTCTGCAAGTGATATGTCAACTGGTTGATAGTTCTTTATCAAAATTGTTCAAACTGGGTTGCTGGGGTGAAATTAAGGGCTTCCACAGAGTTTAACTTTAACAAAGTGTTAATAAGCACAATGTATGGAGTTTGAATATTTTACATCTAGTATTGTCTGGTAGTCCTGTATAAAATTTGATCAGTCTGGACTCCTTTTGTCAAATTTAGGGGCTTCCACAGGGGTCAATCCTTTGATCAGGTGATGGGCTTCTTGTTTAAAACAAATGAATAAATATTTCAAGTTTGTATTTTCATAAATTTTTAGTGTTCATGAATTAATTTCGTTAGAAATAAATGTTAAACATGATTAACCAATATATGTATATAAATTATGACTAATTGTCAAATTGTGTAAATATTGTACGATTTACCCCACCCACTTTGATTTTGCTGTAATTCACACAAAAAAAAGAGTGTTTAACACCTAATTTTGATAAAATCTATAGTTCTTTTTAACCTTATATCATATCTAATTAAAATATTAGGACATATACCATCTAACATATAAAAAACATAAAATTTATACAATTTTAATGCAAAAATGTGTTCTTGGTGTTGATGTTTTTAGTTTTTATTAACAAAAAACCATTTATTTTTCAACAGAGTGTGTTTTAATGAAGAACATTACAATTTTCATACATTAATGTGATAAGTAACTTAAAACACATACATTTATGCAGTTAAAATTTGAAAATCGGGTGTATATTATAGATAATGACATTTTTTAAGAAATTGGTGGCCATTTTGGAAGCCATTTTGGAATTGCTCATTTTCAGACATTAAGCTGTGCCCGAGATATGGCCCCCTGGAATTTTTTTGGTGTAGAGATATATATCTTTCAAAAAATCATAGGGGGAATTTGCCAGAAAATTGGTACCAATTTTTTGTTTAGCTCACGGCCTAACATAGTTGCCAAACCGTTGCCATTTATGAGCGAAAAGAAGAACAAAGTTTATTTCAGGCTATCATTTGCGCTATCAGAGGTTATCCTTTCTTCGAGTATGTCTGAACACCAAAAAATATGTTGGAGGATTCTGAAAGCTTACCAAAAGGGGTTTCTCCAATTAGAACCTCGCATTCTTTCTTCTTATCACTGGAAGACGGCATTCTTTTGGATCAGCGAAACTAAACCTGAACTTTTTTGGACGAAAGAAAGTGTGGACATCGCTGTCTCTGAAACTTTGACATTCATGCTTAACTGCTTGGATAAACAATGTGTCCCTCACTTTTTTGTTAGGAACATGAATCTCATTGCTTGTTGTAATGCAGAAAATCTAGAAACTGTCAAAATAGCCGTTGCTGCAATTTGTGAGAATCCTGTTGGTTACTTAAAACAGTTTGTTCAAAGTCCACCGTCGCCACCACCTTGCAGCATGAGTTTAGAAGAACTAGAGCATCTCAAGTCAGAGGCAAAGACCG
Organism: Panopea generosa; assembly: GCA_029582155.1. NCBI lineage: Eukaryota > Metazoa > Mollusca > Bivalvia > Adapedonta > Hiatellidae > Panopea > Panopea generosa. The sequence goes on from CM055902.1 coordinate 51,364,715, forward strand.
AATGGATCGAAGATAGGTCATATGACGTATTGAATTCGGTGTCTAGTACTGTGAATTTACTGAAAGAAGAAAATATTGATAAAAGTGAGGCTCGTGAAAGGTTCTCAACTGGCGCTATAAACACATCAATGGCCATGAAAACATTTGCAGATGAAGACTTGGCAGAAGATAAAATGGGTAACAAAAAAATACTTTTGGATCTTTTTGACACAGCCACGAGAGTAATCGATGTCATTTCTCCCTGGAATGACGACCTAGGAAATGATGAAATACAGTCCGAATTCAAAGACGCTGGGAAGCAAGTTTTAGTTTCGGTCGGAAAAATTATGCTAAATATGTTTGGTTCAAAGAAATGAGAATAGAAAAACAAAATACTTTTATGCAAATGTCGTTCAATTGTGTGTTTTCTTGATGTAGTCATACGGTTGAATTCATATCATTGAACTCACATAACAACGTTATTTCTCATTTTGAGGATGTCTTTCTGTTCATAATTATATAATATAGGCACACATAAATGAAAAATCGACAATATAATTAACTTTTAACTATGAAATTATAACTATAACTATAAAATTCAACATTACGTATATAAAATATTAAGAACACATGAAAATTAAATCAACTACATTTGAAATTAGCAAAACTTAATCTGCATTTAACAATGCAGATATTTTTAGTATACAGGTTTAATTCAGCAAAGATTGGCCTGTTTTGTGGATTTACGTTGACAAAGTGAATGTGGAGTTCCGAAATCATTTAACCATACCTCATTTTCCAATCATCAATTGTTTTTTTTTTCTAAATTCACAACTCAAACATGACAATGCTTTTAAATTACTCAAAATACATCAATAATGCTATTCAAAAAAATAATAATGAGCATTAACATAAGGAAATATGCATTTTCAAGAAAGAAGAAACAAGGATTATTTATAACCGCCATTATACGACTACCCTTCGGAAGCACTTCCTGTTTCCAATGATGGTGCTATGCCTTTAAAAAAAACGGCGTACGCCACACTACCGCTGACTTCCAATATTTTTCTAAAATTCACTATATTTCTACTGAAAAACATATGCGCTCGTTCAGAATTTGTGTTGTGCCCCCTAAGTACGCCCCCTCTAAACCGAAATCCTTGGTCTGCGCCTGAAAACGATGAGTGTGTATTGGTACATCAATGTCATAAAGAAATTAGGAATGATATTGCATTGTTACTCTTGAAACAGTTTTTAAAACTATAATAAATCCATATTCCTCACATATGAGGAATCAGAAATGACACAATGGAATATCTATGGAGTTATATTTTACGAGTTTTTTTCCACTTGCATGTATGTGTGTGTGTGTGTGTGTGTGTGTGTGTGTTCACTTTGTTCCTGTATAAGAATATATTCTATAAATATTTTTTGTATTCGTGTTAACTTGTTCCTGAGTTACATTGCGTCCAGCGGGATCTAGCCCCGATAGAGCAATAACTATCAATGACCTCCAAAATGTGGCTGCATACGATTATAAGTCTACATTACGATACAATTTAGAAGTCAAACCAGTCAACGTTGTTATCAAAACAACCAACAGTTAATAAACTTTTTAACAGTAAGCACCACCAACTCTATAAAAACAAATAGTTAAAAACAGAATCTTTTCAAAGATATACCTGTTACTATTTCCGATGATGCCGAAACTTTTAACCAAATCCATGATTTCAATCGGGACGACCCAGTTTTCGAAGTGCTGGATAGACATATAAGTGTCAATCTGATCACCTCGGCCTTTATGCTACGCAATATTATTATTATACGGAGAATACGGAAATACCCGATGTTTCACAATTGATATAAGTGTCATAGAAGTTGAGATTGCGATTCGAGCGTTAAACAAAAAGAAGGTCACTGGAATTAATATACTTAACGAATGTTTTATATCAACTTGCGATATATTATCATCGTATCTTACATATATAATTAAAATTATTTTTGATATTGCGTGTTTTCCAGATGAATGGACTAATGGTTTTATTATTCCACTGCTCAAAAATGGTGACAAAGGTGACGTTAATAATTACCGGGGAATAACCTTAGTCAGTTGTATGGACAAACTTTTCACAAGTGTTTTAAATGAGCGATTAAACAAATGGTGTGATGAAAATAATATTATACCAGATGCTCAGTTTGGTTTTAGAAAGGGGAAATCCACCAGATGCTATATTTATACTCCGATGTATTATCGATTAAGTTTTTAATAATAAAAATTGTCTTTTTAATAGTATTCTCTAATTAATTAAATTATATATCTAAACCATAACTAAATGTCCTCTAATTTGTGTCAAATTGTACCATTTGGTGTCTTTATTTTCAAAATATTTCGAAAACTCTACTGTTTAAGGGAAATTCCTGGATCCGCCACAGACATGTGTTTGGGGCTTAAGACACAGTGTGACACTGTCACTGGCATTGATGATTTAACACGTTTTGCAATTAAAAATGTACATTTTTTAGACGCTTAGCAAACATTCTGTCATCTCAGTATACCGATCGAATATTAAAATAACCCAAATAAAAGTCTTTCCCACCAAACAGGAAAATGTTCGTCATAAATAGATAGAGTTAAAACCCCAAACCAAACACCAGTTGCATTCAAATGTTTATATTTTAGAGTATCACGACTACGAACCTTGTGGTTTATTACATATATATATGTGTGTCACTGGGTAGTTTTGTGTTTGTTACATATGTATTTGTCACTGAGTAGTTTTATGGTTTGTTACATACGTATGTGTCACGGGGTAGTTTTGTGTTTGTTACATTCGTATTTGTCACTAAGTAGTTTTGTGTTTGTAACATACGTATTTGTCACTGAGTAGTTTTATGGTTTGTTACATACGTATGTGTCACTGGGTAGTTTTGTGTTTGTTACATACGTATTTGTCACTGAGTAGTTTTGTGTTTGTTACATACGTATTTGTCACTTAGTAGTCTTATGGTTTGATACATAC